>CM038671.1:668196086-668781996 GCA_021605145.1 Aegilops bicornis | reverse complement strand
GCTACCTAACCATGACGTTTGGCTTGAGGAATGCCGGCACCACCTTTCAACGCTGCATGCAGAAATGCCTCCTCAAGAAACTCAGCAGGAACGCCCATGTTTATGGGGACGATGTAGTAGTGAAGACGGAGAAGCGCGGAACGCTGCTTGACGACCTTAAAGAGACCTTTGAGAATCTGCGCCGATTTCAAATCAAGCTCAACCCAGAGAAGGTGCGTCTTCGGAGTACCAGCCGGCCAGCTCCTTGGATTCCTGGTCTCTGAACGCGGCATAGAGTGCAACCCTGTGAAGATCAAGGCCATCGAGAGGATGGAAGTACCTCGCTGACTGCTGGATGTGCAAAAGTTCACTGGCTGTTTGGTGTCTATCAACCGTTTTATCAGTCGGCTGGGAGAGAAGGCTCTTCCCCTGTACCAGCTCATGAAGAAAACCACCTTTTTCGAGTGGAAAGACAAGGCAGATGAAGCTTTCCTCCAGCTCAAAAAGATGTTGACTACTCCACCTTTCTTGGCGGCCCCGACTCCTAAAGAGCCCATGCTCCTTTACATCGCCGCCACCAGCCGAGTGGTCGCACAGATCATCGTGGTGGAGCGCAAAGAGGAAGGCAAGGCACTACCAAATTCAAAGATCGGTGGTATTACCCGAGTGAATCTTGTCAACCTCCAAGTCGAACTACCCCCCATTACCGGAGAAGATGTGTTATGGTGTACACTTCACGCAAAAAACTGAAGCCGTATTTTCAAGAGCACCATATCCACGTGGTCCTTGCAACCGGCCGCAGATCATAGGAAGCTGAGATGCCTCAGGCCGAGTCGCCAAGTGGGCCATAGATTTGGCCCCCTACACCATCTACTACCAGCCTCACGGCACTATCAAGTCACAAGCGCTGGCCGACTTCCTTGTCGACTGGGCTGAGACCCAGTACCTGCCGCCAGCGCCCGACTCCACTCATTGGCGGATGCACTTTGATGGTTCCAAGATGCGCACTGGGTTGGGAGCCGGCATCGTCCTCACATCTCCCAAAGGCGACAAGCTCAAGTATGTGCTGCAAATCCATTTTGCCGCCTCCAACAACGTCGCCGAATACGAGGCACTCGTTCACGGGCTCCGGCTTGCCAAAGAGCTCGGCATCCGCCGGGTCCTGTGTTGTGGTGACTCTGACTTGGTGGTCCAGCAGTCGTCAGGCGACTGGGACGCCAAAGATGCAAACATGGCAAGCTATCGCTTCGTCGTACAGCAACTCAGTGGATATTTTGAGGGGTGCGAGTTTCTCCATGTGCCAAGGAGCACAACGAGCAAGGCGAGACACCTTGGCAAGAATCGGCTCCACCCGACAAGCAATACCACCAGCGTCACCCTTCAGCCTCCTCAAGCCGTCTGTCAAGCCATCGCCAGAATCAGATTCGATCTTCGTGCCGGCTCCTCCTGAAGCAGTCGGATCCGACTTGAGAGATCCAACATCCGGCACAGGAATTCTGGCGGGCGGCCCGGGGACTGCGGTAGTCGCACCCAGCCCGGGGACTTCAGAGCCCGGCCTGGGGACTACAGCCACCAGCAGGACTCGAGCCTCGCCCGGGACTTCATCGACCCAGCAAGCGGCTGCCGACTCCAACCCGCCGCCTCCCAGCCCAACCACCCTCGTCCAAGTCGCGGTCTTGACAGTCGCAGAAGTCGCAACACCTTCGTGGGCCCAGCCCATCCTCAACTTCCTAGTAAAGCAAGGAGCTACCGCATGAAGAGATCTCCGCCCGGCAAGTGCAACGCCGGGCCGCGGCCTACACCATAGTCAACAGAGAGCTGGTCAGGTGCAGTTTCACTGGTGTTTACCAACGCTGCGTCGAGCGAGAGCAAGGCCAGGCCATTCTCAAAGATATCCACCAAGGCGAGTGTGGCCACCACGCGGCTTCAAGAGCACTTGTCGCCAAAGCTTTTCGCCATGGTTTTTTCTGGCCGACTGCTCTAGAAGACGCCAAGGATTTGGTCCTGAAATGCAAAGGGTGTCAGATGTTCCGCTTCCAAGCCACATCGGTAAACCACGCACTCCAAGGCTATCCCCATCGCTGACCCTTTGCCGTCACGGGTCCGGATATGGTGGGACCATTCAAGACGGCCCGTGGCGGCATGACTCATCTGCTTGTCGCTGTGGACAATTTTACCAAGTGGATAGAGGCAAGGCCAATCAATAAACTGAATGGGCCGACTGACGTGATTTTCATTGCCGACATCGCCACTCGGTACTGTATACCGCATAGCATCATCACCGACAATGGCACGAACTTCGCCAAGGGCGCCTTGGCCCGTTTCTGCGTGACACAGGGCATCCGACTGGACTTAGCGTCCGTTGCCCACCCGCAGTCAAACGGCCAAGTCAAGCGAGAAAACGGCCTCATCTTGTCCGGCATCAAGCCCCGGCTTGTCGAGCCTCTGGAGCGTTCGGCCGGCTGCTGGCTCGACGAGCTGCCTGCCGTCCTCTGGAGCCTGCGCACAACTCCAAACAAGTCAACCGGCTTCACGCCTTTCTTCCTCGTCTACGGTGCCGAAGCCGTCATCCCAACGGATATAGAGTTCGACTCCCCTCGAGTCACCATGTACACCGAAGAGGAGAGAAGAAGCTAACGACAAGATCGGCGCTAACTGGCCGGAAGAGGGTCATTTGTTGGCACCGCCGGGTCCAGCATCTACCAGCAGAGCCTACGCCGATACTACAACCTGAAGGTCAAGCCGAGATCTTTCCAAGAAGGAGACCTTGTGCTCCGGCTGATCCAGTGAACAGCCGGCCAGCACAAGCTCTCAGCACCTTGGGAAGGCCCCTTCATCTTCAAAGAAAGTATTGGGCAACGACTCCTACTACGATCGATGCTCGTAACCCTCGAAAGACGTTAAGAGGGACGACTCTGGAAAGGAGACGGAGCGGCCATGGAATGCAAATCTCCTCCGAAGATTTTACAGTTAATGCAGTATGTACCACACTACCTTTTGTATTAAAGTACGAAGACTCTGGGTCCCTCGAGAAGAGCTCGGGGACTGCCCTCTTTTATCTATATATGATGAAGGTTATGCCTACAAGTATGTCACCCTTTCGTTATACCGCTTGGCACTGGGTCCGACCAGTCGGCCCGGGGACTTGCCGTCTGGAACTATGAAATGCTTCCTGCAGCCGGACAAGTAATGTGGCACCTAAGCCGTCTCCTGCCAGAAGCCGCAGCTCGCGGAGCGACTGATTGGCGGGCAGGAGCAAGGTAGAAAGGGTGCCCACACGAAAAATGGCTAAGGACTCAAAGCACCACATTGTTTAAGCCGGCCTCCAGCCTTTCTTCAGCTGATTGTTCAACAGCCGGCTGGCCGTTTCTTATTCGACTTGCTAAAACTCTAAAGCGGCTAAGTACTTGCCTCCCCAAGGTAGCTAGGAACTTGACCCAGCAACAGACCGTAGAGCGGCTGCTTGGCTAACAAGTCGGCAACCAAGGGATGGCAGCAAAGGAAAAAGCCAAAGAGCGATAAAGCAAGAAGAGTCGGAACTCGGGAAAATAATTACATGATACGGGCCCCTTGCCGATCTTCAAAAAGCTTAAGATACACCCCACGGGTGGAATTGTGCGAAATTAACAAGTTCATTTGAGACTAATAGACAGACGAAACAAAGATAAAGCGGCAGTCTAGGAAGCGGTAGAAGGGTTCGGAGGATCGGAGGAGTTGGCGGTGCCTCTGGCGGCAGCTGGCTCAATCGGACGCGGCTCGTTGCTGGAGGCTCGGCCGAGCTGAGGCTGGCCGTCCGCTCCGACCTCTGGCGCCTCCTATTCACCTCCCTCCTCCGACTCGCCTTTCTCCTTGCCGCTCGAGTCAATCACCTCCGCCGAGTCCTCGCCGTCGGCCGGGTTCAGCCCGAACCATTCTGGCGGCGCCTGCCCGTTTCAGCCCGCCCGGGACGAAGATCTTGGTGTCGGTGTACTCGGCGATCGATGTCTTTTCCGCTGACAAGATCGTCCTCCACGGCCGCCAACTCTGCACGAGCCTCCGCGGAATGTGGCCAGCTGGGCTAGATTCAGCCCAGGTACCACTGATTTAACTCCAAGGCGGCGCCCACTTAAGCCGAAAGAGCCCTTCCAGGGCTTCAAGACGGAAGCCGCTACCTCCAGCCTGCCGGCAAATGACTGGAGGTCTTGAAGCAGCCGCATGTCCAGCCACATGGCGGTGATTGCCTGGGCACCAACACGCTGAAGCCGGCGCAACATCCAATGGGCCGATCGAAGACGAGCCTCAATGCTCATGATCTGCTCGTAAAGGGATCGGGGGGCATCGGCGGCGATCTTCGCACCGTCCGCCCTCCGCCTTCGCAAATGGGCTTTATGGCCCTGCTGATGGCGTCCCGAAAGTGGCCAGGGAAGAAGTCTGCCAGAGTGGAAGCATAGAGCGAAATTAAAAGACTATAAGCCGGTTTTGACCGACAGCCGGCGGCGCAAAGAAGAAAAAATGAGGAAGACTCACCATCGACTATGTCCTCGATCTCGTGGAATCCGGAGGTCAGCATCGCCTCCGTGTCAGACCAGGAGGAGCGCTCGCTCACAAATTCAGCAAGGAGACCGGACTCCTTGTCCTTCGCCTCCTTCTGAGCCTTCTCGAAGAGCTCCTTACATTCCGCCAGGCTGACTTGACCAACAAGGCTTCTTCAGCCAGTCGGTTGGCTCTTCCTCCTTGGCACGGAGCGCGGCGTTGGCCTCATCTAGCTGCTCCTATAATGCGGCGTTGGCTTCTGCGAAAGAAAGAAAAAAGCAAGGCGTTAGTCGCGACAAAGAAGAAATATAGTCATTGGAGATCCGCCCGACCGCCAAAGATTCGCCCGAATCTCGGGACTACAGTTCATGGAGTGCGCAACGTGCCCATGAAAAAAAAGAGAAGAGAAGAAGACGTACTCCGGCTGTCCGACAAGTCGGCGGTCCGCTGAGCCAGCTCCTGGGCGTTGGCGTGGAAGGTGATCTCGCGGATATTGTGGTAATCCTGCGACATAAAATTCAGACAAGTGTTAGTACTTGGAACTCGTCGATTAGAGTTCCGAGCCGCCTGCTCAGCAGCCGGCCCGAAACTCGGGGACTACACCCAGAGGGCGCGCTGGCGCGCCCCCACCGAAAAGCACAAAAAGTAAGAACGAAGAAGAGAACATACTTGAACGGCTTCTCGCGCCGCCAAGTGCGTCTTGTTGTAGTTCTTCAGGGCCTCGCTTTCGGCTCGGATCCTGGCTTGGACGTCCAAGAGCGCCCGATTCACCGGGCCCATCCCGCTTCCTCGCACCCACCCAGTGGGCGCGGCACTCGTCGCCTCGGTATCCGGGACCGTGGAGCTCGCGGAGCTGGTCTCCAGCGGACGTGGCGCAAAAGCCGCCTTCGCAAGACGGCGACACGTTGGTGCGCCGACCTCAAGATCCAGGCCCGTCGCCACCTCTCTAGTCGGAGGCACCGTCGGGTCCGCCGACTGCCCGCCCGGAGCTCTCCCAGACGGCGGCGGTGGCGGCACGAGCACGTCCGGCATGGAGGTGTCGCCGCCGTCATGTTCCTTGGTCGGGTGCTCACTACCGGCCTCCCCGGTCTGCGCTGAGAACTCCGGGGGTGGCGGGGCAGAGTTCAGGGGAACGACGAAGATCCCCGGACGGTGATGCGCGGTTTCGTCGGCCCGTCTCTTCGCCCCGTCAGCGGCTTCGGCCTCCGCCAATTTCTCCTTGGCGGCGGCCTCCGACTTCTCGGCTTCCTCCTTCTTCAGGCGGGCGGCCTCCTGCTCTTCGCGCACCTCCCGCGTGTTCCGCTCGCTCGCCTCCCGAAGGTCGGCGGCCGGGTCAATCCGCCGAGTTGTGGTGGAAGTCTCCGTCGCCCCCATGATGGAGGCAGCGGCTACCTTCTCAAGAGAGAGGGGAGCCCTGGACCCAAGGGAAACAAAGAAGAAAATTCAGAACAAGATCAATGAGGAAAAGACAAAGATACAAGGGAGGAAAGCACTTACGCAGGACCAGTTGCGGTGTCATCACCAACCTGCAGAAGCGGTTGACCTTCGCAGCCGCTGATGAAGCCATGTACCTAGGGTAGGGTCATGGACCTGTCCAAGATACCCTCCCCAAGGACATCTCTTGAAGAAACCACCTTTCAGTCGACCTGGAAGGATTCCACTCGACGGACCTGAAGACACTTTCGACCATGAAGCCAACCACTGACGGCCAGGAGATCTACGGTCGACCTCAAGACGCATAAGCGATCGGTCATTAAGTGGCTTTTATGGTCATCATAGCACTTTATGTGGGACGTTACCAAGAACTCCCGATCTTAATGTACCTTAGTCCCAGCATAAGCGAGGGCTTTGGAGGGGTCTGATTTAACTCTATATAAGACACCCTCCTCGGTGTAAAGGGTTCGCACCCTCATAACTCATACGCACATAATACCGACCGCTTCCTGCTCCGAGACGTAGGGCTGTTACTTCCTCCGAGAAGGGCCTGAACTCGTAAACATCTTGCGTATACCACTACTCCATAGCTAGGATCTTGCCTCTCCATTCCTACCCCCTATTCTACTGTCAGACTTAGAACCACGACAGTTGGCACCCACCATGGGGCAGGTGTCTTAGCGATTTATTGGAGAAGTTGGGATTTTTCCGATCTCCTTCGTCATGGTTTCAGGTGGAGTTTTGGTTGAGGACCGCGAGATCCGTCTCGGCGCGGTCACGTTCATCGCCGACGACTCCGCTTGGCTTCAGGAGGCTCCACTCGACGTCGACGTTGCTCCCGTCATAAGTAACGCGCACTTTTGGCGTCCAGCGGTGTCCTCCTGCGGCAACCGTCGACTCCAAAGATATCGGTCGGCTCTCGTGCCATCCTCCCTTCAGGTCTCTCGCCGGCGCAAAGCACTCCGGTCGGTCGAGGCTTCAATGTGGGTGAGGCATGCGGTCACTGCTACCGGCCACTCCCAAGTCGCGTAATCGAGCCCGACGAATCTCTCTACTATTGCTCGATCTGTCGACCGGGTTCGCAGAGATCGCATCCAAGTGCGACAACAAAGGATCCAAAGGGCGGAAGTCCTCGATGGTCGATGGGCCACGTAGTCCACCGGCTTTCCTCAGCGACGGTGGCGACGGCGGCAAGAAGGCGATCCATAGCAAGCCCATGAAGAGTACTTGCCCGAGCCACTCACTTCGCCGCAGAGGGAGGAACTTCGCCGCCGAACATGGATGCACTTCACACTCCTATCGTTGAGAAACCCCGAGGCCCGCGGTTTTAAGACGCCAAGGCCATTAACTTGGCTGAGCGACTCGATCGGAAAATTTCTAGCGAAAGTGCTCACTTAATGAGCGCAACAACGGGTTCCGTCGTCTAGTCGACGTCAACTCTTTCGACAACCGACTCAGGTATATCGAACTCCGATTCAGAATCTAGCAGCTGCAGCCCGTATAGCAGAGTCGATTCAGCCTTCCCAGTCAGAGGCTGGCAGAGGCTTGTTACAGATCAGAGATTTACTCCGGCCAGCAGGAGATCAAAATTCAGCTGTATCGCAGCTATGAATAGGATTCATAGCGAGATCCATCGCTGCCAAATACTGATCCAGTCGGCTCATAGCCCAAGATCGCTTCGAGGCGTGAAGGACATGGAGGCCGGGCGTGATCAAGATATGATGACCGATTCGATCGTGGATGATCGACGCCGAGTGCCCACTCCTCCCCAAGGGGTGGGTCAGACGCGCCTGACAAGAGGATGACAGACGCCATCACGGTGTTGGGCTAAGGATTCCAGTCGACCCTGTGGAACTGTGCTTTGATGCGAGATCCATTATCGCTCAAGGTTTGGTCGACAGAACAGAGCTCACCGAGAAGGCCATGACAGAGATGTGCCCACCAGCAGCAGAAAGTACATGTCTCAGACTGTGAGTGTTTTAGCAGAGCCATCAGTGGTCATGGTGATTCCTCCCAACTTCAAAGTTGGCGACTGGAGTCAAGAAGTTCATCGGTGAGTCCAAGCCCGATACTTGGCTTGAGGACTACCGAGTGGCTGTTCAGATTGGCAGCTGCAATGATGAGGTGGCCATGAAACACCTACCTCTTATGTTGGAGGGCTTGCCAGAGCGTGGCTAAACTGGGCTTGGCACCTAGCAAAGATTTACACTTGGGAAGATCTCGCTGAGTGTTTGTTTAACATTCAAGGAACTTGCAAGCGAGCAGCAGGGTTGACAGAGCTGCAATCTTGTGTGCAAAAGTCGAATGAAACTCTAAGGGATTACATCCAGAGGTGGATCACTTTACATCACACGGTAGAAAATGTATCTGATCACCAAGCAGTCTGTGCCCTCAAGGAAGGTGTTAAGAACAGAGAGTTAAGTTTGAAATTCGGTCAGACCGGAGACATGACCCTGAGTCGAATGATGGAGATTGCCACCAAGTATGCCAATGGTGAAGAAGAGGATCGGATCCGGAGTGGAAAGTACAAGTCAGCCGCTAATGAAACCGGGGGAGGGAACTCCAGTCGGAACCGTATGAAAGTCGAAGCCAGCTGCTCCTGGAGAAGCCTTGGGTCGTGACTCCAGGAAAGTTCAAGGGGAAACCCAAGGGGCCTTGGAACCCTAAAAAGGTGAAAGACCAAGATGGAAATGATGTGTTGGACTTGCCATGTCACATTCACACAAAGAAAGATGAAGAGGGTAAACTCATTTACCCAAAACATACCACTCAACAGTGTCGGCTCTTGATTCAGCAGTTCCAGGGGAAGCAACCCAAGGATACGGAGAAGGAGTCGGACAAAGTTGATGACAAGGAAGATAGAGATGGTGGATACCCCCAGGTCAATTCCACCCCTATGATTTTTGCTGACGTTGAAAGCAAAAGTTGATTGAAAGTTATCAACCGAGAAGTGAATATGGTCGCTCCGGCGACACCCAGTTATCTGAAATGGTCACAGACCGCCATCACGTTCGACTAGTCTGATCACCCGACACACATAGCCACCCCTGGGAGGCAAGCTTTGGTGGTCGACCCAGTCGTCGAAGGCACTCGACTAACTAAAGTTTTGATGGATGGTGGCGATGGCACGAACATACTGTATGCGAGAGACATTGAAAGGGATGGGCATTCCGATGTCCAGACTCAAAGACCAAAGAACATGAGCTTCCATGGAGTCATTCCCGGAAAGAAGGCTGAGTCACTCGGCCAAATTGCTCTCGATGTGGTTTTTGGTGATTCCAAGAATTTTCAGAAGAAAAGTTGACCTTTGAGGTCGAGATTTCCGTGAGTGCTTATCACGCTTATTCAGGAAGGCCGGCGATGCACGCTTTCATGGCTCGACCATGTTATGTGTACCTCAAACCGAAGATGCCAGGGCCCCAAAGGTGTGATCACCGCCATCGCAATCGGAAGAAAGCAGAGGAGTGTTTTCAGAAAGGCTCTAAGATCGCTGATGCTCAGATGGCAGTGGTAGAGCTGCAAGAATACCAGAAAACTGCAGACCCGATTGATTTGTTGCGAACCAAGAAGCCCGCCACGGAATCAGCATTTTAGTCGTCCGGTGAGACGAAACCGATTCACATTCACCCGACCGACCCTAATGCTGCTCCGACCCATATCTCAACAACACTCGACTCCAAATAGGAAGAAGCGCTCATCCAGTTCCTCCGTGAGAACTGGGACATCTTCGCATGGAAGCCTGCTGACATGCCTGGTGTTCCCAGGGGACTGGTTAGCATCTTCTACGAGTCGACCCAAAAGTTAAACCTGTCAAAGAACATCTTTGACGGTCCGCCGTCCAGAAGAGAAAGGCCATTGGCGAGGAGGTGGCTCGGCTCTTAGCAGCAGAGTTTATCCGAGAGATTTACCACTCCGAGTGGCTCAACAATGTGTTCATGGTCCCCAAGAAGGACAAGTCACTTCGCATGTGCATCGACTTCAAACATATCAATCGGGCCTGCCCGAAAGATCATTTTCCTCTCCCCCGCATCGACCAAATAGTCGACACTGCGGGATGTGAGCGATTGTCTTTTTTAGACGCCTATTCCGGTTACCATCAGATCCGTGCGTATGGACCCGACGAGATCAAAACAGCTTTCATCACTCCATTCGGGTGCTTCGCCATGTCACCATGCCATTCGGCCTCAAGAATGCCGGAGCCACGTTCATGAGGATGATTCAAGTGTTTGCTCACTCAAATCGGTCGGAATGTGGAAGCATTACATGGATGATATTGTGGTCAAATCACGTAAAGGTTCCGACCTGTTGACCGACCTTCTTTGAAACATTTGCCAATCTCGGAGGTATGATATCAAGCTTAATCCATCAATGTGCACATTCGAGTTCCCGGCGGAAAGTTACTCGGTTTTCTCGTTTCGAACGAGGAATCGACGCCAACCACGAAAAAGTTGGCACTATAATTAATGAAACGCATACATGCGTGTGCACGATGTCCGTAAGCTTCTTGGATGCTTGGCCTCTTTAAGTCGATTCATCTCGTCTCGGTGAAAAGGAATTGCCTCTTTACCGATGATGAAGAAGTCGGACAAGTTCGAGTGGACTCAAGGCCGATGCAACGCTTGCAGAGCTAAAAGCTTTGCTCTCCACCTAGGCGGGTGCTTGTCGCCCCAATCAGGCTGCCGGGCGCTCGGGAACGGGGGTCCCAGACTTGTTCGCACCATGCCCGCGGCGTGGCTCAAAGGGGGGCCCATCACGGCCCATCTTCATCAACACAAGCTCAAGACCCTCGCGAGGGCCAAGCCTCATGAGGCGGGCGGACGAGGAGCTTCCTCGAGCACGGCCTCATCAGCCGGGCTTGCGAGGAGGCGAGAGATCAAGGCGGGTACCTCACGAGGTGCCCATGACGCAAACCATGATGACCAAGGGCGCCAGGCGGGCGCCAGCCCATGCAGTGTCCTCCTTTCCTCTTTGGTGCAAAGGGAGCAAGCGCATGCGAGAGCATCAAGCAAAGGCGTCCATTTCGGTGCAACAAGACCAAGACCAGTCCAACGGTAGGAAGGAAGTCATTGTGGAGCCCAAGCCGGCGTCACCACCAGAGCCTTTGACAGGCGAGGACCAACTTTAGTCAGGATAAGTGTACCAGATGTTCCCCTTCAAAATGGCCAATATTTGGCGCCCTTCCCGCTCAATATTTGGGAAGAGGCCCATAGCCTTTGCCTATAAATAGGACTAGCCACGCACATAGCTAGGGGATTCTGATCTCGACCCGAAATAGAGAGAGCGAGAGAGAAGGCGATTGAACTCCCCCAAGCAGTTCATCGCCCCGGCCAAGAATAGACCCTCGCGAGGCTGTTCTTCCTTGTTTTGTTCATCACCATCAGCCCAAGAGGCAATCCACCACACCACAAACTAGAGTAGGGTATTACACCACAATCGTGGCCTAAACTAGTATAAACCTTGTGTCTCTTGTGTTGTTCCTTTCATAGCTTAGATCTTAGCGAGGCGGCGGGGTACAGGTAGGTAGAGGGCGAATCTCCACGCGCACCCCAGCGTTCGAACCTCAAGGGTCTGCCGGAACGCGAAATCTGATATTTGGCGCGCCAGGTAGGGGTGCGCCGGAGTTCGTCTTCCGCCGCCCTGTTCTCCGTCGACCACCGCATCCATGTTTAACGCTCGTCGGGCTGTAGCCAGCGCCGAGCCAGCCTTCGCTTCAGCCGCCCAGCATGGCTCCCGGGCGGGCGCCCTCGTCGCTCCTCGTCACTCGCCAGAACGCCGCCACCGCCCGGGCGAGGAACAAGCAGCAAGCATCGCCCCAAAGATCCTCCGTGAGGCAAGACGGCCGCACTGCTACCCCCTCACTCGCCCCGGCTGGTTCTTCGTCTCGCGCATTCCGCACGTCCATGGAGGCTCGAGGTGCACTCATCGCGGAAAACGAGATCCTGCGCTACCGACCAGTCGACGACGTCTACGAAGAGTGGCTTGACCGCGTCGCCGAGCTCGTCTGGCGCCAGCAGTAGGGCTCCACCATACGCCCCAGCGCACCGCACTCCCGCCTCCGCTGGGCGACGGCTCCGGGGAGCCTGCCGCCTCCTCAAGAAGGCGCCTGGCCCCAAGGCGCTGCGGGTCCCTGGCGGAAACTCCGTCCTGGCGGCGGCCAAGGGCAGGAGCAGATCTGCCAGGAGGTCCCTCGCCCGCAAGAAGCTGCCCGAAAGTTCCCTGCTCCAAATTTCGTCATGACCACGCCTCGCTCCCCGGCCAAGACCCACGCTGGCCCCAGCCGGCAGCGCATGGGGACCCGCGAAGACCAAGCTCTTTGTCACCCAAGGCCTCCGTGGCCCACTGGCTGCCGCGTTTTCACTTCGAACCCACAGCTGCCTTGCCGCATGGCCAGCAAGTTCAAGCCGGACACCGCCTCCTTGCTATGACGGCACGGCCGACCTCAAGAAGTTCCTCCAGCTCTCACGAGCTGGGCATCGGCCGCCAACGGAGACGAGAAGGTCATGGCGAATCTGGTTTCCCATGGCGCTCAAGGACGGGCCCGCACTCTAGCTCCTGAACCAAGCCCCTGTGCACGATCTCCTCCTGGGACGAGATGCGACCACATTCGCTTCATCGCTAACTTCCAAAAGGTACTCATGACCGCCGCTTGCACCAGAAAGCGACATGCGCCTGTAGCATCAGCAAAGAATCTGGTGGAGACCCTTGAAGTACATCCAAATAGCTTCAACAACGCACGCCTCAAGATTCCCAAGGTGACCGAGGAGGCCATCATCTCCGCCTTCTCCGACGGTGTGCGCGACGTCAGGATGAAGGAGGAGCTGGCGATGCATGAAGATCTATGCACCTCCTTGGAGCTGTTCAACTTGGCGACCAAGTGCGCCAGGGCTGAGGAAGGGCGTCTCTCCCTCCTCGAGCTGCCTGCCACAGACCCAGAAGAGAAGAAGGCCAAGGCCAAGGATGTGAAGCGCAAGGGGGATGGCGTGCTCGCGGCAGAACCAGACACCAAGCGGGGCAGAGATCAGCCTAAGTCTTCCAAGGGGAGCCGGTAGTGCGTGTACCATGACCTCCACACCCACAACACCAGCGAATGTCAAGAGCTCCGAGCCGTGCGAGAAGGGAGGATCGGCCGACGTCCCGACCGCAGCGACCGGGGCTACGGTCGAGGACGAGGAAGGAACGCAGGATGCTGGGAAGACCGCGGCCCCCGCCAAGGGTGGCGCGACCAACCTCGCGAGGATCGCTGGCAAGACCCGCCTCGCGAGGGAGGCTGGTGGGATCAGCCTCGCAAGGACCGCCCGCAAGGCAACGTAGGCCACCCTCCTCTGCCACCACAGCCAGGGAGAAATGAAGACCATCATCGGATTTAGGGGGCTGGGGCTTCCAGAGCTGCGGCGATCGCTGCAGATCCCGAGGCGGAGCTCAAGCCCCACCTCTCAACGCATCTTCAAGCAGTTCGCCCACGAAGTGAATGCAGTCCTCCCAAGCTTGAAGCCACACGCCTCGGTGGTCGGCGTGCGCCATCACGCTCACCTCGGTGATCAGCTCAAGTGTGCGGCCACAGCCGGAGTCCTCCCGATGCTTTGCTCCCCAATCATCAGCAACGTGCTAGTCACCAAGACCCTTATCGATGGCGGGGCAGGGCTCAACTTCATGTCTATGAAAACGTTCAACAATCTCCAAGTGCCTTACAATCAGCTTCAGCCAACCAAGCCTTTCTCCGGAGTCACCGACGGCTCCACGGTCCCAATTGGGCAGGTTCGCCTCCCTGTCACCTTCGGCGCACGCGAAAACTACCGCACCGAGCTCATCGACTTCAACGTCGCCCACATTCGCCTGCCGTACAACGCCATCCTCGGGTACCCAGCGCTGGCCAAGTTCATGGTCAGTAACCCACCACGGCTATAACGCCCTCAAGGTGCTGTGAAGTGGCGGAGTCATCACGGTGCCCTGTGAAGAGAAAGACGCGATGTGCTCCTCGAGCGAGCCTTCGAGCCGCATCACTTTGGAAGACCCGGATCATGAGCGAGTGAGGCTTCCGAGACAGCCCCAAGAAGAAGAAAGGCGTTGTCCGCCCGCCCCTCAGGTCCGTGGCTCGCCAGGGGGAACCTCCTTCTATCACCTAGGAAAGCGCTTCGGCGCCTCCCCGAGTGGCCGGGGCTCCTCCCTGGAGGGCCACCGACGTTGCTAAGGTCACGAGGAAGGCGCTTGGGCATCACTTGGAGGCGTGTTTCGAAGCACGTTTCCCTCAAGAAGGAGCAAGGCAAGGAGGGCCAAACCCTTAGGAGTTCGTCAGCAAGATCATTCAGGAGCTGCAGGAGTCAAGAGTCATGAGTGGAAGCCGCCGCCTACACCTGTAGCTCCCCATCCAGCGAGGATGGTGGGCTGCTGGCGTCTGCATCGACATACCAGGCTCAACCGAGCCGCCTCTCAGAGCGCCTGGCCCTCTCGCGTGGGGGCGCTGCGAAGGTCCACCCCACAGCTACGTTCGCATGCCTTACGGCATGCCGAACGTGGCCGCCACGTACCAGCGCCTCATGAGGGACATCCTGGAGGCTCAAGAGGCCAGGCGTTCCGCAGCCCTGAAGGAGATGGAGATGGTCCACGAGGAGCCACCGGCGCCTCCGGAGCCTCCCGAGGCCCCTGAGCCCGGGGGCTCGTGAGGATCGGCTCCCGCAGCCCACCGAGTCTGCTGCACCAACACCCTTTCGTCTTCAACGCTACCAGGTGACATCTTTCAAGTTTCATTTCCAGCTGGGAGCGCCCCCCAGGGCTGCATTATTCCCAGGCCGCGTGGGTCCGTCCCTGCGGCGTGTATCCCTTTTACTTCATGTTCCTAGCTTATCTTGTTGGGGGCGCCCCCGGGCTGCATCATCCCCAGGTCGCTCGGGTCCGACCCGGCGATGTATGCCTTCTTTGCGCTTATCTAAATGGACTTGCTCCTTCATGATTAACATGCTTGACCTAGTTGCCCGCTCAACTGACACCAACTGATGGAGCTGCTCCCTAATGGCACGACGCTTGCGCGTGGGTCCGTCCCTGCAACGCCGACAAACCTGAATGGCTGAGCTCTGGTCGCGGCAGCCCCTCATAGCGCTACCTCGTCAAGCCTTCAGTGCCTCGTCACCCCTCCGGGGCAACCAATGGCTGACTGTCGGTCGTGACGGCGAACTTTCATTCTTTCTGTGATGAGCCCGCAAGATCTCTTCAAGGAGCAGCGTCGGGCGAGGCCCCCGCGGTGTCTCCTTCACTCTCATCCGCGCGAACCGCTTGCACGTTAAGGGGGGGGGTGCCTGAGCATCGCGACTCAGGGCTCCTCTTCGCTCTTCCGTACCCTCACCTCTGGCCTTGACCACGGCACCGGGCCGGGACGGCCGAGACTCGCTCGAGGGCCGGGACCCGAGGATGTAGAGCAGAAAGGGGAGCAAAAGCGAGAGGGGAGGGACATGTGAGGACCTCGCCAAGCGACCCCTCGCCTGCCGATGCAAGGACCTGGCAACGCACCAGGAAGCGACTCCTGATTCTCGAGATAAGTCACCCCCTGGAAGCATTAACTAACACGGCACCGTCCCCTCACCGAATGCAATCCTGAGTTAGCAATGTCGCTCTCCTTTCTCACCGAGCGAAGGCTGCTTGAGCGCTAAGGGGGACCTCCTAAGCATCGCGACTCAGGGGCTCTTACCGGACCCCGGGCCGCTCACCTCCTGGCCTTGACCACGGCATCGTGACCTGGCATACCAGCGATGGCCAAAGCTTGCCTTGGGACTGGGACCTGTCGGCGCAGAGCATCAAGCCCTCGCAAGGTTCGAAAGGGAGAACTGAGCTAAGGCGGAATGAGCAACTCGCGCTGTTTCACAACAAGGATCATATTAACAAACAGGATCACAGGCACCTTACAAGCCCCCACGGGGCACGCTTTTGATTCCTCGCAAGGAACGGATCCTAAAGGACGCCAACTACACGCGCTCCTGCAAAAGACACCATCATCAAAAGTGGGCCGTCGGGCGCCGGCGCCAACCCCATCCAGATCAGGGGCAGCAACGGCCTGCCGAGCCAGCCCTGCTCCGAGAGCGGCGCAGGCTCAGGGGCTTGTAGCTGTCGTCGCTCGTCTCCGGAGTCGCGAAGAGCTCGGTGGAGTTGCTGGATCCTTCGACGCCTCCACCGCCTGAGGGGCTGCCGAGGGAGCGGCCGGCGAGTCTGGCCCTCGCCGTGGTAGGGCCTCGATCACCTGTCCCGGGGCAACACTCCAGCCGGCGCCCTTCCGCATCGAAGACCTTGAAGAGCATGACCGAAGCGCTGTCGTATTCCATGTGGATCGCGAGGGCGCCCCTTGTCCCGCAGACCCGGGCGATCTCGCCCCAGCCTCGGGTCATGAAGACCTCGCCCGGGGCAACGACCTCAACCTCTGCCCCGGTTGCAAGGGTGCTGCAGCCGGCGTGCTACAGCCAGAGCTCCAAGGGTCCTCCCCGCGGAATCGCAGAGGCGAAGAAGGGAGGAAGACGAATCCAAGACCGAGGAGACGTGGAGGCGTGGGGCACGAACTCTCGGGAGGAGCCCTCGGTGTGGACTCCTGGGGGAACGACGCGCACCTTCGTGACCCGCCGGCGCCGACGGCGGCATCGCCCGTGGCGCTTGGCATCAACCCCTTCAGAGCCCTCGATCTGGGCGTACAATGGAAGCGGGAACCCCGGTGGAGGCCGCTCGCACCAGGGCCTCGACACCACCTGGTGGGCACCCTCATTTCGATGGCAGAGGGTTAGCCATTTCTTCGGCGGGAGCGGGTCAGGACCCTCTTGGGGAGCCTTTCCCTTCTCTGTCGTGGAGAACCGGCGAATCGGAGCCATTGCAGCAAGACGGAGCAAGGACCGGGAAGAAGGAGAAGTTAGAAGGAACAAACTGGATGAGCGCTCGACGTTCCGTACTTAAAGCCATAGGAGGCCAACCGCCGGCCTCCACGATCGCAGGTAATCATAACCCGCTTCGCATGCAGGGACTCGTCAAATCGTGCAGTTGCCGAGGCATCGTGGGGAAGTGGGGGCACCCACGTCCAATCAACCGCCACGCGGCGCCCAAGGCCGCAGGCTGTTAGGGCCCGCAGCGCTTGGCACTTGCCTCTTCGCCTCTCTGCTCGGCCAAGTCCGGCGCGCCTTGGGCCCGGGGCTCTTGTCGGCGTTCCGGGGAACGGGGTCCCAGACTTGCCACCTGCGGCCTCTTGGCGTGGTTTCAAAGGGGGGCCCATCACGGCCCATCTTCATCAACACAAGCTCAAGACCCTCGCGAGGGGCCAAGCCTCGCGGGGCGGACGGCAGGGAGCTTCCTCAGGCAAGGCCTCATTAGGCTGGCTCCCGAGGAGGCGGAGAGATCAAGGCAGGGTACCTCACGAGGTGCCCATGACGCAAGCCATGATGACCAAGGGCGCCAGGCGGGCGCCAGCCAAGAAGGTGTCCTCCTTTCCTCTTTGGTGCAAAGGGAGCAAGCGCAGCGAGAGAGCATCAAGCAAAGGCGTCCATTTCGTGCAACAAGACCAAGACCAGTCCAACGGCAGGAAGGAATTCATTGTGGAGCCCAAGCCAAGGCGTCACCACTCAGAGCCTTTGACAGGCGAGGACCAACTTTAGTCAGGATAAGTGTACCAGATGTTCCCCTTCAAAATGGCCAATTGTTGGCGCCCTTCCCGCTCAATATTTGGGAAGAGCCCATGGCCTTTGCTTATAAATAGGACTAGCCACACAGAGAGCTAGGGGATTCCGATCTCGATCCGATCTAGAGAGAGGGAGAGAGAAGGCGATTGAACTCCCCCAAGCAGTTCATCGCCTCGGCCAAGAACAGACCCTCGCGAGGCTGTTCTTCCTTGTATTGTTCATCACCATCAGCCCAAGAGGCAATGCACCACACCACAAACTAGAGTAGGGTATTACACCACAATGGTGGCCCGAACTAGTATAAACCTTGTGTCTCTTGTGTTGTTCCTTTCATATATCTTAGCGAGGCGGCGGGGTACAGGTAGGTAGAGGGCGAATCTCCGCGCGCACCCCAGTGTTCGAACCTCAAGGGTCTGCCGGAACCCAAAATCCGACATCACCAATGCTGCTTTACATTGCAGCCACAGGACAAGTCGTCAGTACAGTACTTACGGTCGAGCGGGAAGAAGAAGGAAAAGCCTTTAAAGTTCAGCGCCTAGTATATTATCTTTCTGAAGTATTGACCCCGTCAAAGCAAAGATACCCTCATTATCAGAAGCTTGTTTATGGGATTTATATGACCACGAAGAAGGTTGCTCATTACTTCTCTGACCATTCCATTGCAGTCGTCAGCGATGCCCCATATTCAGAGATTCTGCACAACAGAGATGCAACTGGTCGAGTGGCGAAATGGGCGATTGAACTCCTTCCCCTTGATATCAAGTTTGAGGCAAAGAAAGCCATCAAGTCCCAAGCTGTAGCAGATTTCATCGCCGAGTGGATTGAACAGCAACTACCGACTCAAGTTCACTCGGAGCACTGGACCATGTTCTTTGATGGTTCCAAGATCTTTGAATGGTTCCGTCTTTGGGGTAGTGTTGGTTTCCCCCCGAGGAGATAAGCTTAGATATGTGCTCCAGATCCACTTTGATTCCTCCAACAATGAAGCAGAATATGAAGCACTTTTGTATGGGTTGCGTATGGCCATTTCACTCGGCGTCCGTCGCCTCATGGTCTATGGCGACTCAGATTTGGTGGTTAATCAAGTGATGAAGGAGTGGGACGTCAGAAGCCCAACCATGACTAGTTACTGCAATGCAGTGAGAAAGCTAGACAAAAAATTCGAGGGGTTAGAGCTTCATCATATACCCCGACTGAAAAATCAAGCTGCTGATGATTTGGCGAAAATAGGGTCCAAGAGGGAAGCCATTCCCAGTAATGTGTTCTTGGATTACATCCACACACCGTCAGTTCAAGAGGATCCTTTCACCGAAGAAGCCCTACAGCCAAAAAATGTTACTGATCCTACTGAAGTTGAGGTCCCAGTTGTGGTTGACCTGATCATGGAAGTTGTGGTCATCACTCCCGACTAGACAGTGCCGTACATCACGTATATCCTAAGGAAAGAGCTCCCGGAGAATGAAGAAGAGGCTCGACAGATCGTCCGCCGATCCAAGGCCTTTACTGTGATCAAGGGACAGTTGTACAAAGAAAGCGTGACTGGAGTTAGCCAGAAATGTATAACACCAGAAGAAGGTCAGATAATTCTTGATGATATCCACTCGGGGACCTGTGGTCATTATGCGTCCTCTCGGACCATTGTGGCTAAAGCATACCGAGCGGGATTTTACTGGCCAAAATCAAATGAAATGGCAAAGGAAATAGTCGACAAGTGTGAAGGATGTCAGTTCTATTCCAATATGTCACACAAACCCGCCTTAGCCTTGAAGACCATTCCACTCGTCTAGCCCTTCGCTGTTTGGGGATTGGATATGATTGGACCACTGAGAATTGGCAGGAGCGGCTTCACTCACTTGCTAGTGGCAGTCGACAAGTTTACTAAGTGGATCGAAGCTAAGCCTATCAAGAATCTTGATGCGTGCACTCCTATCAGTTTCATCAGAGATTTGATATTCAGATATGGAGTTCCGGATAGCATCATCACTGACAATGGGTCAAACTTCGGTTCTGACAAATTCAAAGCCTTTTGTGCCGCTCAAGGCACGCGAGTCGACTATGCTTCAGTTGCTCAACCCCAGTCGAATGGATAAGCAGAACGAGCAAACGGTCTAATTCTCAAAGGACTGAAACCCCGGCTGATGCGTGATCTTAAGCATGCAGCAGGAGCGTGTGTCGATTTAACTTCCATCGCTTCTTTGGGGATTGAGGACCACTCCTAATCGGTCGTGGGAGAACTCCATTCTTTACGGTCTATGGAGCTGAAGCAGTTACGCCGGTGACCTGCTTCACAATGCACCTCGAGTCGAACTCTACTCTGAAGATGAAGCGGAACAAGCCCGGCAAGATGCAGTCGACCTCCTAGAAGAGGAGAGAGAGATGGCCCTGATCCGCTCGACTATCTATCAGCAAGACTTGCGTCGATTCCATGCTAGAAATGTGAAGTGTCGTGCCTTCCAAGAAGGAGACTTGGTCCTCCGAGTGGATCAACAGAAACCACACAAGCTCGCTCCTACTTGGGAAGGTCCCTTCATCGTCATCAGAGTTCTCCACAATGGAGCATACCATCTTTACAACGTCGATCGCCAGATTGATGAGCCTCGAGCTTGGAATGCGGAGCTGCTCCGCCCCTTTTATACTTAAGTACTCACTCGGATGAGATGTAATAAAAGTACCTCTGTAGTTTGCTTATCGAAGACAAGAATTTTATAATTTTCCCAGTGATTGTTATTACTTTTTGTTTACATGAGAACCCCCCCCCCCCCCAGTGGGTGGCTTAGCTGCGAATCCGTTTCGCCTAAGTTTGTAAAAAAAACCTACCGAGTGGTGAGTCAGCCTCACACTCGGGGGCTTAGCTGCAAATCCGTTTCGCCTAAGTACTTGAAAATCCTATCGAGTGGTGAGCCAGCCTCCCACTCGGAGGCTTAGCTAGATCCAAGTACTCGCCTAAGTGTTTAAAATCCTACCGAGTGGTGAGCCAGCCTCTCACTCGGGGGCTTAGCTGCAGTCCAAGTACTCGCCTAAGTGTTTAAAATCCTACCGAGTGGTTAGCCATCCTCTCACTCGGGGGCTTAGCTGCAGTCCAAGTACTCGCTTAAGTGTTTAAAATCCTACCAAGTGGCGAGCCAGCCTCCCACTCGGGGGCTTAGCTGCAGTCCAAGTACTCGCCTAAGTGTTTAAAATCCTACCGAGTGGTGCAGCCACCTCCCACTCGGAGGCTTAGCTGCAGTCCAAGACTCGCCTAAGTATTTAATACAATGTACGCTTTGCAAGGATCGACGAGGTGCAGGTCGAATGCTGCCCTCTCCTTCTCGGGTTACGCCCACAAAAATCCTACCGAGTGGAGAGCAAACCTCCCACTCGGGAGCTTAGCTGCAGTCCAGTACTCGCCTAAGCATTTAAAATCCTACCGAATGGAGAGCAAACCTCCCACTCGGGGGCTTAGCTGCAGTCCAGTACTCGCCTAAGTATTTGAAATCCTACCGAGTGGAGAGCAAACCTCCCACTCGGGGGCTTAGCTACAGTCCAGTACTCGCCTAAGTATTTAAAAATCCTACCGAGTGGAGAGCAAACCTCCCACTCGGGGGCTTAGCTGCAGTCCAAGTACTCGCCTGAGTGTTTAAAATCCTACCGAGTGGAGAGCAACCCTCCCACTCGGAGGCTTAGCTGCAGTCCAATACTCGCCTAAGTATGAAATCCGTTCCGATCCACAAGGACGAAGAGGTGCAAGTCGATTGCTACCTTCTCCTTCGGAGCTGCGCCACAAGTTCAACATGCACTCCATCCCGATCAACAAGGACGCAGGTCGACTGCAATCTGTGCTTCATCCCTACCTGCAAGAACGATGAAGTGCAGGTCGACTGGATTCTCCACCCCAGAGCTGCATCTCAAGCACTGAAGTATATTCCGAGTGAAGAGCAAAGTTCGCTCGAAGGCAAATGAAAGCATATTCCATGATAAGCCAAGTTCAGATAACATCCTACGGATTCAGAAATGCTCAGGCGTCAAGCCTGTAAAAGTTTATCGGTTACAAAACCACTCGGCATTCCGAGGCAAATTTAAGACGAAACATAGAAGTTTTTTACTCCTCAGGTGGAGGACTGGAAGGCGCGACAAACTGGTCCAGGTCGATTCCACAAGAATCCGGGTGGCAGCAGCAATGAAGGTCTCCATGAAAGATTGGAAGTTGTAATTCTTGGTATTGGCAACTTTGATGGACGCCTTGACTTTTCCTCTCGCGCCTCCTTGTAGTGAACACGGACCAGGAGACAGAGCAACATCGGCACCACACTGGTCAAGACTTTTTCCATTCTGCACTTTTCGACACGAACGTCATTCATACGAGTCATTAAAGACTCGAGGTCATTTTGAAGCGTCTCACCTGGCCAGAGTGTCGAGTCGATTCGCGACACCGCAACCTTCAGTCGAGCGAGGTAGTCCACCACACCAGAAACACGAGACTCCAGTCGGAGCACGTTCATAGCGGCTTCATCCTTCACAAGAGAGTTAATGGGGTCTAGGCTTGTCTCCAATCGACTAGTCTCCTCCTCGAAGTTCTGACAGAATTATGTAAACGCAACTCGAGTTCAAGCTAATTGTTCTATGATGAGTCGGTGATAACAAGTCAGTCGGATAGGAGGGATTACCTTCAAGCATGAGGAATAATTTCTTGGCGAGCCCTCCCAGATAAGCCTCTAGATCGTTCCTTTTCCCCGCCAGTTCGCCAGCCTTGTCACTCAGTGCTATCTTGTCATTCTTCAGTCGGCTAACCTCCTTGTTGGCCGCGTCGAGAGCAGCTTTCAGATTGGCATTCTCTTCTTCAAGTTTACCGACTGAAGCCAGTTTTTCTTCCGCGAGCTTTGTTTTGTCCAAAGCCGCTTTCTGCGCCTCGACAAGGTCATGATCCTTCTTCTTCAAAGCCTCCTCCATTTTGTCTGCAAAATGAAAATGAGATCAGAATTAGGAATGTGCAGAAAGACAAAGACAGTCGTCAAGTTCTCACCAGCCATACCTTTTGCTTCGTCTCGCCTATACGCAAGTTCTCCTGAGCAAGCTTTAAGTCAAGGTTGAGCTGGATCTGTTTGTTTTCCAATTCAGTATAGCGAGCCACAAGCTCGCAGGATTTCTGCAAAGAGTCAATCGACATACATCAAAGATAGGTTGCTTCCGAGCGACTAAGAAAAAATCGTAGCATTTCTAAGACTACAGCCGAATCAAAATATTCAACAGTAGTCTCGGGGACTACACCCAGTGGGTGCAATTAGCGTGCCCCCACTGGTTTTACCGACTCGGTTCGATCAGTCGACCGAAAGAGGCAAAAAGGTTATGATCCTAAGCCATAGCTAACTGTCAGCAGTCAGCCACGGTATCATCATGATCTAAAAAAAGAAAAAAAGAAAAAAGAGTTCTTCAGACTTTAGTCGACTGCCAGCAGTCGACCATAGTCTCGGCGACTACACCCAGTGGGTGCACTCATCGTGCCCCCACCGGTTTCAAGATTCCATTCGACATGGTCCGACCAGACCGAGTGAAGAAGTTAGCAAAGAAATTCAAAGTATAAAGACTACAGTCGACTGCCAAGAGTCCACCATAGTCTCGGGGACTACACCCAGTGGGTGCACTCAGCGTACCCCCACCAATCCAAAAATTCAATCAACACACCCAGTGGGTGTACAGGTACGAAGATCTTCAGAAAGAAGAGTTTTCAGGTAGAATATCCTAATAGAACAAGCGGTGACCAACTAACCTGGACGTTGTTCTAAAGAGCTGAGCTAGCATCATAGGCCGCCTGGCTGGCTTCCCGGAGCACCTTCACTTGCTCCATCATGATCCCCGCCTGGCGTATAGCTTCCTTAGCAGCACCCATTTGATCCTCTGGGACGTGGTGTGTGGCGAAAAGGGAGGGCGGATCGGCAGTCGACGATGAAGGCCGGAAACTCGTCATCGGCACAGCGAAAGACACAGAAGTCCGAGTGATGTTGCCACCCTCATGAACCAGTGTCTCGTAATCGCGATACAACTGGCGAAAGTCTTGCCAGAAAGCGCCTTTTTATTCCTCCTCCGCCTCAGCGGTGCCTTATCGTCATCATCAAGGAGATCAATGACATGAGGAGGGACTACAGGAAAGATTCAAAGTTAAAAACGGAAATCCAATCGACCAAAAGCGAAACTACAGAGATCATACCAAGGTTAGAGGTGGCAGCATCTTCCATTTCCTGGTCTTCATTCCTGGCTGAGGTCTCGGAGGTAGCAGCACTGCAGGTTTCAGAAATGAGTTGATCAGTCAACAAGTCGACCAAAAGTATGTCCATGTTAAACAAGAAAACACAAGTTCTGCTGTTACCCGGAAATGGTGGGAATGGCCATCCTCATCTTGGGCAAAGCCTTCGTCGGCTTTGATGGCGTTGCTCGAGGTTGCTTCGGCGCTTTTTCAGTCAGCGCAGGAGAGCTCGTCCGAGGGCGTTTCGTCGACTGCCCGACAGGCGCGGTAGCTCTGCCACGCCGATCAAGGGGTCATGGGTGAGCTTGGATCGCCTTTCCATGCGAGGAGGGTCGACTTCTTCCTCCTCTTCATCCTCCTCCTCTTCGTCGGAGCTGTCGTCGTCTTCGTCCTCCTCACCATCAGATTGCCATTCCTCCTAGCTTTCACCTCGCTCCCCTCCTCCTCCTCGACCTGTTCTTGTGCCCCGTTGGGCATCGAGTACATCTCGTTAGTAGCCTGGAAGACAACAAACAAGACAAAAGTCAATCGACCGATTTTAAGCAAACAAGATGGAGAAAGTGAGATCACAGTCAAAGATGCAGGAAGGGACCTTGTCTACTTCGTATGACTAGTCGAGTGGAGGAATCCTCCTGGCTCCTCAAGGGTTGTCCTTGTTTCCTGTGATGCTCGCCAGACACCTTTCCAGCATGGCGTCCTCGACCTCCTCCGGGTGGATCCAGTGGTGTCTTCAGTGCCAATGTACAACAACATTGGATGGTCTCGAGCTTGAAGCGGCTAGATGCGTCGTCGGAGGAAGACCTCCAAGAGATCCATGCCAGTCACCCCGTCTCGGATGAGCTGGACAACGCGTTCGACCAACACCTTCACCTACGCCTTCTCTTCCGATATCACCTTGAAAGAAGATGGCTTGCTCACTCGGTCCATGGAAAAACGAGGGAGTCCAGTCGACTGCCCTGGCGTTGGCTGGTCCTTGCAGTAGAACCAAGTCGACTGCCATCCACAGACTGACTCGGGTAAGATCATGGCCGGAAAAGAACTTTTTCCTCTCATTTGAACCCCAAGACCCCCACACATCTGAATCACTTGAGTTCTCTCGTCACTCGGATTGGCCTTTTTCACCGTCTGGGAGCGACAAGTGAAAATGTGCTTGAAAAGACCCCAATGAGGCCGGCAACCCAAGAAATTCTCGCACAAAGACACGAAAGCAGTGAGATACACGATGGAGTTGGGAGTGAAGTGGTGAAGTTGTGCCCCAAAGAAGTTCAGAAATCCCCGAAAGAAAGGGTGAGGCAGCAGAGAAAACCCGTAGTCAACATGGGTGGCCAAGAGAACACACTCACCTTCCTGAGGTTGCACCTCCGACTCCTTCCCCGAGAGCCGCGCTGATCCATGGGGGATCCGTCCCTCATTGACCATGTCGTCGAGATCCTTCTGACGGATCGTCGAGCGGATCCAGTCGCCCTAGATCCAGCCCTGCGGCAAGCCGGCCCTTGATGAAGATCCGCCCCGACTGGTCGCCCTTCCCTTCGCTTTCGCCGTCACCTTCTTCGCCCGCTCCAAAGCTGCCGTCTTCTCTTTCACCATTGTCGCTGATGAAACGCGCACGGAGCAGCAGCGCTGAGGTGGAAGCGAACGCGGCGGATAAATCTGGGGAAGGGAGGAGAAAATGGAGCGCTCTGTTCAAAAACCCCCGTCTGGGGCCTTATATGAGGTTGCTTCCGATTGACTGACTGGTAGGCACAGGCGATCCTGCCAGATCCCGCAACAGTCGCCCGCGCGATACGTGGTGAAAAAGGTGGCGTGGAGATCGAGGCGTCCCTGCCTTATCCCATCCGATTACTGCGGCTTCCTCCGCCCCGCTCACTTCCCGAAATTCGAATCCCGCTAAATCCGCGCGCCACAGAGAAAATCGTCAGACAGAAGATTTCCTCCGTCCTGTCATTAGGAGTTCTCCAAGTACGAAAAATACACTCGACGGATACAAAGAATGGATCAAGGCGACTGAAAAAGAAGTTGAAGCTGTCACCTAAGCTCATTGATCCAGAACAAGACATGCTCATCGCACGAAAAGTGGGTCGGAAGAGTTCTCAACTCCTTCCCCACTCAAACCTCGATCCATTCGGGGGCTACTGATAAAGCCATGTACCTAGGGTAGGGTGATGGACCTGTCCAAGATACCCTCCCCAAGGACATCTCTTGAAGAAACCACCTTTCAGTTGACCTGGAAGGATTCCACTCGACGGACCTGAAGACACTCGACCATGAAGCCAACCACTCGACCGCCAGGAGATCTACAGTCAGTCTGCACGCAAACGGTCGGTCATTAAGTGGATTTTATGGTCATCATAGCACTTTATGGGGGACGTTACCAGTAACTCCCGATCTTAAAGTACCTTAGTCCCTGCATAACTGAGGGCTGGAGGGGTCTGGTGAACTCTATATAAGCCACCCCCTCCTCAGTGTAAAGGGTTCGCACCCCTGTAACTCATACGCACATAATGTCTGATCGACCGCCTCCGGGCTCCGAGACATAGGGCTGTTACTTCCTCTGAGAAGGGCCTGAACTCATAAACATCTTGCGTATACCACTACTCCATAGCTAGGATCTTGCCTCTCCATTCCTACCCCCTATTCTACTGTCAGACTTAGAACCACGACAGCCACCTCTTCCTGCTTGGTCGCCGCGGCCGAGCCCTTAGGCTTCTTCGACCGGCTGCCGAACAAGCTCGGCGCGGCCCTATGCTTCTTCGCACCGCCTTGGGCGTCCGGCACGGCAGAGGAGCTCGACCCTGGATGGCTGGCTCCCGGTTGGTGGTGTAGAGCAACTTCCCCCGCGTCATCGTCAGGCCAGTCCTTAAGGCTGGCCCCGAGCCTCGCGCCGTCTGCCCTGCCGCCTCCTCCCTCGGCGTTGTCTTCCAAGGCCGCCGCCCCCAAGTCGGGGTCGTCGACATCACTCTCCGCCCTGTCAGGGAGGAATTCGCGGGCCGGCCCCGCGGTGCCGGCTGCTGGCTGGAGGAGAGGGCTCTGGCCGAAAACCAGTCGGTTAGATCTGACGAGGCGGATTCGGCAAAGAAAAAAGGAATCAGAGGAACCGGAAAAAGTAACAACTCACCATGGGCGGAGGATTGGCGCGCGAATACGGCTCCTTGCTGAACTGCCACTCTTCTGAGAGCTCGCAGTTCGCAAGGTAGTTCACCATTTAGGCCACCTCGTCGTGAGGCATCTCCTTGGTGCACATCCGGCTTGGATCCCGGTGGCCGCTCATCTGGCAAATCATGTGAGGACGGCCCTGAAGCGGGAGCACTCGGTGCACCACGAAGGCGGCCAGCAAGTCGGGCCCAGTCAGGCCCTTCGACTGCGTCATCACTCGGAGTCGGGCGACGACGGCGGCTCCAGCAGGCGTCAGCGACCTCGCCCAGTACGACTAGGTGGGCTGCCTCCCAGCCGGCGCGCCGGCTGCATAAGCCGGCAGGTTGACCCAGTCTCCCTCCGCGAAGATGCTCTTCACATAGAAGTACGACCGCTGCCACATCTTCACCGACTTTATCAGTGCGATGGGGGGAAACGGGTTGTCAGCCCCCATCCTCCGCACCGCGATGAACGAGCCGCACTGAGCCGGCACGCTTGCGACATGGGTGCCAAGCTTGGTGTAGAAGAATTCCCCCCATAGCTCGATGGTGGGGAGGACGCCGAGGAAGACTTCGCACAGAGTGACGAAGGCGGACATCAGCATCACTGTGTTCGGAGTGAGGTGGTGCGGCTGGAGTCCGTAGAACTCAAGGAAGGAGCGAAAGAAGCCGCTCGCCGGCAGACCGAGGCCGCGCAGGCAGTGCGAGCGGAACACGACCCGCTCGCCCTCCTCTAGCGCCGGCGAGATTTCTTTCTCCGGCGCGAGGCGGGCCTTCACGAATTCCTCGCGTGGCAGCTGACGCGTCTTGCGGAGGAAGTCGATGTGGTCTTCGTGAACCTCGGAGCTGTCCCACTCCCCGGAGCGTACCGAGGGGGGGCGTGACGGTGGAAGAGGAGCTCATCAGGGATGGGTCGCCGTGACGCTCGATTTAGCTTGAGCAAGGCGTGAGAGGAAGAAGGAAGAGAAAGCAAGAAAGAGGAGGCAATGAGGAGGGCGGATGCGCGTGCCCTGCCGCTCCCCCTCCCCCGCCTACATATAAACCCTCGGGCTACGAAGGCGAGGGGGCGGGCGTGGGATTAACTGCGCCATTACCCCACGCCCCCCACGATCCATCCCACGCGAGTTACTGCGCGCAGTAACTCCGCGGGAATCTCAACCACCCGCCTCGCCCGCAGCGAATCCGCTCGAGGGCCGAGGAGGGTAGTGGCGGGCCCGGTCCGAAGACATGTCCCATCGCGCACGTAGGAGGGCAGGCTGGGCCGGCCGCGCGCCACCACGTGACATGCCCAAAGCGGGCGGTGGCACGGAAGCTTAGCTAGCACGCCACATGGCTCCCGCCGAGGTGTTCGAAAGTTTGGTCAAGACGGGTTGGGCGAGTCCGACTCCAACCAGTCATCTTGGCAGAAGATGGACGAAGCTCTGCTTCGGGCACTGGGAGAGGGAAACTGCTGAGGCTCCTCGACCGATCACCCGCCGCGCCTCACCAGCTTCGGGGACTACTGTCGGAGTAATGGGCCATGGGTAGGCTAACCCGAGACCCATAACCTCTCAAGACATCGGGGCTGACTGCGCCCCTCAAGACGCCAAGACGGAGGGCTGCCTTCTGGAAAGCCGACTGAAGGAGTAGCCGGCTTCCCGTGGGCGGCCGAGTCCTGGATGCAAGGTCGAGTCAAAGCCGACTCCCGCCAGGCGACTTCCAGAGAAGCCGGCCTCAGGGAGTCGGCCCGCGACACCTGCGAAGCCCGTGCCTTCGTCAGGGGGACGCGGCGGGGAGTGGCTACATTATAGCCCCTCCCCTCACCCAAATCCGGCAAGCATGGCCACAGTGCCCCGTACCAGCAGAGATCTCCGCCCGACGCGGCAGTTGCCACCGCATCCCTGACATCACCCCGTGTGGGCGGAGTCCTGTTCCCACGACGACCTGTTTGTACGGCCCAAGGACGATGGCCCCGCCAGTCAGCGAGAATCCAGAAGACGGCGAAGAGCCATACCAGTCGGACCCGATGAAGGTCGACCCCTAGGAGTCGGCTGGCCCCTTCCACGGGACCCACGCGCCATCAACCAGACAAGATGGGGAGTGGCTACAGTAATCGCCCGCCAGGCGGCGGGGCTGTAGCCATGACCTCCGGACCAAGCCTACGTCATTAGAGACGCGACTACAGTGATCAGCCGCCGGCAAGCCCGGAAGCAGCGGGTGCGGCATGTCGGCCCGCACCCTACCAGTCGGCGGGCCCCAGCAATTGGCGGAGAAGCCGGCACAAGAGAGACTGACGGCCGGGCCATACCCCGGCCGGATTACTAATGTACCCCTGGGGGGTAGGCCTATATAAACCCCCCAGGGCACCCATGCAAAGGGTTCGAAACCTGAGATAGTTAGACAAAATCATAGAGGAAAGGGAAGAGCTAGCCTTACCTTCTCCTACCTCTCACATACAGCTCAAGGAGCACTCGTGTATTCACTTGAGCCTTAGTGATCATGCGGAGACCCTGCAGAGCAGGACTAGGTGTGTTATCTCCAAGGAGAGCCCCGAACCTGGGTAAAGTACGCCGGCTTTCGTGTCTACGCCTCATCCCGCTTCCGGGCACCGGCGACGTTCTACTCGCTCCCACCATGATAAGCCATCCATTGGCATATGTCACACCCAACCCCCGACAGTAGTACTTTCGAATTTACAAGTAACTTACAGCTCGGTGGAGGGCTGGCCCGTTGACGGGCATGACGCGGTAAGGGGCGCCCGCCAGGCGGGGCCCCTGGTGAAGCTTTCTTCCCCTGCTTGGGCACCTGTGTCTCCAAGTCTTTGGAGGCGGCCCTCTTCTTCCCGCGCGGGGAGGAGGCTTTAGGCTCCCCTTCCCGACTATCCTCCTTAGGGGAGGTAACAATTCCCCCGGTTTGGATGCGCAGTGTGTGAAGTTCGGTTTCTTTGTTCTTCCCTTCGTCTTTCCCTGAGGGCATTTTGCTGAGCACCCGGCCAAGCATCTTGGCAATAGTTGGACTAGGTGAGCCTTCGGGAAGTGGCGCCGGACACCTGATTCTCTCCGCCTTGCTGAGCCATTCCTGGCCACGGAGGGTTTTTAGAATAATGACTATGACTAATAAAGTGTCTGGTTTCAAGGTTACTTACTTGGGTATCTAGGCGATTGCAGCTTAGGCCCGCATCCTCGGTGGTGTCCGGACACTTCACTTGTGGTCCGAATAATAATTTACACATCCCTTCGAGCTTCAGGCCGAAGAAGTGCTTAATAGTCCGCGGACCCTCTGGATTGAACTCCCACATCCGGAGAGGCCAGCGTTTGCACGGCAACATCCATCGGATTAACATTACTTGGATTATGCTGACAAGGTTAATGTCCTTCTCAAGAAGCTTCCTGAACATCACTAGCGGGCCCCCAATTCCATCCTACGTCGGTCCATGACGCCAATTGTGACGGAGGGCCCGAGCGGAACTCGGGGGCGGCCACCCACTTTGTGCCTCTGGGAGCCGTGACATAAAACCACCTCCGCTGCCATACATCAGATACTTCTGGGAAAGAACCCTCTGGCCATGGGGCATCGGCGTTCCTGCTTATTATGGCGCCTCCACACTCCGCATCTTGCCCCTCGATCATCTTCGGCTTCACATTGAAGGTCTTGAGCCATAAGCCGAAGTGTGGAGTGACGTGGAGAAAAGCCTCGCACACAATGATTAATGACAAGATATGGAGGATAGCCTCCGGAGCTAGATCATGAAAATCTAACTCGTAATAGAACATGAGCCCCCTCACAAAGGGATCAAGGGTGAGGCCCAACCGCGGAGGAAGTGAGGGACAAATACGACGCTCTCATTAGGCTCGGGAGTTGGGATGACCTGCTTGGGAGCTGGAAGCCTGTGCTGGATGTCGGCAGTCAGATATCTGACCTCCCTAAGCCTCGCAATGTCATCCTCTTGGATCAAGGAGGCCACCCACCAGCCTTTAGGGTTGGATCCAAACATATTGGAGGATCTGGGTTGTTTGAGCTTGGGTCTCGGGTGTTAGAATTCGAGGTGCGAAAAAGCGCAAGGGTGGTGGAAAAGAGGTATAGGCCTCGGCCCCTTTATAAAGGGGGTGAATATCAAGAGTCCTCAGCGTGACCGCTTGAGACTTATCTAAAAACACACGGAGTCATACCAACGGTCGTCGTGGGGTTGCGCACGCCCGTAGTGATGGAAGATCCCGTAATAAGGGGGACATGATCTCTGCTTCGGCAGGGCGTGCCAATAAAACCGACTTGCAACGCGAGTCAAGGTGGGCCAAGAAATACCGGTTCGTGTTAGGCCGAGCCACGATGCAAGGGCACGACGTACAAAGATTGCCAGCATATCAGATTTATGCTATGTTCCCTACGATGGTTTGTGAGGATCATCTCGCAGATCCGGACAAGGTCTAAGTGTTCGATAATTACTTTGGAGTATTCGGAGATGGAACCCGCCTTGCAATGCCGAAGACAAGACTGCGCGCCGGACTCATCGTCATTGAAGCCTAGTTCAGGGGCTACTGAGGGAGTCCTGGATTAGGGGGTATCCGGACGACCGGACTCTATACTTCGTCCGGACTATCAGAGCGTGAAGATACAAGACTCAAGAATCCATCCCGTGTCCGGATGGGACTCTCCTTGGCGTGGAAGACAAGCTTGGTGATCCGGATATTATATTTCCTTCCTTGTAACCGACTCCATGTAAACCCTAGCCCTCTTTGGTGTCTATATAAACTGGAGAGGTTGGTCCTTAGAAGGCCGGTCACAATTACAATCATAATCATCATAGGCTAGCTTCTAGGGTTTAGCCTCTACGATCTCGTGGTAGATCTACTCTTGTACTACTCATATCATCAATATTAATCAAGCAGGAAGTAGGATTTTACCTCCGTCGAGAGGGCCCGAACCTGGGTAAACATTGTGTCCCTTGCTTCCTGTTACCATCAGCCTAAGACGCACAGATCGGGACCCCCTACCTGAGATCCGCCGGTTTTGACACCGACAAAGACTGCAAAGACTATCGCGGCCTGTGCGACAGAAATTTCCTAGTTGATGATAGGCGCTTCAGCATCAAGCTGGATGAGACCTTCGAAGTGGATACAGTAAGTCACAACGACAAGTCTTTTTTCGTAATTAAGCATGACTTATATATTCTTCATTTGCTTCAACTTATTATTTTAAATTTTCACTATTCTACCAGCGTATCCCCTGCCATGCAAGAATTTTTGTCTTGGATAACATAGGTTTCAGTCCTAACAAAACTATGGAGGTAAAGAGAATTTACTTGAAGGCCGAGCATGGTTATACCTTCAACGTCAAATTATACAATCAAGAAACCTACACCCATTTTGAATGCAAAACTTGGCGAGCACTATGCAAGGCTTATGCATTTGAGCCTGATATGTCTATCACCTTTGATATTCGTCCCGAAGATGATATTGAAGGTAATAGAGACATTTGGGTCCTACCATTATGTGAGTTTCTCATGCCATATTTATGTTCGATATTGTTTTTTCAAAAAATAGTTGACAACTAATTTCTATTGACAGCTTATTTCCATTCAAGCAAACATGTCCAGCGCTTGGTAGACAGGACCGTCCACTGTCCCGGGGCTAAACTAAACTGCGAGGAGATAAGTCAATATGTTTCATGGCTTGAGGATCTTGATGCTGTCAAGGGAAATTATTTTCCTAGACTGGCAAATCTTAGTACTTAAAAAGTGCGACCAATAGTGTTCGTATTGAAATACGGTCACATGTATTTAGGAAAGATGGTAAGATTTTTAACTATTTGTCCTCAGTGCATCTTTTGCATACATTATTTTTTAAGCTAAACTTCATGTTGCTAAGTATGATACTATACGATGTTCTCTTCAACAGGCACTCCCGATGATAGTTGTGCCTCAGTGGATCTCGACTAACGGTCGCATGTCAATTGTTAGCTTATGGCCAAGACATCCTACATTGCACACGAGTGCATTCAGGATTTCTAGAACCGAGGAATGCTTAATAGTGAAAGACTGGAGCAAAATTGTGAATGATCATAGAGAAGTACTAGGAGTCAACAAGCAGAAGCGCAACCCACGATTAGGAGACAGGTTCATCTGCATGCTCCAATATGATGAATCAGGAGAGCTACACATGTTCTATGCCATTTTACCTGAGAGAGAGAGAGCAGCAGGAGTGATTAGCATGCTCTTAGTACCTTCCTCTCATGTCCGTGTTCTTCGCCCTGAACTTAATCTCAAAGGGTGATCATGTTGAACTCGATGATATCTTTCCTTCTAGTACAAAGTGAATGTTTCTTCTTTAAGCTGGTATTGGTGGTGATTAGATAGCGGTAATGACTATGATGATTAAATAGTGGTAATGACGACTATAATGATTTTTAGCTAGCTAGTATACTGTTAACTTGTTGGTGATGATATATATGATGCAATAATTCTTATATTAATATGATGATGATGAGTTATTATATCATTTACGAAGAAACCATGATTAGTTTCAAGCTGGATGGATCCTAGCTAGCTAAGTGATCAAGTATATGCCATATCCATATTAATTACTTGCTCACCTAATATAAGTGATCAAGTAATATATATGGATATGGCAAATATACTTTGATCACTTAGCTAGGATCCATGCATGCATCCAGTTGAAACTAATCTGCGGGTACTTTCACCTATTGATTTAACAACTCATTATAATGTAAAAACAATGTCTAAATTAAATTGAAAACACCGAACTAAAGGAAAAAAACCCGAACATTTAGTACCGGTTGGTGTTACCAACCGGTACTATAGGTCTCCCCACACCTGGCCTTGGCTCGTGCCACGTGGTGGCACTTTAGTGGCGGTTCGTGATGAACCGGTACTAAAGGGGGAGCCTTTAGTCCCCACCCTTTAGTGCCGGTTACACAACCGGCACTAAAAGCCCTTATGAACCGGTGCTATAACCCAGTTCTACACTAGTGTTGTCTCTAGATTTACTGCTTTCGACACGGGCTAGATTCTATTTGAGCACACGATTGGAGAGTTATGGAGGGGATTGAACACATCGAGGGTGTGGCATTGGATTAGGGGAAACACTGCAGATGAACACTCCAAACCATCGATTCTGCACCGACGACTTCTAGGGTCCATAGGGTCATCTTATGATTATATCGGGGTGGGATTATGGTACAAACTTTCTGGTCTAACCGCGGCGACCCTGGAGTCACATCGAGCGGAGGGGAGGGGGAGGGGGCGTAGCCATCGTCTTTACTTCCTCATCGTCTTCATCAAGAACGATGGGTCTTGCACGATCGCATGTCGCCGGTGCCCTGGCCACCATCTGCGTCGCGTTGTTGCCGTCCTCTGGCGGCACGAACATCCTAGTCCAGTATGCTGTGGCACGCTGGTCTTGAAGCGGCATGTACTCCCTGTACTTGGCCCATCTTGCCCTCTGTCCAGCATCGCCAAAGTCTGTGTGATTCATGGCCCATCACAAGATGCCCATTGATATTGCACCCTTGGTTGGGTCAGGAATCAGTGTCTTCAACTCATCTGGCATAGCCTTCTTAATCACAGCGCCAGCCTCCTTGTGCATGTCTTCGATGCTGCTAAAGTTCGAGCACACTTCCATGGTGTTCCCAAACTTCACGCGGTTACCGAGTGAGCACCGGAGGAAGAAGGCCCTCCATCCAATGCCCCAGGGGAAATGGTTGGGGTTGGAGTTGGAGTTCATGGCGAGGAAGGGGTGGTGAAACAGAGAGATTGAAGAGAAGGTGAAAAAGAGAGGGTTTGAGTGCGGGGTTGGGTAAGTAGTGTGGGTAAATGTAGAAGCGTTAGACCGATATGAATGAATGTTGTCCTTTGAACTATGTGTTGTTCATAATACAGATCGACAAGGGCGAGGAGGTAGTGCCACCATCGAAGAAGGGCAAGGAGGTTGTGCCACCATTGGTCGACGTGCCGATGCAAGATCACCCAAGCACCAAGCGGAGGAACTATGGGCACTACCATGAGGAGTCAGGACCAAGCCATTTCTGTAAGGTTATCCTTGCTCCGAAGCTAGAGAGTCTGCCAATGCATGCGGAGTTCATGAAGCACTGCCCCGCCGTCCCTACATAGTTCAACTTCAAGACGAACACCAGCTACGCATCGAGGGTCATAGTGAGGTTGGTCAATGATAGGGTCACCCTTGTTCAAGGTTGGGCCACCTTCACCGCCGTTCACCAGATCATGATCGGGTACATGGTGACATTCAAGTTGTTGACCCAGACACCATGATTGTGATTCTCTTCAACGACGAGGGTGTGGAGGTTGTCACCAAGTTCAAGAAGCACGACGATGCCTTTGCCGTGACTGCTTAAATGAGCTCATGTTGCTCGTTCGTTTAAGTTAGACCTCTCTGCGTGCTTAGGACTGATGTGTGCTGCTGTTTCGTTTAAGTGCTATGTTAAACTAATATGCGTGCTTAAGACTTTGATGAGTTTGTTCTGGTTGCTAATTCTGTTCTTAGCTATGAATGCGTGCCTCACCATGTCGAGGAGGAGGTTAGCACACACTTGTCCTAGATGTAACCAAACAACCGGACTCGTGTTTCCTCTAAAACAGGTCGGCAACAAAACAGTCTACCTTCCGCTTCGGCCCATGCAAGCTAAAGGGGATGCAAACAACCAATCAACATGTAGATGTTGGTTTTTTGTTTGCATTTGCTCAACCAGACCCAACTGGGACGAGTATACAAAGAGGGAAAACGATGTAGGTAACCAAACACATCCTTATTGTTTTCTAGTAGTGTCATACGAGAAAACTATCGCAGAAGAACTTGCTACCCACCAAGTCACGCCTCGCCTCGGTTCATCAATATAGGACGTTTACATTTTAAAACATGTTATGTTGATGAACAAAAGGAGTATCTATCTAAGCAAGTCACAAAGAGTACAACCATGGGACTGATTACGACCCATTCACGGTTTCAGATGTTTAGTACAAGTTGCTCTGCTGAGGTCCGTGCCAGTTTTGATGGATTGGATTTCACCGCATCAGTGGCAACTCGACAGAGACCTTGTATGTGCGCTTTCTGGCAACCGATGGTTCCTCGGAGATGCTGGCTGCAGTTTCTCGACGGAGAGGCGGCTGCAGTTGACACGTAGGATCTCTGGTTCTCCACGCCCTGCCCCTGCTCCGACATGCTGGCTCTAGCCAGAATCCAAACACATCAGCTAACTGATACATCCATTTTGCATAATGTTTTCCTACTATTTTTTATGATGTTTTATGCATAATAATGCTTTTTGAAGTAATTCTAATGCCTTTTCTCTCATAATATGCAAGGTTCACACAAAGAGGGAGAATACCGGCAACTAGAATTCGGGACCTGAAAAAGCTACGCCAGGCTACCTATTTTGCACAACTCCAAACGAGCTGAAACTTCACGAGGAATTTTTATGGAATAAATAAGAATTATTGGAGCAAATAACTACTAGTGGGGACCCACCAAGTGGGCACAATCCACCTGGGCGCGCCCTGGTGGGTTGTGCCCTCCTTGGCCCACCTTTGGTGCCCATCTTCTGGTATATAAGTCATTTTGACCTAGAAAAAATCAGGAGTGGACTTTCAGGACGAAGCGCCGCCATCTCGAGGCGGAACTTGGGCAGGAGCACTTTTGCACTCCGGCGGAGCGATTCTGCCAGGGGAACTTCCCTCCAGGAGGGGGAAATCATCATCAGCAACAACTCTCCCATCTTGGGGAGGACAATCTCCATCAAAATCTTCAACAACACCATATCCTATCAAACCCTTTTTCATCTCTTGTGTTCAATCTTTGTACCAAAACTATAGATTGGTACTTTGGTGTCGACCGAACTTCGATGGCGAGATCCGATCTGTTGTTACGGCCCGATCTTTCACGACACTCCTCCTTCAACAGTAGCACTCTCTCCCCCGTGAACGTGATGTACACGAAGTAGAGGATTTGAACCTTGCGGCCCTGCACGAGAAAAAAATTCTCGACGAAGGTACTCACGCGTAAAACAATTTCCACGAAGAGAAATCACATCACAGAGGTTTTCTAAAGATCCCTCCAAAACTTGATACGGGTGTCTACTCTGAAAAACACATCATGTCTATTCGATAAAAATAACCTCCCTTCTACAAAAGACTCGATTGACTTTATATAGTAGTCACACGTCCTAACTAGCTTGGAAAATAAGCACATGGTATGTTATTAAAAAGAAGATAACGCCTAGGACTAAGCTAAACTGACTTGATCTAGTATTTAGGAAAACAAAAACAACTAGTAGTATTTTCTTTTGTGCACGCATTGCTGGCTTCTGTTTTGGTGCTAGTGGAACCCATCCAATTTCCTTCAAGCATAGTAGACTCCAAATATCACACGCCCTTGTACTTGCCTGATATTCCTTATGTGACCTTAATAAAAACAGAAACTTAATCTACACCTTCTGCTCTTTAAACCGAGACAGACCCCGCATATCAAGTTGCCTCTGGTAATAAACTGTCGTGGCAAGGAAACACAGAAGACCAATCTCCTTGACGCCTCCTCCTAAACATGGTTTACCATAAGGATTAAAATATCCTTTTGTTTGGTTTCCTGTTGATGCATGCACGTCCAAACCAGAAGCTAATATCTCAAACTGAACAAGTCTCTCTTCTTTGCCTATGCACATCGTGTGCAACACATCAGCATGCATGCACGTAGTATTTTCTAGTGGCTTCTCATCATTGTAACTTAGCTGCTCTGACGTATATACAATTTATTTTTGCACATCATCGGCTTTAGGCGAAACAACAATGACCTCGGTATTTAAATTATAGGGGTCGTATCATCCTCCCCTCCTTGCAAGGAAACTGTCCTCGGTTTCAAATCAATTTGTCCAACAGTATTTTCATCCATAGACAGACTGACGGCTGTAGAAAAATCAACAGCTTTGTGCTTCTCCTTTTCTACTTCTTTCTGCTTATTTATCCTCTCAAGATGTTCTTTCCTCCAAGCAATAAAAAGATCATCGCCCATTGACATGAGGCTGCACCTCTTACCCCTCTTGACTATATATCTATGTGCTTTGCAATCATATGCAACATCATGCTCTTTGTACCTGTCGGCGTTCTGGGAACGGGGGTCCCTAGACTTGCCTACCTGCAGCATGTGGCGCGGCTCCACTAGTGGCCCAGTACGGCCCATCTTCATCAACCAATACTCAAGACCCTCGCGAGGGGCCAAGCCTCGCGGGGCGGACGATGCAAGGCCTCCTCAGGGGCGGCCTCACCAGGCAGGCTCGCGAGGAGGCGGAGAGATCAAGGCAAGGGGTACCTCGCGAGTTCCCCGTGACGCAAGCCATGATGACCAAGGCTAGGCGGGCGCTAGCCCGCTCATCGTCCTCGTTTCCTCTTTGGTGCTAAGGGGGCAAGCACAGGCGCGGAGTACTGAGGCATCAAGCAAAGGTTTCCATATCAGTGCAACAAGACCAAGACCAGCAGGACGACAGGATGGAGGTCATCCTAGAGCCCAAGACGGCATCATCACCAGAGCCTTTGAAAGGCGAAGACCACCTTTAGTCACAATAGTTGTACTAGCTGTCCCCTTTCAAAATGGCCATTGTTGGATCCCTTCCCGCTCAATATTTGGGAAGAGGACCAGGGCCTATATAAATAGGGTAGCCACCATAGTAGAATGTGACACTCCAAAAAATTTTTTTTGGTTTTCAGCAAAATCCTTGTTGGTGTTGAAGGAGGTCATTTAAACCCTTCCACAAATCTCTTTCTCTCAAGAATTTTCCCTTTGACAAAAGATTTTACTTTGGCATCTCCTTCAACTTTGGTGTTTGGTTATTAAAAACCTTTCCTCTGATCCTCTCCCTCTCAATTTATTCTTTGTAGTTTATTTTTCTTTAAATAAAGAAAACCCTAGGAGTTTTGGGTCTTCTCTTATATTGAATCCATCCATACTTTTTACCATGTCTCATGTGGTAAATCTACCCAAAACCCCTCCTTCCACTTTGGGGCAATCCAAATATTCTGTCCCAACAGGTCCAACTCATTTTTGGATTTTATTTCAATTATTTCTTTCCCCAAAACAATTATGTCCACTATGTTGAACCTAGGTGATTTGCAAAGCAAGTACCTAAATGCCTTTGAGTTTTGTTCTCAAACCAACTTCTCTGGATAGTCCCTAGCACCCACGACCTAGAACCATCAAGATCCCCTCTTCTTCCTTTCAAAATTTTCAAGTTTCAGCTTCTGCTAGTTTGGACCAGATTTGTCAAATTTGGTGAAATTCATATCTCCTCTTCTCCAAAAATTCCACCAATATTCAGGCAACCTCCAGTTGCAATGAGAAGCCACTCCACCAAAAATCAGCTCAAGGGAAAATCCCCACATACCCAAAATCATCCTGTCGAACACCTAGCATGCACTGTCACTTTACACTTTCAGTAAATTCAGAAATTCAGAGTTTCAGTTTCTTCGTCAGGGTCGGGTCACATGTCATCAGTGCGCCTGGCGCGTTGCGCACGACCTCTCCTCCCTGGCTGGAGCGCTGCACGCCCCCTTGGACAGATGCAGGCGTCGGTGGCAGCGAGCCTCGCCCGGCCTTAGCGATTCTGTGGTGGCTGCGCCACCCGTGGCGGCCAGCCGAGGGCCCGAGCCCGCTTCGCGACGCCACCGTCGCCGCCCATCGTTCTCGGCCTCCGCGTGGCTCATGCACGCCAGCGCACCCCCGTTGCACCATCGCCGTGGCCGGCAAGCACAGGGCACGCCCTCTGCCGCCGACGGGCCCGCGCCGCCCCGTTCCGTCGAACTCCCCCCAAAGCTTCTCGTCCAAACCCGTTTAGCGTCTAAATGGAGCCAGTAGACCTCCATGTTGATGCTCAACCGCTAAACCACCCCGACCAAGCCCTGCGCCGCCGTAACCTTCACCGGAGAACTCCGTTCACGGCCACCCCTCCTGATCGCCTATAAAAAGGGGCCCCAAGCTCGCCCCCGAGCACGCAGCATCCCTACACCTCACCAACACTCCGCCGGGCTACTAGGAGGACCTCGAGGAGGTCTCGTCCCCCAACTCCGGCCACCCCGTTCCGCCTCGGGCTCCACCTCGATTCACTCCGGTGAGGCCGTCCCCGGCGCCCTAACCTCGTCAGCAACCCTCTCGACCACCCAGTAGCCTAACCCCCACCTCAATTTCCTCTTCGCAGCGCTCTCCGGCAAGACCCAACCTCTCCCGAATCACCGTCCGCCGGAGCAAGGGCCGCCGTCAACGTGGTACTCGCCGGCGACCACCACCACCACCCGCCGACGCGGAATGGCGCCCTGAGCATGGAGGTACTACCCGATCCTCCTGCCTCGTCGTGGATCACCGCCGGCGACCACCGCAGCCCTCGGGCGCCGACGAGCTCCGCCCCCCCCCCCCCCACGTTTGAATTTTTAAACTGACGGGTGGGACCCGCCAGCCTCTCTCTGTTCTTTATTTTGAAATGTTTTCGAAAGCGTATTCTGATAAATACGCTTTCCAAACCGAATCGTTTTCTGAACTTTTCTGTTACGCCTCGAGTATTTTCTCGTTTCATTACAGAAAGGTCCTTGGACCAAAACACTTATAACTTTTAAATGTAAAAGGATTTTTGAGTGATTCTTTTTCTGTCCTCTTCAGAATTGTGTCTAGTTTTTTATCAGATTTATTTGAAAAATATTTGGAATAATTTTTGAGCACCCCTTGGTATTTACGTTAGTGCGTATATTTTTGTATACCGTAGATACCGAAGGAGGTGACGGAACCGCGAACTTCATCGAGCTAGGCCCCGACTACTCCGAACAAGGCAAGCATGTTTGAACTTTTGATATGATGAGTGTTTGGGCATGATTTGCATTAATTTAGTATCATGGCATGTTCATGAGCATCTCGATGAAAGTTTATCTCGTAAAAGTTGAGGCAAGTGAGTTTCGGGAAATCCATGAGTTGTTGGAAACATGTTGCATGGCCATGAGTTGGCATGAGAATGGGTAAGATGGCAGTGTTGTAGCATGCCAGTCTTATGCCAGATCGTTGACCCAGTGTCAACATAAATCAGTCAAATTCCCGTCCGCTCCCCTTTCAGATTACCACATGTTTTCCGTAAGGGATGCGGCTTAGTAAGTTGTAAACCACTTTACGGTACACACTAAATCGAGAGGACGGGATGAGGATTCCATGGCCTGGATTAAAGCCTATCATCCGGTCGGGGGCATGGGTGTTTCCGGTTGGGACCGAGAGGGGCACCCCTTAGAGCGCTGCCAGATAAAATTTGATCCCATGCTATTCGAGATAGTGATCTCCCCGTCTCAAAGTTTTTCTTGAACGCTGTCTAGGGTGATTCCTGGCAACGTGAGGTAGGATGGGTGTGTACTGGTTAGCTGTGTTTCCTCCGAAATACCGTAAACAGAACTAGTCCTTCGTGACTACGGAAATCCGTTGGCTGTGGATATTTTTAGTACAAACTCTGCAGAGTCAAAAATCCTTGAAATCATTCTATTCATGTCCAAGTATTGTGTTCATCTTATGTTGTCAAATGTCAGTCCAGGAGACAGTAACTCCTGAGAACCACATGAGTGTTAAAGGTTTCTTTCCTGTGGATGGACTAACCCGCTTATTGTCTTGTGATGAATATTTGTCGTGAGCACCATTTCTTGTAAGTTATGGATAATTAATTATAAGCCCTTTCTGCGATGTCGCCCAGACGTCCGACTGAGGCATTGTTGTTTACTTATTTTTGATATAAGCCCTTTCTGCGATGTCGCCCAGACGTCCGACTGAGGCATTGTTGTTTACTTATTTTTGATATAAGCCCTTTCTGCGATGTCGCCCAGACGTCTGACTGAGGCATTGTTGTTTACTTATTTTGATATAAGCCCTTTCTACGATGTCGCTCAGACGTCCGACTGTGGCATTGTTGTTTACTTATTTATGATATAAGCCCTTTCTGCGATGTCGCTCGAGGGCGTCCAGATCGCGGGTAATCAAGTTATTTACTTATTATTGATATAAGCCCTTTCAGTGATGTCGCTCAGACGTCCGACTGCGGCACGCATGTCTTTTCTTTTAGTATAAGCCATTTATGAGGTGTCGCTTAGACGCCCGACCGTGGCATGCTTTACTTATTTGTTCACCCTTCGAGGTGTCGTTTAAGACACCACATCGGTTTTTGGTTTATTCTCTTTGGGTTTTCGAGCGGACTACCGCCGATTCCCTTTTTACTTACCTTGCTATACTAATTTGATTGCGCATTGTTAAATTATTCATGTCGCATTCGTGCATACATTTGTTATATCGTTTGTCCGAACTGTCTTGCGAGTACTTTCAAAGTACTCACCTGGCTTATTGATTTGGCCAGATGCTGACGAAGGCGATCTCATGGATGAAGAGTTCGATAGCGAGTCCGACGCCTAGAGGAATCCCAGTCAGTCTCGTGCGACCCGAGGATTAGTCACTGTGATATATTCGCTTCCGCTACCAAAATAAATTCACCGAGCCTCACCTCGACGCTCGATGAGCCGCCAGTGTAGGAGTCATATCACCCACTCCACCGTGTTATTCCACCACTTTACTTCGAGTCAATAGTATGCCACCACTCCACTGTGTCATATCCACCACTATGTATAATTATTGGCGTGCTTGTAATAATTTGTTGAGCAAGATCAGCTCGACCACGTAATATATTAATTGCTACCGCTTATTGTATCAAGGTTTTGTCCACCAAGATGGTGGATTTTCCTCACACCGGAATTAAAAGATTGGCTTCTCAATAAATATTTTTATTAGAAAACCTGTCGTGACAAGCTTGGTACGAGCCAGCCGGTCAGAGGAAGCCACTAGGTGCGATCGCTAATCGGTAATTATCATATAGAGCTATTGCTTAATTTTTACAAATGTAGTCAATTTCTGACAGTCAGCATAAAATTATGATTTGACTACTCAGGATTTTTGCCTACTTTTGTAGATGGTTGGCAACGACTGCTAGTCACAGATGTTCGCCAACATGCCCGATGGGTTCGTCAAGCTTCTCTCCTTCATCGTCCAAGTCGCGATGGGGCCATCTGTGTGCCCAGTCTTCTCACTCTCTCAGCACAAGGCCAATGACCGTCTAACCATGCACCAAGCCGCGGTGCAAATTCAAGGGAGGGCGAGTTGAGCATTTCCGGTTCTTGGGGAGAGCCATGCCCACAGAGAAGCATGCACTGCAGATGGCAGCCCGTGAGGCGATAGCTCGTCTCAGGGATATCCTTCCTTTAATGAAGACTCGTCGTTACCGCTACCTGCCATGTCACGTGTCATACACCTGCCACTACGCGTTCTCTTGCCCCAGAGGAGAACGAGACGAAGCTTTTGAGATGCTTATCGAGTATCTCCGGGCTTTGGAGGCAGCCTTCGACAACCTGGTGGACGACTTTGTAGCTGCCCACATGGACTCAATCCATGGCTGTACCGCCAACAGGAGGGAGCTCCTGCGCACCGCACCGCCACTGACTTTCGTCTCATCATCATCATCTTTTTCTCCTACTACTCGTCGCCTGCCTATCACGGAGGGGTTCAACCATGTCATTGCGCCTACTCCGGTTCGTTCTGCACCACCCCTTGTGCCCGCTCATGTTCGAGTTGTCCCAAGATAGGGCACCTGCTCCACCAACTCAGCGCAGCACTTCACGTCTGGAGCCTATCACCGAAGAGGAGGTTGAGTCCCCAGACCTCATCAAGCCTCACCCTTGGCAGGCCAAGGGAAATCCTTACCATCTCCGACTGAGTACGCTTAGCCGTCATGCGATGTACCGACTTGTGTGATATGTTTTTATTAGCTGTAAGAAGTAGCTTGTTTGCGCATCATGTAGGAACTGGAGAAGTGCACTAGCCTAAATAACATGTCAGGATGATGTACGCATATCCTGATTGATGTATTGTATAATTACTGCTTGCGTGTAAGATATGTAAAGAGCAGTCCTTCTCCGTGCACAAACGTTTATTTCTCTTGAAAAATCTTGGAGCACTTGCGACTTCTTCCTTCTTCACGAATTTATTGACTTTTGCGACTCGAATTTCTTTTCTTATGAGTTTCACAAAACATGTCCCCAGAGTGAACAATGTCTCGTCCTTGGACGCGCTCCATGCCCACTCCGCCAGAGCAAAATTATGACACACAACCCAGCAACAATTTCACACAGGCAGTCAAGTCAATAGGACGTTGAAAGCGACACTTTCCCAAATGTGCCGTCTTTATGAGCAAAGTCAGCAACAACATCAGGAAATGATGAACCAAGTCATCCATATGGGAAATCACCATGGACAGTATCAGCAGCAATCAAAGTTATCTGAGCTACAGAAGACGCGTCCCCAAACATTTTCTCATACTGACAAACCTCTTGAAGCCGAGGACTGGCTTCGATACATGGAAAGAAAATTAATCATTGCCCAATGTTCAGATCTGGAGAAAGTACTGTATGCACCGCACTATCTCACTGGAGCAGCCGCATCATGGTGGGAAAATTTCCTACACATGCACCCCAACGAAAATAATATAACATGGGAGGAGTTTAAAGAAGGTTTTCGTGGGGCACATATTCCTAAGAGTCTTATGAAGATCAAAAGAGAGAATTTGATGACCTCAAGCAAAGGACAATGACGGTGTCGAGAATACAAGTCAGTTTACTCTGTCTCGCCACGCCAACGAGGAGCGTATGTCGGAAAAACAAGAAGATGGAGAAATTCCTAGATGGTCTCGACCCCAAGACTTAAATGCCAACTGGTCGTGCACACCTTTCCAGATTTTAAGACGCTGGTGGATAAGGCCATTACCTTGGAGAATGAGAGATGCAGCTTAGAAGATTTCCGCAAGCGGAAGAGGGACCAGACTAATCATGCCCGCAACCACCGCAGCAAGACAGATGTTCAGAAAAACTGGACACCCAAACCCACGACAAGCGTCTCACGCCCAATCAAGAATTTTCATGCAAGGGACAAGGAGTTCACATACCGCCAAAGGCGTTACTGTTACGCTTGTGGAGAAGAAGGGCACTATGCTAAGCAAAGGCCCCAAGCCAAGGAACTCGACCCCAAAGCCGAATAACAGAGGCAATAATTCGGCGCCAAAGCGCAACAATTTCAACCCAAATAACAACCACAGGAAGGGTCATCTGAACCACGTGACCAAAGAGGAAGCACAAAATGCCCCAGATATCGTACTCGGTACGTTTCCTGTCAACACAATACCTGCCATGGTTTTGTTTGATTACGAGCTTCTCACTCATTCGTTTCGAAAAGTTTTGCCTTGCAAAATAATTTTTCGATGCTTCCCTTGGAAAAATCTATGATCGTCAAGTCCCCTGGAATTAAGCAAGTTACCCAGAGTTATTGCCAAGGTGTGGTTATCGAGTTTGAAGGGTTGAAGTTTCACGCAAATCTTATCGTGTTGGAAAATAAGGGGCTGGATGTCATCCTAGGGATGGATTGGTTAACCACCAACAAAGTTTTTATTGATTGCTTCAACCGGACTGTGATTCTCACCCACCACCAAGGGAAGACCATAAAAGTGTCAGCCAAGGAAAGAAAAATACCCCGACAACCAAGATTGAACAAGGTGGATATTTCTGAATTGAGCAAGGTTCCAGTAGTGTGCGAATTTCCAGACCTATTTCCCAAAGAACTACCCGGCCAGCCACCAGACCGAGAGATAGAATTCAGCATTGAGCTAGCACCCGGAACCGCCCCCATATACAAGAAACCATATAGAATGGCACCATCCGAATTGATAGAACTGAAGAAGCAAATAAAAGAATTACTGGACAAGGGTTATATACGAGCCAGCTCCTCACCCTGGGGTTCACCGATTTTATTTGCCAAAAAGAAGGATGGAACCCTGATATTGTGCATAGACTATCAAGCACTTAACATGGTCACAATCAAGAACAAATATCCGATGCCACGGATAAATGATTTATTTGATCAGCTCGCTCAGGCCAAGGTATTCTCAAAGATTGACTTGAGGTCGGGATACCATCAATTAAAAGTACGTAATGTAAGATAGTCCCAAGACAACTTTCACCTCCATATCTGGATTGTATGAGTTCACCGTAATGCCATTCGGACCGATTAAACGCTTCGCATATTTTGTTCACCTCATGAACAAAGTATTTATGAAGTTTATGGAAAAGTTTGTTGTGGTATTTATCGATGATATTCGCATACTACAAGACACCGGAAGAGCACGCTGAACATCTCCGAATTGTACTAGGGAAACTCAGAAACATCAATTATACGCTAAATTCAGCAAGTGTGAATTTTGGCTAAGGCAAGTAGGTTTTCCGGGCCACATCTTGACCCAAGAAGGTATTGCCAGAGACCCGAAAGTCAAGGCCGTGATTTCATCGGAAGCCACCAGCCAGCGTAACGGACGTACGAAGTTTCTTGGGAATGGCGGGATACTACCGAAGATTTATTGAAGGATTCTCCACCATAGCAAAGCCAATGACGCAGCTACTCAGGAAAGACAAGAAGTTTGAATGGACAGAAGCTTGCGAGAAAAGTTTCCAAGAATTAAAAAGGAAATTAACGTCAAGACCAGTATTAATTGTGCGGACATACACAAGAATTTTGAGGTGTATTGACGCATCCGGAAAGGCCTCGGATGCGTGTTGATGCAAGAAGGCAAGGTAGTCGCATATGTCTCCGCACAACTTCGCAAGCATGAAGAAAATTACCCTACTCATGACCTGGAATTAGCAACATCCATTCATGCACTCAAAGAATGGAGACACTTTTTACTTGGAAATCGTTAGAGATATATACGGACCATAAGAGCCTCAAGTATATTTTCACACAACCGGAACTGAATTTGAGGCAACGACGCTGGTTGGAACTAGTGAAGGATTATGATGTAGGAATCCACTACCACCCAGGTAAAGCAAATGTAGTGCCAGACGCTCTAAGTCGGAACCCTAGCCCAAACGACGACGGCCTGCCAAACCTGAGGCCAGAATTCCGGCAGGAGTTTGCTAAACTCAACCTGCTGATAGTCACCGAAGGCCGCATATCAAATTTAGAAATACAGCCTACCCTAATGGAGACAATTAAAGAGGCTCAGCATGGATACCCCAGCATTGCAGGCATTAAACGGAAAGTGAGTTTGGGCAAGGCCCCATAATTCATTATCGATAAGCAGGGAATATTGTGGTACGGGGATAGACTTTGCGTACCGAATATCAAGGATCTTAAATAGCAGATCTTAGCTGAAGGCCACACCGCCCCGTATTCGATACATCCTGGAGGTACAAAATGTACAAGGATATTCAGGAAAAATATTGGTGGCACGGTCTAAAAAGGGACATAGCCACGTTCATCGCATGTTGTGACTCTTGTCAACGCATCAAAGCCGAGCATCAGAAACTGGCCGGACTTTTACAGCCAAATAAAATACCCGAGTGGAAATGGGATGATATTGGGATGGATTTTATTGTTGGGCTACCTCGGTCACGGCACGAAAATAACGCCATTTGGGTCATCACTGATAGATCGACTAAAGTAGCACACTTCATCCCGTGAAGGCAACCCACACCACTCGTAAGCTTGCTAGGCTCTATCTTTCCCAGATCGCCCGCTTACATGGAGTCCCAAAGAAAATAATCTCGAGCAGAGAGGCACTCAATTCGTCTCACGATTTTGGGATCACTTACAACAAGCTCGGGAACTCAAGCCATGCTCAAGACCGCATACCACCCCTGCATGTATGGGCAACCGAGCGAGTAAACCAGATTCTAGAAGATATGCTGAGAGCATGTGTCCTCACCTATGGGACCAATTGGGAAGAGAGCTTACCATACGCAGAATTCGCATATAACAACAGTTATCAGGCCAGCCTGCAAATGGCACCATTCGAGGCTCTGTACGGGCGAAGATGTCGCACTCGCTAAATTGGTCGGAAATCGAGACAGCCATATCTTCGCCCAGACATGCTCAAAGAGGCTGAAGATAAGGTCAAGGTGATTAGGGACCGACTCAAGACAGCCCAAAGTCGATGTAAGAGTTATTACGATCAAAAACATCGGGGATCAGCTTTGAACCGGTGAATTTGTGTACCTACGAGTATCCCCTATGAGGGGCCTGCATCGATTCAAGATTAAAGGGAAGCTAGCACCAAGATTCATCGGACCATTCTCGCATAGTGGCACGGAAAGGCACGGTAGCCTACCAGCTAGACTTACTCCAAGATTTATCCGACGTCCACGACGTGTTCCACATCTCGCAATTGAGGAAGTGTGTGAGCAACCCAGAAACAAGTACCCCATGAAAACATTGACGTGCAGCGACCTCACATATCGAGAGCATCCAATAAAAATCTTGGAAGAGTGCGAAAGGAGAACCCGACAGAAAACTATCAAGTTCTTCAAAGTTCAGTGGAGCAACCACACCGAGAGTGAAGCCACTTGGGAAAGAGAGGATTTTCTTCGGGCAGAGCACCCACATTTATTTAAGGATCAGCTGGAATCTCGGGGACGAGATTTTTCTTAAGGGGGTAGGTGTTGTGACACTCCAAAAAATTTTGTTTTGGTTTTCAGCAAAAACCTTGTTGGTTTTGAAGGAGGTCATTTAAACCCTTCCACAAATTTCTTTCTCTCAAGAATTTTCCCTTTGACAAAAGATTTTACTTTGGCATCTCCTTCAACTTTGGTGTTTGGTTATTAAAAACCTTTCCTCTGATCCTCTCCCTCTCAATTATTCTTTGTGGTTTATTTTTCTTTTAATAAAGAAAACCCTAGGAGTTTTGGGTCTTCTCTTATATTGAATCCATCCATAGTTTTTACCATGTCTTATGTGGTAAATCTACCAAAAACCCCTCCTTCCACTTTGGGGCAATCCAAATATTCTGTCCCAACAGGTCCAACTCATTTTTGGATTTTATTTCAGTTATTTCTTTCCCCAAAACAATTATGTCCACTATGTTGAACCTAGGTGATTTGCAAAGCAAGTACCTAAATGCCTTTGAGTTTTTTCCACAAACCAACTTCTCTGGATAGTCCCTAGCACCCACAACCTAGAACCATCAAGATCCCCTCTTCTTCCTTTCAAAATTTTCAAGTTTCAGCTTCTGCAAGTTTGACCAGATTTGTCAAATTTGGTGAAATTCATATCTCCTCTTCTCCAAAAATTCCACCAATATTAAGGCAACCTCCAGTTGCAATGAGAAGCCACTCCACCAAAAATCAGCTCAAGGAAAAATCCCCACATACCCAAAATCATTCTGTCGAACACCTAGCATGCACTAGCACTTTGCACTTTCAGTAAATTCAGAAATTCAGAGTTTCAGTTTCTTTGTCAGGGTCGGGTCACCTGTCAACAGTGCGCCTGGCGTGTTGCGCACGGCCTCTCCTCCCTGGCCGGAGCGCCGCACGCCCCCTTGGACGGATGCAGGCGTCGGTGGCGGCGAGCCTCGCCGGCGTTGGCGGTTTCTGTGGTGGCTGCGCCACCCGTGTCGGTCAGCGAGGGCCCGAGCCCGCTCGCCACGCCACCCGTCACCGCCCATCGTTCCCTGGCCCTCCGCGTGGATCATGCACGCCAACAAGACCTCACAGCACCGCCGCCAGGGTCGGGCAAGCACAGGGCACGCCCTTTGCCGACCACGGGCCCGCGCCGCCCCGTTCCATCGAACTCCCCCCAAAGCTTCTCGTCCAAACCCGTTTAGCATCTAAATGGAGCCAGTAGACCTCCACGTTGATACTCTACCGCTAAACCACCCCGACCAAGCCCTGCGCCGCCGTAACCTTCATCGGAGAACTCCGTTCACGGCCACCCCTCCTGATCGCCTACAAAAAGGGGCCCCGAGCTCGCCCCCGAGCACGCAGCATCCCTACACCTCACCAACATTATGCCAGGCTACTAGGAGAACCTCGAGGATGTCTCCTCCCCCAACTCCGGCCACCCCGTTCCGCCCCGGCCTCCACCTCGATTCACTCCGGTGAGGCCGTCCCCGGCGCCCTAACCTCATCAGCAACCCTCTCGACCACCCAGTAGCCTAACCCCCACCTCAATTTGCTCTTCAGATCGCTTCTCCCAAGAAGACCCAACCTCTCCCGAATCGCCGTCACGGGAGCAAGGGCGCCGTCGACGTGGTACTCGCCGGCGACCACCACCACCACCCACCACGCTGAATGGCGCTCGAGCACGGAGGTACCACCCGATCCTCGCCTTCGCCGTGTGGATCGCCGCCGGCGACCACCGCAGCCCTCGAGCGCCGACGAGCTCCCCCCCCCCCCCGTTTGAATTTTTAAAACTGGTGGGTGGGACCCGCCCGTCAGCCTCTCTGTTCTTTATTTTGAAACGTTTTCTAAAAGCGTATTCTGATAAATACGGTTTCCAAACCGAATCGTTTTCTGAACTTTTTCGTTACCCCTCGAGTATTTTCTGTTTCATTACAGAAAGGTCCTTGGACCAAAACACTTATAACTTTTAAACAGAAAAGGATTTTTAAGTGATTCTTTTTCTGTCATCTTCGAAATTTTGTCTAGTTTTTTATCAGGTTTATTTGAAAAATATTTGGAATAACTTTTGAGCACCCCTTGGTATTTACGTTAGTTCGTATATTTTTGTATACCGTAGATACCGAAGGAGGTGACGGAACCGCGAACTTCACCGAGCTAGGCCCCGACTACTCCGAACCAGGAAAGCATGTTTGAACTTTTGATACGATGAGTGTTTGGGCATGATTTGCATTAATTTAGTATCATGGCATGTTCATGAGCATCTCGATGAAAGTTTATCTCGTAAAAGTTGAGGCAAGTGAGTTTCGGGAAATCCATGAGTTGTTGGAAACATGTTGCATGGCCATGGTTGGCATGAGAATGGGTAAGATGGCAGTGTTGTAGCATGCCAGTCTTATGCCAGATCGTTGATCCAGTGTCAACATAAATCAGTCAAATTCCCGTCCGTCTCCCCTTTCGTACTACCACATGTTTTCCGCAAGGTATACGGCTTAGTAAGTTGTAAACCACTTTCTGGTACACACCAAATCGAGAGGCCGAGATGAGGGTTCCATGGCCTTGGATTAAAGCCTATCATCTGGTCAGGGGGCATGGGTTTTTCCGGTTGGGACCGAGAGGGGGGCACCCCTTAGAGCGCGGGTATAAAATTTGATCCCATGCTATTCGAGATAGTGATCTCCCCGTCTCAAAGTTTTTCTTGAACGCTATCTAGGGAGATTCCTGGCAACGTGAGGTAGGATGGGTGTGTACTGGTTAGCTGTGTTTCCTCTGACATACCGTAAACGGAACTAGTCCTTCGTGACTACGGAAATCCGTTGGCTGTGGATATTTTCAGTACAAACTCTGCAGAGTCAAAAATCCATGAAATCATTCTATTCATGTCCAAGTATTGTGTTCATCTTATGTTGTCAAACGTCAGTCCCGGAGAGAGTAACTCTTGAGAACCACATGAGTGTTAATGGTTTCTTTCCTGTGGATGGACTAACCCACTTATTGTCTTGTGATGAATATTTGTCGTGAGCACCATTTGTTGTAAGTTATGGATAATGAATTATAAGCCCTTTCTGCGATGTCGCCCAGACGTCCGACTGAGGCATTGTTGTTTACTTATTTTTGATATAAGCCCTTTCTGCGATGTCGCCCAGACATCCGACTGAGGCATTGTTGTTTACTTATTTTTGATATAAGCCCTTTCTGCGATGTCGCCCAGACGTCCGACTGAGGCATTGTTGTTTACTTATTTTTGATATAAGCCCGTTCTGCGATGTCGCCCAGACGTCCGACTGAGGCATTGTTGTTTACTTATTTTGATATAAGCCCTTTCTGCGATGTCGCTCAGACGTCCGACTGTACATTGTTGTTTACTTATTTATGATATAAGCTCTTTCTGCGATGTCGCTCAGACGTCTGACTGTGGCACTGTTATTTACTTATTATTGATATAAGCCCTTTCAGTGATGTCGCTCAGACGTCCGACTGCGGCATGCATGTCTTTTCTTTTAGTATAAGCCCTTTATGAGGTGTCACTTAGACGCCCGACTGTGGCATGCTTTACTTATTTGTTCACCCTTCGAGGTGTCGTTTCAGACACCCGATCGGTTTTTGGTTTATTCTCTTTGGGTTTTCGAGCGATCACCGCGATTCCCTTTTACTTACCTTGCTATACTAATTTGATTGCGCATTGTTAAATTATTCATGTGGCATTCGTGCATACATTTGTTATATCTTTTGTCCGAATTGTCTTGCGAGTACTTTCAAAGTACTCACCTGGCTTGTTGATTTGGCCAGATGCTGACGAAGGCGATCTCATGGATGAAGAGTTCGATAGCGAGTCCGACGCCTAGAGGAATCCCAGTCAGTCTCGTGTGACCCCAGGATTAGTCACTGTGATATATTCGCTTCTGCTACCCAAATAAATTCACCGAGCCTCACCTCGACGCTCGATGAGCCGCCAGTGTAGGAGTCATATCACCCACTCCACTGTGTTATTCCACCACTTTACATCGTGTCAATAGTATGCCACCACTCCACTGTGTCATATCCGCCACTATGTATAATTATTGGCGTGCTTGTAATAATTTGTTGAGCAAGATCAGCTCGACCCTGTAATATATTAATTGCTACTGGCTTATTGTATCAAGGTTTTGTCCACCAGTATGGAGGATTTTCCTCACACTGGAATTAAAAGATTGGTTTCTCAATAAATATTTTTATTGGAAAACCGGTCGTGACATAGAAGGGAGAGGTCAAGTTCATCTACACACCACACCACCACAAGAACACCTGTCCTCGCGAGGCTGTTCTTCCCTTATACTGTTCATCATCAGCCCAAGAGGCAATCCACCACCACACACAGGAGTAGGGTATTACACAACAACGGTGGCCCGAACCTATATAAATCTTGTGTCTCTTGTGTTGTGAGTTCATCGAGTTGGCTTAGAGATCACGGCGAGGCTGAGGGCGTGTTTTGGTAGGAGGAAATCTTCGTGCGCAACCCAGAGTTCGAACCTTAAGGGTTTTGCCGGAACCCGATATCCGACATTTGGCGCGCCAGGTAGGGGTGCGCTGAAATCTCCTTTCCGCTGGTTCGCGTCCCATCGCTTTGTCGCATCATTGTCCGGCGACCCGATGACTGGCGCCGACCGCTGGGCCACCTGGCCGGCTCGGGCCACGCCGCCTACCCAAGAAGACCTCAACCCCGCGACCCAGGCAGCCCGCGCACCATAGAACGCTGCGGGGCGCGGGCGGCGTGGTCACGCACTGCCCGCCCTTACTCCGCGGCAGGTGCGATCAGCTGCAAGGGCCTCAAGCCACACCGCGGCCACGGCGCCGCACACCCGACGGGAACAAGCAAACATGAGAGCCGCGCTCACTGTGGCTCGGGAGCTGCTACGGTGCAGGTTGACGGAGAGCGGCCGGGATGCGTTGCTGGAGCGCGTTGCCGAGCTCCTGGACGCCGCGGCCTCGGGGGCACCGCCCTTCTGCTTCCAGCTTCCACCCTGAGCCCCGGTCGGATCACGCGACGGACCTCTCCGCACCCGCGCAACCTCAGGCACGCCCCAAGGCGTCGTCGACACAAGTGAGGGAGTCCTAGATTAGGGGGTCCACGGACAGCTGGACTATATGCTTATGCCGGACTGTTGGACTATGAAGATACAAGATTGAGGACTTCGTCCCGTGTCCGGGTGGGACTCTCCTTTGCATGGAAGGCAAGCTTGGCAATTTGGATATGTAGATTCCCTTCTCTGTAACCGACTCTGTGTAACCCTAGCCCCCGTGTCTATATAAACCAGAGGGTTTAGTTCGTAGGACAACAACAATCATAATCATAGGCTAGCTTCTAGGGTTTAGCCTCTACGGTCTCGTGGTAGATCAACTCTTGTAATACTCATATCATCAAGATCAATCAAGCAGGAAGTAGGGTATTACCTCCATAGAGAGGGCCCGAACCTGGGTAAACATCGTGTCCCCTGCCTCCTGTTACCATTAGCCTCAGACGCACAGTTCGAGACCCCCTATCCGAGATCCGCCGGTTTTGACACCGACATTAATTGGTGCTTTCATTGAGAGTTCCACTGTGACGTCACCATAAGGCTTGATGGCTCCTTCAATCATCTACAATGATGCGATCCAGGTTGAGGTTTTCCTCCCCGGACAAATCTTCGTATTTGGCGGCTTCGCACTACGGGCCAACTCGCTTGGCCATCTGGAGCAGATCGATAGCTACGCCCCAGGCCATCAGGTCAGGTTTGGAAGCCTGGACTACACTGCCGACATCCGCGGAGACTTGATCTTCGACGGATTCGAGCCCATGACAGGTGCACCCCATAGCCACGTTGAGCATGACCCAGATCTGCCATCAGACGATGTTCAGGAGATCACACCTGCAACTGCCCTGGCTTTAGATCCAGCGCAGATCGTGCCATCCGAAGACGGGAGGATGAAACCCGCCATGGAATCCGCACACTCAATGGCGATAGAGCCGAACACAGATTTCACTTCCAATGAGGTCTATGTCATCGGGCCCTCGGACTTGTTTCCGGCCATGTGTTCCGATCCGCGTGTATCTGCGCCCATCGGATCTAACTGGGCGCCGATCATGGAGTTCAGCACCGCGGATATCTTTCAGCACTCGCCCTTGGGCGACGTGCTAAACTCATTAAAATCTCTCTCCTTGTCAGGAGACTCTTGGCCGAACTATGTCCGGCTTGAGTGGGAAGCGGACGATGAAGGAATTCGTTACCCACCCACCACCCACTTAATAGCCACTGTCGACGACTTAACCAACATGCTTGATTTCGACTCCGAAGACATCGACGGTATGGACGACGATCTTTGGAGAAGAACAGAACCACCGCCCATGTATACCTGGACAGCCACCTCATCATATGCCATATATATGGTGGACACACCCAAAGAAAACAATGGCGAGGATCAAAAGGATGCAACGGAGGATAATCCTCTTGAGAAGCAACCAAAGCACCGACGTCAGTGGCGCCGCTGTAAACCCCGCCATAGCAAAAACAGTGATACCGACACAAGAAACAATAACACCCCAGACGATGCTAAAGATAACAACGACCCTGCAGACCCAGCGATGGATCAGGATGAGCAAGGGGAAAGCGAACACAGTCCGTGGCCGCTGTCTAATCACAGCGATGCCGAAGACAAAACTTATAAACCTGTCTCCGGAGAGGAGAACAATCCGGGCGATGATGCACGCAGCATTCCAGAAAAACACTTGGAACAAGAGCACCTCCACAAGAGACTTACTGCCACCGTGAGGAGCTTGAAGAAGTAGAAGCAACGGCTTAAAGCCGTGCAGGATACACACAACCACATATGGAACGAAGTGCTCGAAACTGAGGAAAGATACGACGGTGATCGCCAGACAAAGAGCTACCCAAAACGTAAGCTGCTGCCCGAATTTGACGACGAGGCTATCGTGCCCATTCCGCCGAAAAACAATACGACCAATCTGCCAGACAGACCACCTCGTGGACGAGACAGAACGGCTAATGACACCGCACACAAGTCAGCACATGATCTACGTGAGCACCTGGACAAAAGAGCTGGTATGACCAGGTCCATCTATGGATCTAGGAAATGTGTTCCCATGCAGGATCACGGCCACCAAACCGACTATACTGATCGACTGCCAGCTCCAAATCAACACCGAACACTACAGCCGTTGGACCCATGCCACGACACAGCCAAGTACAGCGGTGCCGCACACCCCCTGTGCTTCACCGATGAGGTGCTGGATCATGAATTTCCATAGGGGTTTAAACCCGTAAACATCGAGGCATATGACGGAACGACAGACCCTGCAGTCTGGATTGAGGACTTTATTCTTCACATTCATATGGCTCGCAGAGACGATCTCCACGCCATCAAATACCTGTTGTCGGTGTCAAAACCAGCGGATCTCGGGTAGGGGTCCAGATCTGTGCGTCTAAGGCTAATGGTAACAGGAGGCAAGGGACACGATGTTTTACCCAGGTTCGGGCCCTCTCGATGGAGGTAGAACCCTACTTCCTGCTTGATTGATCTTGATTATATGAGTATTACAAGAGTTGATCTACCACGAGATCGTAGAGGCTAAACCCTAGAAGCTAGCCTATGATGATTATGATTGTCCTACCACGGACTAAACCCTCCGGTTTATATAGACACCGGAGGGGGCTATGGTTTACACAGAGTCGGTTACAAAGAAGGAGATATAACATCCGGATCGCCAAGCTAGTCTTCCACACAAAGGATAGTCCCATCCGGACACGGGACTAAGTCTTGAGTCTTGTATCTTCACGGTCCAACAGTCCGGCCAAAGTATATAGTCCGGTTGTCCGGATACCCCCTAATACAGGACTCCCTCAGTAGCCCCTGAACCAGGCTTCAATGACGATGAGTCCGGCGCGCAGTTTGTCTTCGGCATTGCAAGGCGGGTTCCATCTTCGAATACTCCAAAGCAGATTTAAGGATTGTGTCCGGCTCTGTGTGATAATTTCCGCACACCATCGTAGAGGGCATAACACTTCACAAATTTGATCTGCTGATAACTTTTCTTGCGGGGAGCCCTTACACCGTGGCCTGTCTCAATACGAACCGTTTTTCTTGGCCTGCCTTGACAGGCGTTGCGAGGCGATTTTATTGGCATGCCTTGCCAAAGCAGAGATCGTGTTCCTCTTATCGCGGGATCCTCCATCAATACGAGCGCGTGCAACCCCACGATGCCTGTTGGTACAACTCCGTGTTTTTAGGTAAATCCCAAGCGGTTACGCTGAGGACGCTTGATATTCACCCCCTTTATAGAGGGGCCGAGGCCTATCACTCGTTTCTGCCATGCTTGCGCCTTTCCGCATCTCGAGTCCAACACCCGATGCCCAAGCTTAAGCACTTCGGACCTTCAATCATGTCCGGATCCAACCTTCAAGGCCGGTGGATGGCCTCCTCCGTCATCGAGGAGGACATCGCGAAGCTTAGGGAGGTCAGATACCTGACCGCCGACATCAAGCACAGGTTTCCTGCTCCAGGGCAGGTCATCCCTACTCCCGAGCCCAACGAGAGCATCGTATTCGTTTCTCACTTCCTCCGCGGCTTAGGCTTCACCCTTGATCCCTTTGTGAGAGGGCTCATGTTCTATTACGGACTAGATTTCCATGATCTAGCTCCGGACACCATCCTTCACATTTTGCCGTTCATCGTTGTGTGCGAAGCCTTCCTCCACATCACCCCGCACTTCGGCTTATGGCTCAAGACCTTCAATGTGAAGCCGAAGATGATTGAGGGGCGACACGCGGAGTGCGGCGGTGCTGTAATAAGCAGGAACTCCGATGCCCCATGGCCAGAGGGCGCCTTCCCGGAGGTGTCCGATCTATGGCAGCGGAGGTGGTTTTACGCCACGGCTCCTAGAGGCACAAAGTGGGTGGCTGCCCCGACTGCTCGGGCCCTCCGCCTCAACTGGCGTCATGGGCCAATGTGGGACTGGATTGGGGGCCTGCTAATGATGTACCAATATTGCAGAGCCGCATCCGGGAGCTTCTTGAGAGGGACATTAGCCTTGTCAGCGCAATTCAGGTAATGCTAGTCCAACGGATGTTGCCATTTAGACGCCGGCCACTCCGGATGTGGGAGTTCAATCTGGAAGGTCCGCGGACTATTCTGCACTTCTTCGGCATGATGCTCGAAGGGATGTGTAAGTTATTCTTCGGACCACAAGTAAAGTGTCCGAACACCACCGAGGATGCGGGCCTGAGCTGCAACCGCCCAGATACCCGAGTAAGTAACCCAAAAACCGAACACTTCATTTATATTTGTCATAACATTATACTGAAAACCATCCATGGCCAGGAATGGCTCAACAAGGCGGAGATAATCAGGTGTCCGGCGCCACTTCCCGAAGGCTCGCCTAGCCCTGCCATAGCCAAGATGCTTAGTCGTGTGCTAAGTCAAGTGCCCTCGGGGAAAGACGAAGGGAAGAACAGAGAAGCAGAGCTTCACACATTGCACATCCAAACAGGGGGAATTACTGCCTCCACGAAGGAGCATAGTCGGGGAGGGGAATCTAGGGTCTCCTCCCCCCGTGGGAAGAATAGGGTCGCCTCCGAAGACTTGGAGACGGAGGTGTCCAGACAAGGGAAGAAAACTTCGCCAGGGGGCCCTGCCCCGAAGGGTGTCCTCACCGCGCCATGCCCGCCAACGGGCCAGGCCTCAGCCGAGTTGCAAGTTTAATCGCAAAAACTTCTGCTTCCTCCTCCGAAAACAATAACCAAGATCCATTCTTTGCAGTCCGGCTAGCAGCTCTTCTCGACAGAGTTCGTCTTCGGGGGATCTCCTTCCGGAGATGATGGAGAGTGAAACCCCGTCAGCCTCTCCGCCTTATGGGGCGGGTGACCCCAAGGTGTCGTCACGGAGGAGTCCAAATTTGCCGAGACCAAAAGCTAGTACTTCGGCCGCCCTGAGCACTGAGCGCTCGGCTCCCAAGGGGGGCGATAAGAAGGGTCCGATACAGTTCAACAACCGGCCGGACACGCTGACGGGCATTCTGGAGCAAGCCTCTCTCTCGGAGGATCATCGTTCATTAATGAGCATGGTGCTTGAGAAGATTTCATCCGCCACAAGCGGATTGAATGAAGGCTTTGAGGTATGTAAAAAAATACGTAATTTTTGTTGTGGCGCACGCGCTAGGTGTGCTCCATATGTATAGTAGCCCCTGAGACTCTAGTTGCCAGCCCAAGGCGGCAAACGGAGGATCACATCGTTGAGTAATGATCGCACTGTATTCATGCACAGGTGGCTAAGGGTCTGGCAGCCGACCGGTCCGTTGAAGTCGCCGAACTGAGGCGACAGATTGGAGTTATTGGTGTCGATATCACACTTGTGAACGTGCGGCTTAACGAGTCACAAGGTATGTGCTCTGCTTTCCTTATTTTTTATAGGAAAAATTAAGAGGAGCATAATGTTAATGTAATATGCTTGGACTGCAGACGGAGCTGCTGCCGTGGAGGCCCTGAGGGCGGAACTTGCCCTGGTCAAGGAACAAGCCCGGGCTAGCAATGCGGCTGCCCTAAAGGCGGCCGAAGAGTTGAGAGCCGAACAGGCTGCTCATCACCGAAGTGAAGACAAAATAGCCGAGATGGCTATGGAGCTGAAAAACGCCGTCGACCAGTATGAGCTCCTTGAAAAAGAGAATCAGGCTAATTCAGCTGACCTGAAGAAGGCCCTTGATGCGGCCAAGGAGACGCGTTCCGAAATTAGGGATGCACGGGAGGAGCTTCGACAGGCCGGAGAAATCACGGCTTGAAACCCCTAATTATTGTGGATGAAGTTCTTAGATCCGAAGTACGCTCCTCTGGATCGACGCTGGAGCCCTGCAGACGCTTATGCAGATCTGGAGAAGAGTACGACTGATGCGACCAAGTTTTTTGAGGATAAAAAAGATAATGAAGTGGAAAAGCTGTTCTGGTCGCAATTCAGTGCTCCAACGCGCTCGTTGCCATTGAGTGAGAGGATGGCTGCTGTGGCCGAGCTCCATAGGTTGTCCGGTCTTGCAATGAGGTCTGTAATAGACCATCTATGGCCGAAGGGGCCGAAGCCGGAGAATTATTTTGGTTTAGTGCAACAATTCCTTGGTGCCGTATCTCGAATCGATGTCATGAAAAGGTCGGCGTGCATAGAGGGTGCACGGATGGCTCTTGCCCGTGTTAAAGCATATTGGACAGATATGGAAGTTACCATCATTGCGACCTAGAATCCGGCGAGAAGCCAGGATCCAGCCGAGCACTACTTGGAGCAGGTAACAGAAAGTGCTCGTTTATTAGAGGCTGAGTGGTCGAAGAATGTCATGTTCGAGTGACAAATCGTTTCATTGTAAAAACAATTTTATTTTCATCATGGAGGCTATGTTTATACTTTTTGCCTGGAAGTGTTATTGTACCTGCTGTGCGGCTATTTGATGTACGTATGTAATCTGAAAGTTAGCAGTCGTTGGCTCCAGCCCCCACGCATACAATGCGGGGGTGTTCGCGAGAATATGCGTAATCACACTTGATCCAACGTCTTGGTCCGTTTAAGGAGGTGATCGCACGTCGAACTAGGCAACCGGACTATATAGCTTTAACACTTTCACTTAGCCATAGGAGTTTGACGGTGGGGCTACTATGTAGCCCCTGGTACCTTTGTGTGCATCCGAATATGGGCGCGTGTGTACCTGACCGGGAAACGGTCGTGCGGAGGAATCCTAAAGATTCCAATGAGTCCTCGAGTGGTTGACCAATCTCTCGCTCTATCATGACAGTCAGTTTTCGGCTTTTTCTACTGAGGTGCTCATCCGGAATAACCAGGGAACAATCGCAATAGTTCTCCTTTGGCCGCCTTAGCCGATAAGAACGGAATGTAAGGCGGCAAACCCAGGAGCCGGGCAAACCCAACATTTGACCAAAGACATGATTCGGAGCTGATGCATATAAGGCCAAACTCGCGACACCGAACACTCCCGAAGGTATTCAGACTTTAGAACATATACTGGGCTGAAGAACGCCCTTTATTATGAACCCTGTATTTCCAGGTACATGCATTAGTCTGTCATGGCGAAATGCCAATAACAACAGTATCCCCTATGGGTGTAGTACCCATGGGATGTGTAAGCAAAAAGAGACAATAAAGAAGGTTTACACAGGGGCTTAATCTAAAGAGAAACCTTTGAGCGGGGCCCTGCTGCACGTCTGCGCCTTTGTCTCCGTTGTGCCGTGTCCTAGGAGGGTATCGCATGAATGATGTCTGTAAAAAGGAAAACTCATGTAGAAGAGTATGACATAGGCGTGCGAAGAGTTGACTATTATCAATGGATAGCTGAAGTGTAAGACATTGGCCTGTTAATAAGGTCAAGCTAAAAGGTGGGCTTTATTGAATATTTGAAGCCCCCGGTGTCCTCTATGGGAATACATGTATAGCGCCCAGCTCAGGTTTATCTGGGCTGCCGCACTCGTCTAACCATGTCCGTGGTCTTAACGACCGATCATGCGTTCTGATATTAGAGGCTGCTTAGTGTCCGGCTGCCAGAGCCGTCACGTGCTCTTCCGCGTGTATAGAACGCTCTGTATTTCCGTTAACGGTGATGACGCCACGTGGACCGAGCATCTTGAGTTTAAGGTAGGCGTAGTGTGGTACTGCGTTGAAGCGGGCGAAGGCCGTTCTCCCAAGTAATGCATGATAACCACTTTGGAGGGGGGCGATGGTGAAGAGTAGTTCTTCGCTTCTGAAGTTGTCTGGGGAACCGAATGTCACCTCTAGTACGAGGGAGCCCCTGCAGCGAGCTTCAACACCTGGTATCACCCCTTCAAAGGTGGTGTTACTTTGGCTGATTCTGGATGGGTCTATCCCCATCCTGCGGACAGTGTCCTGGTATATTAGATTGAGACTACTGCTGTCGTCCATGAGGACGCGAGTGAGATGGTATCCGTTGATTATGGGGTCGAGCACCAAGGTAGCTGATCCTTCGTGCCGCATACTAGTCGGATAGTCCCTGTGACCGAAGGTGATCGGGCAGGCCGACCAGTGGTTAAATTTGGGGGCGACGGGCTCTATAGCGTATGCGTCTGTGAGCACGCGTTCGCGCCTTCTCTTGGGTATGTGAGCCGCGTGGATCATGTTTACTGTTTTTACCTCTGGTGGGAATTTTTTCTGTCCCCCAGTGTTCGGCTGGCGAGGCTCATCCTCGTCTTCACTTGGTGTTTCCCTTCCCTTGTGTTCGGCATTTAACTTCCTGCCTCGCTTAAAGACCCAAAGATTCTCTCGTGAGTGTGGTTCGCAGGTTTTTCGGGGGTGCCATGGATTTGGCATAGTCTGTCCAGGACTTTGTTCAGGCCGGACAGTCCCTCTTTGCTTCCTTTAAATGGCTTCTTTTGTTGACCGGGTCGAGAGCCCCTGAATCCGGCGTTGACCGTTGTGTTGTCCGGACTTTCTTCCTTATTTCGATGTTTGTTTTTATTGCGTCGTGGCTTCCCGTTGCCATCCCTGATTTCGGATGTGCCTGGGTCGCTGGGGCCTCTACGGGCCAACCATCTGTCTTCACCCGCGCAAAAGCGGGTCATAAGGCTTGTTAAGGCTGCCATTTTCCTCGGCTTTTCTTGGCCGAGGTGTTCATGGCGAGCCACTGCCCTGACATCGTGCTTGAAGGCTGCTAGGGCTTCGACATCCGGACAATCGACAATTTGATTCTTCTGAGTGAGGAATCTATTCCAGAGCTTGCAGGCGGACTCTCCGGGCTGTTGAATTATGTGACTTAAATCATCGGCGTCCGGAGGTCGGACATAGGTTCCTTGAAAATTGGCCCTGAAAGCATCCTCAAGTTCCTCCCAACTTCCGATTGAGTTTTCGGGGAGGCTTTTCAACCAGTGCCGAGCTGGTCCCTTCAACTTGAGGGTAAGGTATTTAATGGCATGGAGGTCGTCCCCACGAGCCATGTGGATGTGAAGGATAAAATCCTCAATCCAGACCCCGGGGTCTGTCGTTCACATGCCTCTATGTTCACGGGTTTGAAACCCCTGTGGAAATTCATGGTCCAAGACTCTTCGGTTAAGCTACGAGGGTGGCGGCCCCTCCAGATATCTCGACATGTTGTCGCTGCGGTCCGATCGTTGTTGTGTCCGGTGCTGATGCCGAACTGGTACTCGATCAGTCTGATCGTTTTGGTGACCATAATCCTGCACCGGAGCGTGTCCTCTAGATCCATAGATGGACCTGGTCGCGCCGGCCTTTTTATCCAAGAGATCACGTAAATCGTGTGTAGCGTCAGTAGCTGCTCTATTGCGGTTAAGAAGTGGTTGGTCCGGCCTACTAGCCTTATTGTTCTTCGGTGGAACGGCCTCATCGTCGAATTCTGGCAGCAGCTTGCGCTTTGGATAGCTCTTTGTGTGGCGATCGTCGCCGTATTTTTCTTCAGTGTCTAGCACCTTATTCCATCTGCGATTGAGCGTTTCTTGTGCGGCCTTAAGCCTTTGCTTCTGCTTCTTTAGGCTTCTCGCAGTGGCCATAAGCCTTCTGTGGAGGTTATCCCGTTCCAAACATGTTTCCGGGATGATGAATGCGTCGTCGTCCGGACTGTGCTCCTGTCCTGGGGCGGTTTGATGAGTTCGGCCCTCGGGATCACTGTGATTGGGCGTCTGCTCCGGGCTGTGTTCGGCGTGACCTGGCCCATCCTGCTCCATCGCTTGGTCCATATGGTCGTTGTTGCCTTCGGAGTTGACTGGGTGTCGATCTTTCTAGCGCTGTTATCGCTGTTTTTACTGTGGCTGGACTTAGAGCGGCGTCTGCGCTGTCGTTTTGGGTTTTGTCCGGGGGTTTTATCCTCCGTTTTGTCGCCATCATCCTCCTTAGGCGTGTCCACCATGTATATATCATATGATGAGGTGGTAGTCCAACGCCCCGTGGGCGGTGGTTCGGAATCGTCCCCTTCGCCAACGTCCGTATCGTTGGTGTCATCGGAGTCGAAGTCAAGCATGTTTGTTACGTCGTCGACACTGGCTATGAAGTGGGTGGTGGGTGGGGAACAAATTTCTTCGTCGCCTTCTTCCCCCTTAGGCCGGACATAGTTCGGCCAAGCATCTCCTGACAAAGAGAGAGACCTTAGTGAATTTAGCATGTTGCCGAGAGGCGAGTGCTGGAAGATATCCGCGGCGGTGAATTCTATTACCGGAGCCCAACCAGAATCGGCATGCTCGAGGGCGCACAATCTAGAACCTACAGCCGGACACCAATCCGAGGGTCCGGAGACAAAGGCTTCCTTGGGGGTGAAGTTTGTGCTCGGCTCTACCGCCAATGAGTGTGTGGCCTCCTGGGCGGGGTCCATCCACCCGTCCTCGGACAACGCAATCTGCCTCGGGTTTCGCTCTGGGGCTCCTGCAGGTGCGATATCCCGAGTATTGTCTGACAGCAGGTCTAAGCCGTGCTCGTCGTGAATGTTCGGCGCTCCTGGCGTAGGCCCGAATCCGTCGAAGATCAAGTCTCTGCGGATATCGGCCGTGTAGTTCAAGTTTCCGAACTCGACTCGCTAGCTGTGGGGCGAGTTGTCGATCTGCTCCAGATGGCTGCTTAATTGCCCGCAAAGGTTGGCCGTCGAACACAAAGATCTGTCCGGGGAGAAAAGTCTCAACCTGGACCGCGTTGTTGTTGATGATTGAAGGAGCCATCGAGCCTTCCAGCGACGACATAGAGGAACTCTCAATAAAAGCACCAATGTCGGTGTCAAAACTGGCGGATCTCGGGTAGGGGGTCACGATCTGTGCGTCTACGGCTAATGGTAATAGGAGGCAAGGGACACGGTGTTTTACCCAGGTTCGGGCCCTCTCGATGAAGGTAAAACCCTACTTCCTGCTTGATTGATCTTGATGATATGAGTATAACAAGAGTTGATCTACCACGGGATCGTAGAGGCTAAACCCTAGAAGCTAGCCTATGATGATTATGATTGTCCTACCATGGACTAAACCTTCCAGTTTATATAGACATCGGAGGGGGCTAGGGTTTACACAGAGTCGGTTACAAAGAAGGAGATCTACCATCCGGATCGCCAAGCTTGTCTTCCACGCAAAGGAGAGTCCCATCCGGACACGAGACAAAGTCTTGAGTCTTGTATCTTCACGGTCCAACAGTCCGGCCAAAGTATATAGTCCGGCTGTTCGGATACCCCCTAATCCAGGACTCCCTCACCTGCCCCTCAAGTTGAAAGGACCAGCTCGGCACTGGTTGAAAAGCCTCCCCGAAAATTCCATTGGAAGTTGGGAGGAACTCGAGGACGCTTTCAGGGCTAATTTTCAAGGGACCTATGTACGACCTCCGGATGCAGACGATTTAAGTCACATAATTCAACAACTCGGAGAGTCAGCCCGTAAGCTTTGGAATAGATTTCTCACCAAGAAGAACCAAATCGTCGACTGTCCGGATGCCGAAGCCCTAGCAGCTTTCAAACACAGTGTCCGGGACGAATGGCTTGCCAGACACCTCGGCCGGGAAAAGCCAAGAACAATGGCAACCCTAACAACTCTTATGACCCGCTTTTGCACGAGCGAGGACAGTTGGTTGGCCCGCAGCGGCACGAGCGATCCATGCACATCCGAAATCAGGGATGGCAATGGAAAACCACGACGCAATAAAAACAAGCGTCAAAATAATGAAGACAACCCAGACAATACAGCGGTAAACGCCGGATTCAGGGGCTCTCGACCCGGTCAACGGAAAAAGCCATTTAAAGGCAGCAGAGATGGTCTGTCCAGCCTAAATAAAATTCTAGACATGTCCTTTCAGATTCATGGCACCCCCGAGAAACCTGCGAATCACACCAACAGAGAATGATGGGTCTTCAAGCAGGCCGACAAGCTAAATGCCGAACACAAAGGGAGGGAGCCGCCAAGTGAAGATGAGGACGAGCCTCGCCAGCCGAACACTGGGGGACAGAAAAAATTTCCACCGGAGGTCAAAACAGTGAACATGATTTACGCCACCCACATACCAAAGAGGAAGCGCAAACACGCACTCCGAGACATATATGCTGTAGAGCCCATCGCCCCCAAATTCAACCCATGGTCAGCCTTCCCGATCACTTTCGATCGTAGGGATCATCCGACTAGTATCCGGCAGAGAGGTTCGGCTGCCTTGGTGCTCGACCCAATAATCGACGAATACTATCTCACCCGAGTCCTCATGGACGGCGGCAGTATTCTTAATCTGATATATCAGGACACTGTCCGCAAGATGGGGATAGACCTGTCAAGAATCAACCAAAGCAGTACTACCTTTAAAGGAGTAATACCAGGCGTAGAGGCCTGCTGCATGGGCTCTTTAACATTAGAGGTTGTATTCGGTTCTCCCGACAACTTTCGAAGCGAAGAACTAATCTTCGACATCGCTCCATTCCGAAGCGGCTATCATGCACTACTCGGAAGAATGGCCTTCGCTCGTTTCAATGCAGTACCGAATTACACTTATCTCAAACTTAAGTTGCCCGGTCCACGTGGCGTCATCACAATCAGCGGAAACACAGAGCATTCTCGTCGTGTGGAAGAATACATGGCGGCTCTAGCAGCCGAACCACTGAACGACCTCTCCAACCCGAGTAACTCATCGGTCTTCGAGACCACGGACACGGCTAGACGTGTTCGGCGCACACCTAGTTGTAGCAGCCCAGATAAACCTGAGCTTTATTAACGGCTATGTCCCCATATGTGGTGCGGGGGGCTGGCCGCATGTAAAAGGTCCATAGTTCGGCTTGGCCCTATTTACACTCAAGAGATTGAATTTTCACGGTTCATTAAGATTAACCGACTTTACGAACGGTCACACCAGATTCTTTCACCTGGGTTTTTCTTTTTTTACAGATGACCATCGTGCTATACCCTTCAAAGATACGGCACAATGGAGACAAAGGCGCAGACGTGCAGCAGGGCCCCATCCAAAGGTTTCTTTTTAGATTAAGACCCTGTGTAAACCTTTCTTATTGTCTCTTGTTGTCTCACACCCTCCTGGCACTTAAAATGACCAAGAGGGATACCGGCGTTACCGGCGAGCTTATGATTCGCCGTTCTAAAATAGACATTACACAGATAGCAACCAGTGTGTTTTTGAGATCTACGCTCTCACCACAGGCGCTCTTTCGTCACACCGTATTGATGCACGTACCTTGAAATTCTGGGCTCATTATCGAGGGCGGTACTCAGCCCAGTATATGTTGTAAAGTACGAATACCTTCGGGAGTGTTCGGCGTCGCGAGTTTGGCCTTATATGCATCAGATCCGAATCATGTCTTTGGTCAATAATTGGGTTTGCCCGGCTCCCGTGTTTTGCTACCTTATGTTCCGCTCTATCAGCTAAGGTGGCACAGGGAGAACTACTGCGTTTGTGCCCTGGTTCATCCGGATGAGCACCTCAGTAGAGAAATCCGAAAACTGACTGTCATGATAAAGCGAGAGACAGGTCAACCACTCGATGACTCACCGGAATCTTCGTGATTCCTCCGCATTAACGAAGGACCGGTTTCCCGGTCACGTATGTAAACGCACCATATTCAGATAAACACGGACATACCAGGGGCTATATAGTAGTCCCACCATCAAACTCATATGGCTAAGTGAAAGTGTTAAAGCTATATAGTCCGAATACCTCGTTCGCCGCGCTATCACCTCCTTAACGGACCAAGACATTGGATCAAGTGTGATTACGTGCTTTGCCGAACACCCCGGCATTATACGCGCGGGGGCTGAAGCCGACGACTGCAAACTTTCAGGTTATATACATATATACATAAGCGGCCGCATAGGAGGCACTACAATACTTTACGGGCAAAAGTATAAATATAGCCTTTATTATCAAAAGCATTGTTTTTACAATCAAGATACATGTCATTCAAACATGGTATTCTTTGAGCATTGAGCCTCTATTAAACAGGCACCTTCTAAGACTTCTTCAAAATAGTGCTCGGGCGAGTCCTGGCCCTCGGGTGGACCCCTGGTTGCAATATCGGTGGCCTCCATCTTCGCCCAGTATGTCTTAACACGGACAAGGGCCATATGCGCACCCTCTATGCACGCCGACCGCTTGACAGCGTCGATATGCGGCACAACACAAATAAAACGTTGCACCAAACCAAAATAACTATCCGGACTTGGTTCCTTCGGCCACAGGCGATCCACAACAGCCTTTAGGGAAAACTCAGATAACCTATGGAGCTCGGCCCATTCGGCCATTTGCTCGTTCAATAACAGCGGATGCCTTGGAGTACTGAACTGCAACCTAAACAATATTTCCGCTTCATGATCTTCTTGATCTTGGAAATACTGTGTCGCATCGGTAGCACTCTTTGACAAATCCAAGTATGCATCTGGAGAGCTCCATAACTGATCCAGAGGGGCATACTTCGGATCACCGAATTTTGTTTGCAATAAAAAGGGCTTCCCAGCCGCGATCTCACCGTCTTGCCAGAGCTCCTCCCGAGCCGCTCTGATCTTAAAGCGAGTTTCCTTCGCTGCCTGTAAGGCCTTTTCTAGGTCAGCCGTCTTCTCTTGGTTTTCTCTTTCAAGAAGCTCATATCAGCTAGCGGAATTTTGTAGCTCAAGAGCCATGTTGTCCATTCTATCCTCACTTCGGCGATGAGCAGCCTGTTCGGCTTTTAATTCATCTGCTGCATTCACGGTAGCTGCATTGCTTCTCCTGGCTTGCTCCTTGGCCTGGGCAAGCTCAGCCCGAAGGGTCTCCATGGCGCAGCACCATCTGCAGTCAAAGCATATCATAAATCCTAGCATCATGCTCTTATTAATATTCCCTGACCACCCAAATATACATACCCTGTGCCTCGTCAAGCCGCCTATTCACAAGTGTGATGTCTTCATCCTCCACATCAAGTTGTCGCTTCAGTTCGGCAAATTCGGCAGCCCGGGTAGCTGCCGGGGCTGCAGCTGCATGTGTACAAAATTGGCCAAATCGTTACCTGAGATTATTTCTATTTTCGATCCTCTGATTGCCCCGTTAGGATGGCAACCAGAGTCTCAGGGGCTACTATCTATACACAGTGCACCTTGCGTTTACGGTACCATCAAAAAATATCACGTTGCGTACCTCAAAGCCTCTTAGCAGGCTCGTAAAAGCTTCATTCAACCCGCTTTTCGCGGATGAAATCCTCTCAACCACCGTACCCATTAAGGTAGAATGTGCCTCTGAGATAGGCGCTTGCCGCAGAAGACCCGCCAATGTGTCTGTCTGCATATTGGACAGTCCAGGGCTTTTTCTGTTGGTCTCTCTAGGAGCCGAACACCCCGGACCTCGGGCGACCGAAGAATTACCTTCTGGCCTTTGCAGATCGGGAGAGATCCTCCGGGATGACACCTCAGGGTCGTCCGCCTCATGAGGCAGAGAAGTAGGGGGAGGCGTTTTGCTCTCCGTCATCTCCGGAAGAAGATCCCCCGAGGACGAAGATTGTTGAGGGAGGCTATATGCCGAACTACAAAACATACGTCTCAGTCGCTATTCTCAGAAAAAGAACGGGGTATGCATACAAAGCACCTTCTTCACTTACGGCTCGGTTAACGCCTGGCCCCCCTATGGGCGATGTGCAGCAATGTTGCCCTCCGGGGCAGGGCCCCCTGATAAAGGTTTCTTCCCCTGTTTGGAGACCTTTGCATCCAAGTCTTCGGGGGCGGTCCTTTTCTTCCCATGGGGAGAAGGGATACTAGATTCTCCTCCCCGTTCATCCTCCAACACGGGAGTACTAATTTCCCCGGTTACGATGCGTAACGTACCTCCAGTAGAAGTCCGCTTTCGGCTTACCCATTCCTCTCCTTGTCCTCCCCTGATGGCACTTGATAAGGTGCGCGAGCCAGCATCCTGATTAATACAGGATCCGCCGAATCTTCGCGAAGAGGGGCCGAACACCTGATCCTCTCCGCCTTTCTTATCCAGCCATGGCCGAGGATGGTTTTTCAGAATAATGTTGTGACAAACATAATGGCAGCATGTTCGGTTGTGGGATTACTTACCTGGGTATCTGGATGGTTGCAATCGAGGCCTGCATCCTCTGTTGTGTTCGGACACTTTATTTGTGATCCGAAGAATAATTGATACATTCCTTCGAGCGTCCTTCCGTAGAAGTACTGAACAGTTCGTGGTCCTTCCGGTTTGAACTCCCACATACGAAGAGGTCGATGTTGGCACGGCAGGACCCGACGAACTAACATTACTTGGATTAATTTGACAAGAATGATGTCCTTCTTGATGAGATCCTGAATGCGGCTTTGGAATGTCTGCATGTCGTCAACCGATCCCCAGTCCAGCCCCTTGTTGAGCCATGATGCAAGCTGTGGCGGAGGGGCAGAGCGGAACGTAGGGGCGGCCGCCCATTTCCTCCCTCGGGGTGCTGTGATGTAAAACCACTCCCGTTGCCATAGGTCAGAAACTTCCGTGAAGGAACCCTGTCGGTGTCAAAACCGGCGGATCTCGGGTAGGGGGTCCCGAACTGTGCGTCTAAGGCGGATGGTAACAGGAGACAGGGGACACGATGTTTACCCAGGTTCGGGCCCTCTCTATGGAGGTAATACCCTACTTCCTGCTTGATTGATCTTGATGATATGAGTATTACAAGAGTTGATCTACCACGAGATCGTAGAGGCTAAACCCTAGAAGCTAGCCTATGGTATGATTGTTGTATATCTCTATCGACTAGCCTGGCCTTGGTTTATATAATGCAGCAGAGGCCTGGGATAACAAGAGTCCTATCCAAATACGCCGGTGGGGGAGGAATCCTTGTCTTGATCGCCAAGTCTTGCAGAATCTTCCTTGTATGCGGCAGCTGTCCGGATTGGCCCATGAGTATACGGCCATGGGGGTCCTTGGCCCAATTTAACAGATCGGGAGATGACGTGGTGAGTACCCCCTAGTCCAGGACCAGTCAGTAGCCCCCTGAACCGGTCTTCAAGTTAGGGACGCTCCTCGATTCTTCCGAACCGTTCTTCATCTTCAGTCGTCGGTCTTGAAAACTGGTTCAACAAATCTTCTCATCTTCGATCTTGAGGATCGCCGAAATGCATTCGACGACTTTACACGTCGGGTATCTGAGGAGCCCCTTTAAGTTTCCGGCCTTTATCAATGCCTTGTTATTTTTATGCCACACCTCGGGTTTGAAGTTGTTCCCGGACGGCAGCATCCTCTTGCGTCCGAGCTCCAACGCCGGACTGCATTCGAGGTATCTTTTGCAGCCGAGCACCAATGTCGAACTGCTTCCCAGCTCTAACGCCGGATTATGTATCCGAGCTCCAACGTCGGACTGTATCCGAGCTCCAACGCCGGACTATGTATCCGAGCTCCAACGCCGGACTGTATCCGAGGTGTCGTAAATCACCTTGGTTCAAAGAAGTTTGAAGGAGTTTAGCCGAGCTTAATGCCGGAAATGCCCTCTATGGTGCCAGCCACTAGCGCCCGAGCTTTATGCCGGACTGCTTCCGAGGTGGTGCACCACCCCGAATGTGGGCCGATTTTTGTCAATATTTTTGATTGGTGCAATTTATTCTCTGCCGAGATACATAGCCAGTAGCCCTCAAGGTGTGTATCGGTCTAGAACCCGAGATGCACATGAAGGATGACATAAGACCGCTGATCCCCGTAGCCGTTGAGACTCAGGTTGATTTGCAATATCGGTCTGAGGATCAAGTCCTAGCTCATCAGAATACTTCAGGACACAAAAAGCGGCGTGCTCAGTCCTCAAGACTCAGGTTGGGGGCGGCCGACCAACCTGAGGATCAAAATCTCCTCGGAGATCAGATTACACTTAAAATTTTCTGCATTGGACAGGCAATGCGGTAGCCCCCGAGACATCGGGTCGGGTGGCAACACCCGCATCGGGGATCGATGTGCCCCTTTAATATTTTTAAATAATAAGCCCGAAGCCCAAGAGCCCTCGAGCCTTAATGCGGGCACGGGTGGTCAATTAAGGATTGATATCCATAGTAAAATCAAAAATTATGTGTAATGACTCTATGTATCCAAGTACTTTACGTCATTAATGCTCAGATCCGCATTGTACAAAACTTTGTTGACCGACCATCGGCTTCCACCTCCTCGGCCAATAGCCGAGGAGTGTTTTTCCTACTTTATAAAGCCTTTATGAGGGCAAAGATTTACAACACACAAGGCAATCTGGCCATACGGTTTTATAAACAAAGGCACGCAGAGAGATATATTATATTACTGTTTAACAGAAGAAATGTCTTCCAAAGAAAATAGTCCCGCTATTGGTTACTTTCTTTGGGTTGTCATGCTAAGGATGATCATGAAACCTCAGCTCCAATGTAAGAGCAAAATATCGAGGATTTAGTTTGGGAGGCCAGTTAATAGCCCCCGGTAGTGTTCGCATGATGAGAGGTCAAACCGTAAACACTTCACCATTGTTATGAATGGCCCGTCATTTAACACCTACATCGTATCGCTGACCAGTTTACTCTTAATGTGACAGACAGTTTTCGTCTTTCTCAACTGAGGTGCTTAACCATGTGAGCTGGAAGCACAATCGCAGTGGTTCTCCCTTTGCACACCTAGCCGAACAAAGCGGAACGTAGGAGGCAAGCGCAGGAGCCGGGCAACCCAACTGTTGACCGAAGACACAATTCTAAAGTGATGCATATATAGCAATATCCGAGAATGTTTTTGCCGAATCTCTAAAGGTGTCCGGCGTTGCACTGCGAGACTTGTGCTGAAAACACACAAATAGTTTAAAAAGTGCCATAAGCTTGGAAAACCAAAAAACGTCAGTAAAAACTTGACGTCCGAACGAGATCAAGTGTTCGGTGCCAATCCGAAAATTGGCCTTAGCAAAAGAAGTGCTTCTGTCGTGCTTTAACATGATGCATCCTATCTCAAGACTTCAAGCAGGTCGGCCTACGGCTTCAACCTCCTATCCCGAGGGCAGAGTACTTCTCATTAGGCCAGTTTAGCAAATTAAACTCTAGCGGCTTTGAGAGAGAAATTAGGCTCCCCGGCTAGTGACCACACGCTCGTGTAAAAAAAGGAGTGATAGATAATAATAATAATAATAATAAAACTTTGCAACGACTAAGAAGAACAACACTTATCATAAAACGGCTCATATAAATTTAAGAGCCCCCAAGTGACTTGGGTAAAAGAATGATTGCATGTATCAAGTACTTATATCATATATATGTTCAACCGAACTTTAAATGCGTCTTAACCGACCGTCGGCTTCTCCCTCTTGGTCAAGGACCGAAAAGTGTTATGTACTCCATCCGTCGAGAATATCGACGGTGTTTCCAATAACCAGCAATCAGGCCATAAGGCTGTAATGCATAAAGCGCTCAGGGAACTTATGCTATATTATCGCTAAGTGTAAGAAGCATCTTCAAAGAAAATAGTACCCCCACCGATACCTTTCTTCGGTGCTCATTGTTATTATGAGACTTGTGCAATAGATTTTTTGTACTCATGAGTTCCGTTGTGTGCCGACCATCATTCAAAACTATAAGAGCGCTAGCTCTCAGCTTCACCCAGTCTGAGGTCCGGCTCGGATGACCCGATCGTGACAATCGCAGAGGTGCTCCCTTTACTCCCTAGCCGAACAATCGGGAACGTAGGGGTAAACACATGAGCGAGGCAACCCAGCTTGCAAATCACTTAAGTCAATATGGTGCATATTGTGGCGTAATACACGAACAAGGAACGAAGCCGTAAGTATAATCATATGCAAGAGGAAAAGCTTCATGAAGGAAGCCCCCAAATGAATTGGGTATTTGAATTTATGCGTCACAAACAAAGTTTGGACAAGAAATTTTTTTACAAGCAACATTTTTCCAAAAAAGTACAATGCTTGGTCGAACCGAACACAAGTTAGAAATTAAAGCTTTGAGCATGAAAACGACTTAGCTGGTTAATGTGTTCGGTATTGATGACGCGGTCCGAGCTTGATACGGGACAAGGTTCCATCCCCCAAGCCGGTCCCGAGGTGGCGGAGCGGAGAGCTCGACATGCCGAAGTGGTGACATAGCACGGTCAATGCAGACCGGCAGAGTGACGCCGAAGTCCCCGGATCAATTTGCTGTGCACAAAAAATGGTGCAAACCGGAGATAAAAAAAAGTCGTTGCATAATAAATAATTTATGCAAAGTGAGTAATAAAAGAAATATGGCCTGGCGCCAAAGCCAATGTCGATGCAGAGCGTCGGCGTGATGCGGTAAAGGCATGGCAAAGCCTGAATTCACAGGTAGGTCCGAGCTCCGGATGCGGCGTTCGCCAGACTATGTACGGAAACTGACTGAACCACCATGCGACTGTCGTTAATGCAGCCACCATTTGATAGACCTGTGTACATATGATGGACAAACGAGAGTAATAATTTCTTGGGAAAAATGAACCCAAACAAGCAAAAAATACTGGGATTAATAGCACCTGGTTTATTTGTTGTAGCAATCCGAAGGAAGGTCATTCCCAAAATTGGGACTCGATCCGCGCACCCATTGCTTGATGGGCGATAAAACGACGGCATGGCAATGCTGGCAAAGGTTGGCTCGCCGAGGCAAAGCCCTCGGTCCAGCTAACATGACGGAGCTGGTCGGCTAGCGACGCCGAAGTGTCCGGAGTAGGTTGATGAAGAGATGGCGAAGCCCCCGGTCCAGCTGAGATGTCGAAGTAGGTCGGCGTGATGGACACCAGCTTGAAGAAACAATAGTGCGGCCCTGCGGATGCAGGTCGTGACGTGGTCGATGCCGGCTTGATGAAGCGACCGTGCGGCGATGCCGGTATGCCCGCTCTGTGTAATCCGTGGGGCGGCGATGTTGGTGATGATTTATCCTTCGCGATGTCGGACTCTTGTTCGGCTTGCCGAGATGATGATCCGAAGAAGTTGAGCTCGGCTCAACAAAGTGACGACGTGTCTAGCGCAGGTCGGCAGCCGTGGAGCAATATTGCAGGACTGGTTTGACACCAGCATAATATTGAAGATCATGTTCAAAAGATTTTAAAGTTAGTGGGATGTGTTCGGGAACAAAACACAATACCCCATACAAAACTTCCTTAAAAAAGGATGTCCGGAATCCCGTTCGTAAAAAGGACGAACTCGGGTCGGATTTGTTTTCGCGCAGAAAACAGATCCGAAAAGTGATGAACTAATCGGAAGGTTCCCGGAGTTTGGACGGTCGGATCGAGCTGAAATTTTGAGGGGTGGTAGATATAGGAATTCCTCAGTCGATCAACGGTTGGATCTTCCAAAGGAGGTCCGAGCTAGAAGCTGGACACCACGCCCTAAACTTGTCCAGATTCTCGTCCAGATTTGACAGGGCTCCGGTATATCGTAGATTGTCGGAGATTCCTCCATCGGAACTTCGGCGAAATTTAGCGTGGCTGTTGTAGACGTAATTCCGCACTATTCCACCAAGCAATCGTCAAACCGACGCTCAAGGAGGCGGTGACGGCGGATATAAGTTCGCTGTCCAGAAAAACAGCACGGTCGCCCGAGGGCAATGTTGACGTTGAGCCCCCGGGCTCCCTGGATGATTCCTCCATGATCTTGTTAGAGGTCGGAGCTAATGTTGATGAAGGCCCTCATCCGAACATGATAATCGGAGGTAGGGCGCAGTCCTTGGTCGAACCAAGGTGACCAGTCGAGCTGGTGACGAAGATACCGAAGTCGCAGTTGATCTGCAGGCGAGCCATCGACCTTTTGCTGAACACACAGCGGAACTCTCAATGAAAGCACCAATGTCGGTGTCAAAATCAGCGGATCTCGGGTAGGGGGTCCCGAACTTTGCGTCTAAGGCGGATGGTAACAGGAGATAGGGGACACGATGTTTACCCAGGTTCGGGCCCTCTCTATGGAGGTAATACCCTACTTCCTGCTTGATTGATCTTGATGATATGAGTATTACAAGAGTTGATCTACCACGAGATCATAGAGGCTAAACCCTAGAAGCTAGCCTATGGTATGATTGTTGTATATCTCTATCGACTAGCCTGGCCTTGGTTTATATAATGCACCAGAGGCCTAGGATAACAAGAGTCCTAGCCGAATACGCCGGTGGGGGAGGAGTCCTTGTCTTGATCACCAAGTCTTGCGGAATATTCCTTGTATGCGGCAGCTATCCGGACTGGCCCATGAGTATACGGCCATGGGGGTCCTCGGCCCAATTTAACAGATCGAGAGATGACGTGGTGAGTACCCCCTAGTCCAGGACACCGTCAAACCCTTTGGCCATAAAGCATCGACACCTTTGCTTATTATAACGCCTCCGCACTCCGTGTGTCGCCCGTTGATCATCTTTGGCTTCACATTGAAGGTCTTGAGCCATAAGCCAAAGTGTGGGGTAATATGGAGGAAGGCCTCACACACAGTGATGAACGTTGAGATGTGAAGGAAAGAATCTGGAGCTAGATCATGAAAATCTAGCCCCTAATAGAACATGACCCTCTAGCAAAGGGATGAAGACCAAAGCCTAGCCCTCGGAGGAAGTGGGAGATGAATATGACGCTCTCGTAGGGTTTGGGAGTAGGGATAACCTGCCCTTGAGCAGGAAGCCGGTGAAGGATTTCGGCGGTCAAGTACCTAGCCTCCCTAAGCTTCGTGATGTCCTCCTCTGTGACAGAAGAAGCCATCCACCGGCCTTGAAGGCTGGATCCGGACATGGTTGGAGGTCCGAAGCACTTGGGTTGAGCCTTGGGTGTTGGAACTCGAGGTAGGGGAAGGGAAAGATCAAGCGTGGAAATAAAGAGACATGTCTTGACCTTTTTATAAAGGGGATGAATATCAAGCGTCCTCTGCGCAGCCGTTTGGGACTTGCCTAATCCAAGGAGTCATACTAATGGAGCGGTTGGGTTACCCACACCCGTATTGATGAGAATCCCGTGATAAGGGGACATGATCTCTGCTTCGACAAGACCTTCCAATAAAACCGCCTTGCAAGCCGTGCAGCAGAAGGTTGAGAAAACAGTTTGAATAATGACCGGGCCACGGTGTGATGTCACGCTATGGAAAAGTTGTCAGCAGATTAGACTCGTGGAATATTGTGCTCTCTACGGTGGTATGTAGAATTTGTTTTGCAGAGCCAGACGTAATTCTTGTGTTCAAGATCTACTTTGGAGTATTCGGAGAAGGAACCCGCCTTGCAATTCCAAGGGCAATCTGCGCGCCGGACTCGTCGTCATTGAAGCCATGGTTCAGGGGCTACTGAGGGAGTCCTGGATTAGGGGGTCCATGGACACCTGGACTATATGCTTATGCCGGACTGTTCGACTATGAAGATACAAGATTGAGTACTTCGTCCCGTGCCCGGGTGGGACTCTCCTTTGCGTGGAAGGCAAGCTTGGCAATTCGGATATGTAGATTCCCTTCTCTGTAACCGACTCGGTGTAACCCTAGCCCCTCCGGTGTCTATATAAACCGAAGGGTTTAGTCCGTAGGATAACAACAATCATAATCATAGGCTAGCCTCTAGGGTTTAGCCTCTACGATCTCGTGGTAGATCAACTCTTGTAATACTCATATCATCAAGATCAATCAAGCAGGAAGTAGGGTATTACCTTCATAGAGAGGGCCCGAACCTGGATAAACATCGTGTCCCCTGCCTCCTGTTAACATTAGCCTCAGACGCACAGTTCGGGACCCCCTACCCGACAACCAGCTCAACCATCGGCGCCGGACGCCAGGCTGCACCAGCACCACCACTACAAAAAAATACACTTCCGTGATGATACGTGTTTGTCACAGTAGGTCGTGGTTTTTGTCATGCATGTACATCCATGAAAAATTTTATGACAGAATCAAGATAGTCATACTGTCTTTGTCCGAGAAGTGTTCCATGACATTACCAAAATTATCATCATTTGAAGTGTCCACTTCCATGTCGATAAATCGCACGTCATAGAAGTGTTTTCGTCAAGGGTGACCGACACGCGGCATCCACCGTAATCTTAACGCCGTTAAGCTATCGGGTCGGATTTCGATCCGATAACCCGTTAATGTACCACGACCAATACCGATTTTCCACGTGTAAAATTCTCATTGGCCTTTAGCTGGGCGGCCCATTATGGTCTGCAGAATCTTGTGGGCCTTTAGCTGGACCGGCCCAAAAGTGGCCCACAAAGTTTAAATGGGCCGGCCCAACTGAAGGCCCATAAGATTTAGCGGACCATAATGGGCCCGCCCAGCTAAAGGCCCACAAAATTTAGCGGACCATAATGGGCCGGCCCAGCTAAAGGCCCACAAGATTTTGCGGACCACAATGGGCCGGCCTAGCTAAAGGCCCACAAGATTCTGCAGACCATAATGGGTCGGCCCAGCTAAAGGCCCAACATTCTCTGTCAAATCGGCCCGTCAATGGCCTGGTCTAAACATCTCATCAATGCGTCCCATGGTCACTTCTGGCCCGTTAACAGTCCGCTAAGTAATTGGGCCGAATTACGGCACGGTGTATTTCCGGCCTGTTAAAGGTCCGGCTTCATTTGGGCCCATTTACAGGCTATCAAAACTTTCATCCCATAAACGATCATGAAGGATTTGGGTCATATTCGGCCATGTCTGTCATTCGGCCTGTTAGAGGCCCACTAAAGATTTGGGCCACTTTCGGCCTGTTGTCATTTTCGGCCTATTAACGGCGGACGTAAACCATGGGCCATATGTGGCCAGACGTCATATCGGGCCCATTAACGGCCCATATAAAAATGACAATAATCTAGCCCAACCGAAGTTCCGGCCTGTTAAAGCCCGTGTATTAGGTCGGCGCATTTACGGCCCGTCCGAATTTCGGCCTGTCAAATATCCGCATCGTAAATGGGCCACCATTTCGGCCTGCTAAGTCCAGTGGGTTATTTGGCACAATCAGGGCCCAATCTCACTTTTGGTCTATTAAAGGCCCATGTTTTTTATGGGCTGGAGATATTTACACCTGTAAACGGCCTATTTTTACTGAGGGCCCAAATTATGTTTAGGCCTGTTAAAGGCCCACTATGGACACAGGCCTACCAGAAAATTTTGAAAGCTTATGCTAATTTAAGCCAAGATATTTTAGTGGGCTACATGCCAATTTCGGCCCGTAATGTTTTTAGCCCAATTGGAATGGGCTCGACGAATGTTGGCATGTTGGGCTCCTACGAAGCTTTCGGCCAAATACATTACTAAGATAAACCTACACTATACAAAAATAGCGTCGTAATTACTGCAGCCTGTGGCAACACCATAAATGTTGTATCACAACAAAATAAATTCCAATCATACAACAAAAGGCCTAATGGCATAAAGTTTACAATCCTTCCAGATAAAAGCACCATCAGATGTATAGAAGCACAGATCATTTGACCTGAGTGCTAATGTTTGAGCTATAGAACTGCGATGGAGCAAAGACGATCTCCACCTTTTTTCCGCCATTGCTCTTCAACAACGGTTTAATGTCCGATAGTCCGGTTTCAAAACCATTCATATCTTGATGACATTTCTCAACCACTATTCTTGTTTCCAAACAACGTCCATTAGGGATTGGACTTGTGTCCGGAGCATGATATATCACTCTGTCTTGCAGGAAGATTTTGTTCAGTAGGCGATTTGAACGAGGTTACCTTGACAACCAACCCAGAATTACGCAGGAAGGTGCTTTATGCACTGTTAGTGGAGAGATACTGACACCTGCAACAAGAGGTGACATTGTGCCTGTAGTAGCCTCGTCACCTTCAGGTGGTTGTGGTTGTTCAATCATTTGTTCCATAGCTTCCTGAAAGTTTGAACTTGTAGATTAGTGTGCCGGGTAAGTTACTAATAAGACAAAAACAAACAAAGTAGGTTAAAAGTTTATACATAACTTATTTTGGTGAACTACTGTAATACATTAGCATGTATTGTAGTGCCAACTACATAATAAAATCACTTTTGGAACATATGTCCATGTAGCATGCCTACTGTATTGTCTATTTCCTCACATTCATTGACATCTAAGGATAAAGAGACATGGTTTAAAGTAGGATGAACATAGTATGACATCATTCATATCATGGGCAAACAGATATAAAACAAACAGGCTATTTTATCATTGTGTGTGCACGTGAACATAACAACTAGATTACAGATCAAGACCAAAAGAATATCCTTCATCTCTTTTAAACCATGTAAGGTGAAATGATACGTTAAGACAATTGTGTATAAAAGGGAACAGAGTAACTGACATTGGCTGCAAACCAAGTAGTTAAATGAACACATCACAAGTACCAATCAGTTCAAGGCAGGAGGAGTAAGGACTTACAACAGCGGCTTGAACTGGTGTGCTCATGCCCTTCATCTTGGCCGGTGTGGCAATCCTTGAAGATTTGCACTGCATTCGGTTCAGGTTCTTTTTGGTCCGCACGGGCTTTCCTCTGTATTTGGAACAAGTCAATATAGATACGATAATATGGCACAAAAAAAAGAAGGAAGTAGCAGCTATTTACATAAGCCTCGCAGTGTGCAATATAGCTACGAGATACTCGTTGTCTGTTGGAATTTCACTTTACAACGGTTGGTTTTGTTCTTCAAACAGTTAGCCTAGAAGAAGATACACTTGTAAGGCACATACATAAATACAAGTTCAATATGTGGTCTGATCAAATACATATAGCCTACCTTATACTTTGGATCAGACCAGTGTTTAACGAGGGTTGTCCAGTCTTCATGTGTAATATATTCCACTGGAGATGTTTGGGCGATTTCATTGTTAGCCTTGCCTTCAAAGTGAGATTTTCTAAGGTGGTACCGATACTGTCGCAGAGCAGACTAAAAACATGAGTGCATGCTTGTTTAGTTGCATCATCTTTCGGATCCAACTTGAACCTCATCTGTTGAAAAAAGAATGTGAGTCTTATTAGGAGGAAGCTAGAAAGTATGGGACAGAGCAAGACAATATTACTAATTGCGATGAATAACATTACTTACGGATAAATGGTCAAGGAAGGTGTTAAACTGGGTATTGTCTTTCTCATTCCTGTCTTGGATCCATGTTGGGAGGATACGCCAAGATGACACCTAACGGCAACGGCTGCCTCTGATACTAATTTGGCTGACTCTGTAGCATCACGTGGCCTTTTTAAACCTGCCTCAAAATGGATATCCATTCTTCCTCCTTTAGATTTTGTTAATCTATCAAAAATTATCCCTGATGTCTGTTTCCGCTTGCGCCGTGGTGCTAGTTCAACAACGAATATGGAAAGTGTTAGTGTACATCAAACTGTGAGAGTACATATAAAGGATCATGCAACTGCAACTTGACTCGGTCAGTACCGCCTTGGTGTTGATGCTCATGAGGTTCAAATTGATCTTGCCAAGTCCATTGTGTCGCCAGCAGCTTGAAGTAGTGTTAGGTGTGAAGGCAGCTTGGGAACCGCCGCCACGGAGCAAACGAATGAGTAACTGGTTGAGATCTTTGAAATGCAGTTGAAGCGGATGGTGCAGCTAGTGGAGCAGGTGATACCGTGTTTGTAGATTTAGCCGGTGGACTTGGACCTTCTCTCGCACTATAAGTACCAGCAGAATCTTGACGATGTAACCTTTTCCGCTTTCACCCGACGAGTAACAAAGACTCACTACTATATTATTTTCCTTGCTCTTATTTGACTTTGCCATGTCAAGCTGTACCCACAACACAAAAGAATAAAATCACTCTTCGGTACTCATTGATGCATGATACAGACAAGCAATACTTTGATGTAAGACAACCGTATGAGAATGGAATATTTAAGAAAAACAGGATGGCATGACATATTCACAGTTACGGTGTGCAAACTAAGCAGAAGGATTTTCAAGAAAATAGAAGTAATGCAAGCTAGACACCATATGAAAGATGCAACCAATATTACTCTGCCAAGTTAAAAGTGTCTTGACATAAGTGGCAATTCGAAAAATTAGAAGCAGTACAACGTAGAAATCAATGCAAGATGCAACCACTATCAAACTGCCATGTTAAAAGTGTCCAATCATGAGGTACTGATGCGGGATACACAACAGCAGTACTTGGATGTAAGAACATGGTATGATAGATAGATGCAGTGTATTCTAGACACAGAAAGCCATGTCATATGCACATGTATAACATATAAACTCAGCAGGTGCAATTTAATCAAAATAGAAGAAATATAGGCTAGACAACATATGCAACATGAAACCCATTATCACCTTTGTCAACTTAGAGCAAGCACTGCGATGGTGGAGTGCGGAGATGAAATCATCATGTAGACTTGGGACTTCAACTTCATTAGCAGTAGCAGTAGCAAATCTAGAGAGTCTCTGTTTGCGTCGGTGCGGAGTACCACCAACATCCCCTAACTTACTATTTTCCTTCCTATTTTCTGATATTGCCTTATGAAGTCAAAACCACAAGAAGATGAATAAAATTAGCTCTGCATAACTGGTTGATGCATGATACAGACGAACACTACTTTGATGTAAGGCCAGCGCGGGATAGGAGGATGGAATATATACAAAAAAAGACAACGATTCATATACACACGTCTGACGGGAGGATGGAATATGTATGAAAAAAAAGAAGCGGAAGGCATTTCAACAAAATTAGAAGAAATGAAAGCTAGGCACCATATGAACATGCAACCAATATCACTCTATCGGGTAAAAAGTGTCTGCGTCATAAGTGCCATTTCAAGAAATTAGAAGCGGTACAAGCTAGAAGACAATGCAAGATGCAACCTACATCACGGTCCCAAGTTAAATGTGTCTTATGGGTAAGTGATCATTGCAGGTATAAGTTGTAAGTTACGCAGATGCAATTCTACATAATCGGAAGCAATACAAACTAGACATCATAAGGAAAACACAACCACGTATAACAGTTCCAAGTAAGAGCAAGCACTGTGATGGTGGAGTAGGGGAGATGTGCTCATCATGTACACGTATGTTCTAGAAACAGGAACACGTGTCATATTCACAGGCATTATGTGTAAAGTAAGCAGATGCAATTCAAGTTAGAAGCAATACAAGCTAGACATCATACGCAACATGCAACCACATATAATAGTGTCAAGTTAGAGCAAGCACCTGTGATGGTGGAGTAGGGGAGATGTGCTCATCATCTACAAAGCTACATTGACTGTCCAGCCTTATGTTGTCTTGCGAATCTTGTTGGGAGGATGGCGGAGTAGAATCTGTAGAGACCCCCTGTTTGAGTTGCTCTGAAGGACCACCATCATCCACTGCCGGACTAATTTCCTTTAGCTGTAATGATTTTGCATTGTGAAGTCAAACCGATAAGAAAAAGGAATAAAATTTGCTCTTCAGAACTCATTCATGCATGATACTGACGAACACTACTCGGATGAAAGGCAAACACATGATGCGAGGATGGAATATGTATGAAAAACAGGATGGTGTGACATATTCACACCTATGATGTGGTAACTAATCAGAAGGCATTTCAACAAATTAGAAGCACTGCAAGCTAGACACCATATGAAAGATGCAACCAATATCACTCTGCGATGCTTCAAACTGTATGGCGTTTCAACAAATTAGAAGCAGTATATGCTAGAAATCATATGCAAGACACAACCAATATCACAGTGGCGACTTAAAGGTGCCTTATCATAAGTGACTGATGCGGGATATGCAAGAATAGTAGTCTAACGTAGAAACAGGAACACATGTCATATTCATAGGCATTATGTGTAAAGTAAGCAGATGCAATTCAACAAAGTTAGAAGCAATACAAGCTAGACATCATACGCAACATGCAACCACATATAATAGTGCCAAGTTAGAGCAAGCACCTGTGATGGTGGAGTAGGGGAGATGTGATCATCATCTACACAGCTACATTGACTGTCTAGCCTTGCGTTGTCTTGCGAATCTTGTTGGGAGGATGGCGGAGTAGAATCTGTAGAGAACCTCCATTTCAGTTGCTCGGAAGGACCACCATCATCCAATGCCTTGCCAATTTCCTTCAGCTTTATTGATTTTGCATTGTGAGGTCATACCGACAATAAAAAAGGAATATCATTCGCTGTTCAGAACTCATTCATGCATGATACTGACGAACACTACTATGATGAAAGGCAAAGTCATGATACGAGGATGGAATATGTACGAAAAAATGGACGGCTTGACATATTCACACCTATGATGTGGTAACTAAGCAGAAGGCACTTCAACAAATTAGAAACACTGCAAGATACCATATGGAAGGTGTAATCAATATCACTCTGCCAAGTTAAAACTGTCTCGTCATAGGTGGCCTTCATCAAACTAGAAGCAATACATGCTAGAAATCATATTCAAGATGCAAACCAATATCACACTGCCAACTTAAAGGTGTCCAATCATAAGTGACTGATGCAGGATACACAAGAAGAGTAGTTTCATGTAAGAACATGGTGTGATAGACAGATATAGTATGTACCAAAAACAGGAAAGCGTGTCATATTCACATGTATCATGTGTAAGCTAAGCAGATGCAGTTTACACTTATTAGGAGCAATATGAGCTAGACACCATATGCAACATGCAACCAGATATCACACTGCCAAGCTAGAGCATGCACCTTGGATGGTGGAGTAGGGAGGCGGAGACTTGGACCATGTAATGCACTATCACTACAAGGAGAATCTGCAGATGTCTCGTTTACGTTCGCAGAGGACCACCATCATCGCCTTTCCTTACTCTTTTCCTTCCTCTTTCTTGATTTTGCCTTGTCAAGTCAAACCCACAAGAAAAAGGAATAAAATTTGCTCTTCAGAACTTATTGATGCATGATCTTGTGAACACTACTTTCATGTAAGGCAGCCGCATGATAGGAGGATGGAATATGTATGAAAAACAGGACGGGCGTGACATATTGACATGTATGATGTATAAAGTGTAAACTAAGCACAAGGTGCTTAAACTTGTTAGAATCGATGCAAGCTAGAAACCATATGAAAGATGAAACCAATATCACTACGCCAAATTAAAAGGGTGCCCTAACAAATGTATTTGACCAAATTAGAAGCAATACATGGCAACAGGCTAGAAATAATTTGCAATATGCAACGAATAAAGGTGACTCATCGTAAGTGATTGATGCAGGATACAGAAGAGAGGTAGTTTCATGTAAGAACAAGGTTAACACATAGATGTAGTGTGTACCAAAAATAGGAAGGCATGTCATATTCACAGGTATAGTGTGTAAACTAAGAAGATGCAATTTACCCTAATTAGAAGCATTACAAGCTAGACACCGTATGCAACATGCAACCACATATCACACTATGAAGTTGGAGCAAGCACCTGTGATGGTGGTGTAGGGGAAGTGTTGTCTTCAGGTACAGAGCAACGTTCAATATCTTCATTTAGGCTTGTTGTTTCTTGAGAATCATGTGGAGAGGATGAAATTGCATTCTTTATAAGAGTATTGCGTCTCATATTAACCCACGCGCGTGACTGTCTCATCATAAGCGATAGACGCAGGATACACAAGAATAGTAGTTTGATGTAAGAACATGGTGTGATAGGCAGATGTAGTATGTACCAAAAACAGGAAGGCGTGTCATATTCACATGTATAATGTGTAAGCTGAGGAGATGCAATTTAACAAATTAGGAGCATTGATGAGGGATACACAAGAAAAGTAGTTTGATGTAAGAACATAGTTAATAGAAAGACGTAGTATGTACCAAAACCAGGAAGGCATGTCATATTCACAGGTATAATGTGTTAACTAAGCAGATGCAATTTACCCTAATTAGAAGCATTACAAGGTAGACACCATATGCAACATGCAACCACATATCACACCGCCAAGTAAGAGCAAGCACCTGCGATGGTGGTGTGGGGGAATTGCGGTGATCAACTAGAGAGCTACGTTGACTATCTTCATTTAGCCTTGCTATTTATTGAGAATCATGTGGGGAGGATGACACTGCACTCTTTAAACGAGTAGGGTGTCTCATAGTAACCCACCCGGGTGACTATCTCATCATAAGTGATTGACGAGGGATACAAAAGAGCATTAGTTTGATGTACGAACATGGTTAATAGACATATGTAGTATGTATCAAAAACAGGAAGGCATGTCATTATCTAAGGTATAATGTGTAAAGTAAGCAGATGCAATTTAACCAAATTGGAAGCAATACAAGCTAGACACCATATGCAACATGCAACCACATTTGACAGCGCGAAGTTAAAGCAAGCACCTGGGATGGTTGTGTGTGGCAATTGAGATCATCAACTGCACATCTACGTTTACTATCTCCAACTGCTGACACTGCACCCATTAGAGCGCTGAAACGCTTATTGCTTATCTTCGAATTACAATGGAGCGACTTCTGTCTTTTCTTTTCTACATTCATCAACACTGCGTCAGAGTCTGAGTATGGGTGAAGTGTGTGCACAATTAGTACAGTGTAAAGGTAGCAGATACCAGGTTGGTGAGAAATAAATGACGGGAGACATATGATAGCTCTACAACATGCATGGAACACTCAATTACTACAGGATTCTATGAAAATAACAGTCGACTGAAAGCAAACAGTTCAGTCCATTTTTTCTGCACCATCCGATGTACAAAGAACGGGCAGATCGCCTTCATCTACCTCCAGCCAGTCAGTGTTGACGATCTTCCTCGAAACGCCAGCGACCACCGGCCCAATATTCCTCCCCTGCCTGCGCCCTCCCCTCGACCTCACCGCACCGCCGTGCTTGGCACCGCCCCCCGACCATCCATTCAAGCCCCGCCGACCTCCACATCGGGCGCAAGCAGCTCCTGTGCCCCACACCCCTATGATAGACACCGATGCGCCGTTTCCCCGGGGAACAGGCGGACTAGGTGCTCCGCGCGCCTAAGCGGGTGCTGCTTCTTTTAATTGCGGTTCGACTGACCCTGAATTGAAATCCAGGTGGGCTAATGACCTCTAGCAAAGGTGAAATAGTAAAGGGAGGAAACCTTGTGCATTTAGTATCACGAAGAAGATGCAGTAAGAAGCGCTCAACTAGTTTCTTTCGTGGGATGAATACGGTGTGAGCGAAGACGTAAGATTTGCACGAATAAGGGAAGAGGAGTACCTCTTTCTGCTGGCAGTGCTGTGTCGTCCTTCTGTTTTTCCGACGATCTTGTTGTTCGCCGAAACCAGAAGTTGTGGAGGACGGTGCAGCCTTGGATGAACCCATGGCCAAGTTGTTGAGTGTGGTGCGGTGGCCGTCTGTCGGCGGCAGGGAAGCAGATCCGAGGCGACGAACGACGGCGTAGCGGGAACAACTCCGGTGCGGTGGACGGTTGCGATAGTGGAGCCGCGGGAGTGAGGCGCGAGACGGCATGGTCCGAGTGGTTCTGGTACGGCGCACGTCGGCGTCGACGTCGTGGAGGCAGCTCTGCCTCGGCTTTAGCTGCTAAGTCCTTGAGGGCGTTGCGGTTGCAGTTGCGTTGGACGATGACGTCGGGGTACCGGCTCCGGCGTGATGGAGGAGGGCGGTGGTGGATTGGCCGCTATGGTGTGAAGGACCGAGGAGGCTGGGGTTTCGCGGCTGGTGGAGAGGGCGTTTTCGCACCCACGGAGTATGAATGGGGAAACAGAGAGAGGCGGGGAACTAAGGGGGAACAATGTTTTGGTTTGGGACGCGCTTGTTTGAAATTTGGGGAAAGTTACAAACTTTGCCCCCATCTAAAATTTCGGACATATTGCGGGTTGGGGGTAGGACAGTCATGTCAGGTGTCCCAAATGTGGGCGGGATAGATTTCGGCCGAGTGCATGGGTGTTTAGGCGCCCACGGCATATGAATGCTTCTCCGAGGCGGTTGAAACTGGCGTCTCGGTGAAGTTACAAACCTACCCTGGTTTAGACCTTTGGACATCGGGCCGATAGGCTACACGGGCCAGAGTCAGGACAGTAATTTCCTACCACCAAAACATTAGTCTCGCGCGGTTTCGGGTGACCAGAGGCCTATTTGGCGCTTCATTTAATATTTGGGAGCAGAAGCATTAACGTTTTCGGTTCTCTTGAATTGAACTTTCAGGATTTGTCAAACTTCACAAATCTTTACTCTTGAAAATCCTAAAGCTATGATTATTTTTTAATGGAGGGGGTACATTTTAATATACATTGTACACGAGTATATATTAAATAATATGCAACTTACCTCAGTTCATGCATGGTTCCATGTATAATCTCCTTGGTTGCAAAAAAAGTTAGATATGCGTATAAATATATATAGAATGTTCAAACTCACAACAAAGATTGATGCCCCCTTTTACATCTGATTTACAAATGCCATTATCTGGGGTTCAAATAGATGAATGCACTTCCTATGAATTCGAATCTTCGAAACCCCCTTTATGTTGAATTCGACATGTATTTTATTTCGTAGCTAGCAATTTGGAATGTATCCATGCAAGTGACAAATGTATAAAGTGCTTCACACTAACAACATGGAGTGCACTAATTAATGTTTATATATGAATTGCAAAAGCATCCATTGCCTGTATTTCAAACCGCTCTCACTCTATGGATCGATAATATGAAATAAACACATGCACATGCTAGAATTCAATAGAGTATGGGTGTCTGATAGACCGATTTTCGTCCATGCGCAATTTTGCAAAATTCATGATCTCATCCAAAAATAATAATGCCACTTATATTTTAATTTAATGCATAGAACCGCCTTTTATACGTAGATGCACTATGCCTCGCCCCGTTCTCACAAACGCGTTATATATCTCTCTATCTAACGCATAAGTCCACACACTTTATATGCCTCGGCATTTCTCTTTCACACATGCTCACAATCTCTCTCAGGGTGTCGGGGTGTCTCACGACATGCTCTCTCTTTCTCTCTCTCTCTTTCGACTACTATGTACCACTCTTTTCACTAATCTCAGTTGGAAAACACTATTTCTCTCACATGCATATATACACATGCACGGTCTCTACTAGCCCTCTATACGCACATATATGTGCCTCACGTGTCTCCCCATACAAGACATTATCTTTAGGCCGCTCTCGCAAACCTTGCCCCCCCCCCCCAACACATCTCTCGAATAGTAGTTGGTAGATATGATTTCATCATATGATTCGGTAGGATACCTCAGCTGTTAGGCTAGATGGTATCTGAGGCAAAGTTTTACCCTAGTTCGGATCGGACCCTTGAAGTTGAAGAAAGAGCCTACTCATGGTACTGTATATTAGTGATAGGGGTGTGTACAAAGTACACGTGAATACCAGGCATTGTGCGTGTGTGTATACTATCGATGAACTAGCCCCCAAGCTTGTATAACATACTAAGGGCCTAGGGTTATAAATCATATATAGTCGGCTTATCACCAGTGGGGATAGAGTCCTCCACGACTCTGGTAGCTTCGTGTTGTACGCCGAGTCCTCCACATGGGTCTCCGTACACGTCTCGGTCCAACCTATATGTGGCGCAGGATGGAACCGACCCATGAGTCTTCATGTTGACCCACCACAACTAGAAATGATGTGCACACCACACCACACACGCAATCGGCTACTAAGAAAATAAGCATATACAATAGTACAATGGTATCTAGCTCATGGTACGTCTCCATATTTTGTTGATGACACTGACGGACTTTGCATTTGATGCGTGCTCCGTATTTTGTTGATGACACTTACGGTCATTGTATTTGAAGCGAAAGCACGATATGGTCACTGTACTTCAGAATAAGCTCATCACGGTCACCACATACATTTTGTCGTGCTAACCAACATGTGGTTGGATGGTTAGAGGACAGTGGTTTCTCGAGCCCACCAAGGTTAAAGTCCCGGTGCTTGCATTTATCTTTTGTTAATTTCAGTATTTTTCGGCGATGTACGTTCAGTGGGAGGAGACGTTCCACTCGACTACGAGGCACCTATGGTGACTTCGTAAAATCTCAAGATCATGTAGATGAAAAAGTCAGTCGACTGACGTGTAGCCTCACCCGCACGCATACATGCACGCACGCAAGACATGCACGCATGTAGGCGTGCAACACTGACACGTACACATAATGTACACACACACGCATGCTGGCGTGCAACACTGACACGTACACATGCACTCACGAACACACGCACGTACGCACCCATGCACGCAACACTGAAACGCACCCTTGCACGCACGCAACACTTGCACGCCTGCATGCACACAGCACACGACACAAGGCACACGCTCAACCTATACGTGCATGCACCCTTTGTTAAGGACATGGATTGTTACGGGTATTAATCAATCTTATCTGTGATAAGCAGAACATTGATGTTTGCATCGGTCTTTATGAATCACAACGTATCGAACGGGCTATCAACATAGTAGGCTTAACTACATGAAAAAGATGATGTCACACTCAATGAACAAGCATCGGTTTATGAAATGCCCGCTTCTGACCGCCCTGGCCCACCAAAGGTTCCTCCATTGTGTGCTGCCTGCGTTGGGTCACTGACATGCAGGCCATGCACCCAAAGAGCCCACACGTCAATGGAAGAACGGCGTGGTGTCCTAGGTCAGAGTCGAGGGCGCCACTCGCGGCACGCCCGGCTGAACACGCCTTCGTGCTGCATTCAAACGCCTCCATGAAACCCGCCCGTGTGGAAGCCGAGAAACCCACTTTGGACACACGTCCATTCATGACCGGGCCGGTGTTAAACGCAATGTCGGCCGAGCTCCTCCTGTCCGCCGTCTATTTAATCTCCTATTTAACCGAGGCCAAACGCCGGCCAAGAATTGCACACCTCCGCCGCTCCCCTATCTCCTCCACCATTTTGTCCACTCTTACAATGGCTTACGAAGAGTAGTTATTCCGCATCCAAGCCGGCTGGGTGGCCCGCCGGATACGAAGCTATGCAGCTCGCTGATCCACCTCCTCCTCGCCCGACGGAGCTGGGCCGCCGCTTCTAAGCCGGGCGCTGCTGTTCAAAGAACTCGCCGCCCAGTTAGCTCGACGAGGAGCGGCACACGGGCGTCGTTGCTGCCGTCCACGCCGCTGCCTCATACCGCGTCTCCTGTTACTGTGGCCGAGACTCCCATGCCGGCGGCCGTGCCATGCAAGCAGCGACAGAAACCGGGTGCGCGGAGAGCGACCAGTCGGTGGCCAGCGCCTCCGCGTCCGCCGCCATCATCGAGGAGAAGTAGAACACGGGAGGCCGCCGCCGCTTGGGTCACATGAAGGCCACCGCGGAGGCGACGCCGGCGTACACAACAGGTGTCTTGCCGGATCCTTTTGTTGCGAGGACCTTCGTCGACCCCGCATGGGATCCACGGAAGAGGTCAATGTCAGGATGAACTCGAGCTGGTGCCGGCTATGGCGAAGTAGTGGCCGGTGATGAACTCGAACCGGTGCCGGCCACCATCATCTTCGGCACCAGCCAATGATATCAGTTGGGCAGTGGGGAAGCGAGCCGTCCTTTGCGCTGAAGCATATACCTCCGGGGCTCCCGACAGTCCGATGATCGTGCTGCCGGACATGAGGAACACAAATCGATCGGCGGGCGACCATTTAGGCCAGGTATTATATACCTGTGCTGTCCAGAACTAGCACCGCGTAGTTCATTTGAATGTAATGAAATCCGTCATGTTTGTGTGAAAATCCGATATTTTATATGATTTCCGTCGTTGTTTATATGAAATATCAGTTTGTCTACGTGTTTGGGTGAATTTTGTCCGGTTGGCTGAGTTGCTGTCATAATGTGTGCGGCTACGGTTGGATGGCGTAATTTGCGGGTCGCCGGTCAGTCTGCGGGCGGCTCGGGCGGCGTTGTGGGACAAAAAAACACAGCTCGTGCGAGCTCGTCTCCAACGTATGCTACTGGAGGATGCATGACAAAGATGAGCACCCGAGCCATTCCTCGTTCATCGGTGGCAAAGGCACCGGTGGACAAAAGGGTCGCCAATATTTTAGCTACCCCGGGCAAGATCCAAACAGCCCCTCCCAACAGATTCAAGGCCCTCGTTCGCCATGGAATTTTGCCATGTGTTGTTTTCATGGACTAGCAAGATGCCCGTGCATTGCACGGAACATCAAGATGCATTTTTTTACAAACTCCCACATGCATGCAAGGGATAATTAATGTCCTCCTTTGCTAGTACCACGAGGAAAACACCATTAATATTGCATCGATTAGTGTTAGTGGCCTTGTATATCTGCAAATTGTAATTTTTATAGTGGCCCCTTGTATATAAAAATGGAGGGAGAAATATGAGAGATAAGATGAGGAGGAGTGGGGCATGGTGCCGTGGTGGTGACTGGTGGTCGGACTGGGCGGAGGCATGGGGATGGACGGCGCATTATGTCTAGGTTTGTATCTCTCTCACACACACCCACGTAGGTGGGGGACGTGCACGAAGAGAAGAGGTGCACGCGCGGCGCACGTACTCCCGTCCCTTTCCCAACCACACCCGCGCGGGTACACGGTGGAGCTCATTTACGTATGAAAAGGCAGCCCACGTGGTAATTTGGCACGGTCTTGGTTGTCCACTTGGTGGAGGGAGGATCGTCTACCACGGGTGAACAAACAAATTGCGACTTGACGCGTTATGTTAAACTAAAAAAAGAGGCAAACCATGTGGGGCCTACCTTAGAGGCAAGGCTCTATACACTGGAGTACTTTTGATGTGTCGCGGCAACTCGCAGAACAAGGAGAAACTTGCTTAGTACGCCGTCTCCCCCGCCCACGGGCGCGGTGGCTCGCAGGATGAGGTGAAGCTTACTACTACTGTACGCCTTTATGCCCGCTCCCTCGCCCACGCGCGCGGTGGCTCGCACCATGAGGAGAAAATTTCACTACTCCCCCCATTTACTCCTCGTCCCTACTACGTACTTTAGTTAGTACTCCCTCTATTTACTTATACAAGGCCACTATAAAAAAATACATGTTGCATCTATACAAGGCCACAAATAGTAATCGAGGCAAAAGTTACTACTCCCTCCTTTCCAGTTTATGGCTCAATTTCAAAATCTCTCCAACCAAGGTAGACGGTGAGTGGTCGAATTAATTTCATAGTTTGCATAGTACGCTCGTTTTTCTCAAGAAGTTATGTTTACCGAGGCATTAATTAGAACGAATGCATGAATGACCACTAAATTTCCATGAACTTGTACATGCATTGGTTAGTTTCGTCTTGACATCGCTATGCGTCGGGTGATCTAACGCACCTCGAAATCCAACATGTAATGGTACTACTACTAGTATAGTAGAATTGAGACTTATCAAACGGAAAAACGAATGTTTGTTAGATGAGCCCTATGAACCCTAGTGAGTACGTACTCCGTAAAAACAGATTTTTCCAAAACTAAGTCACTCCCTTTCATGAATTCTGTAGTATACTCCTCCGTCGACGCTCCCTTTCATGAATTATGTACTTCCTGTCGCCGACATGTGGGACATGTAGCAACTGGGTCGACGTGTCAAGCACCAAATAACAAATGCAGTAATGCAGGGGGACGACCCCACTCGCATCGCCCAAAGAGTAGTAATGAGCAATGAGACGTCAAATCACAATGCCGCACCTTCCCAGACGGACGAAGCAACCATTATTTCACACTTCGGTTCGACATCATCTCAAACCACGTACTAGTGTTGCTTCTACCTCAAGAGGGACACGCGCATCGCGTTGGTACATCATGACACGTGGGACCGCATGACAGGCCATGCTCCCCCGCCGATCGCTCGGTAAAATCACCTCATTTTTACTATACTTCCTCCGTATCGGTTTACTACATGGCATGCATGTCGTTCTAGGTTGAGAATTTAACTGACTATATATATAGGGCCATTTGCATTTCTGCCCCTAACTCGAACCACCTACTCAGATTTGCCCGTAATTTCAAAGCATGCTCAAATTTTCCCCTCTACCGTTAAGTCACTACTTAGAAATGCCCTTCCGTCCAGTCAAAGGCCTTTGACCGTCAGAGGCCCATGTGTACTGTAGTAGACGGAAAGTGCTACAGTATTGGACGGAAAGTGCTACAGTATTGTACGGAAGGGCATTTCTGAGTAGTGACTTAACTATGAGGGGCAAATTTGAGCATGCTTCAAAATTAGGGGCAAATCTGAGTAGTGGGTTCGAGTTAGGGGCATAGATGTAAATGTCCCATATATATATGTGTGATGAACAGTATGCTAGCCTTTTAAAAAATGTATACTTTTGCATAGTAGTACTCCACTATCGATGGATTGCGCCATGGAGCAAAAATTGAAATTTAAAAAAAAGGTGGTACATATAGAGAGCGCTCATCGCCAAATTATGCATATAGTACTATTCAAAAAGCTAGTACATGCTTAATTGGGGTGCTAAAATATATTAAATAAATACTAGTACTAGTATGTACATACTGAAGAGTTAAAGTAACGAGAAGAAACATAACATAGTTCTCTTTGGGGCTCAAAGACAACACACCCCTCAAATTAAACTAAGCACACCTGAAATTAAACTATGCAACTAATCCGGTAGACACTGCATTAGGCTAGTCATAGTGGGAGTAACTTAGGCATTGTTTGGATAGGTAGGATTAGCCGAACAGGTTTTCCGTGAACCCGTTTAACCGTCTAACAGATTAAAACCTTGTTTGGGCCCTCCAACAAAAACGTGGATAAGGATAATTCTGTTTTCACAAAGCTGGGAAACTGCGTTTTATCAAAAACAAGTATTACTAATTTTTGTGAAAACGGGATTAAAGAAAACTTGACGTAACAGATTTCTCTCTCTCCGCTCCTTCCTCAACAAACTCATCAGCTGAATCGGTCTCCAAAACAAACAAGGAACAGCGCTCGCTGGTTTCACCCTCTCGTAGCCCAAACAAAGTTTTTCTTAAACAGAGTTTGCCCAGAAAAATGAATAATACCCTTTTACTAAAAATCAGCTGAAAACTTGTTTTATGAAAATCCAATGTTAATCCCCCCTATCCAAACAACCACTTAGCTAGTAACATAGCGCACTCCAAGAAATTTTTGCTTATGTGGCAAGTATTTAATGTGAGGTGGTAACATAATATGTTACAGTAACATAGCGCTTCCCAAGACAAGATGAGTCTACAAGCTAATAAATGAAGCCATCTATGACACCACTATCATGTTACTTTGCATTATGAAGGTAGAATCTTAGACTAGTGTCATGCATATGACACTAGTCTAAGTTACTCCCCACTATGACCAGCCTTAGAATCACCATGAGCAACGACACTGCCACCTTACTCGGAGTCCTCGTCCACGTCCTTGACTTCGTCCTTGTCCCTCTTCCTATTGGCCGATACTTCTTTGCTTGAACCGCCAACTTGGCTGTTGCTCTTCATCCAACCATTGTAGATATTGAAACAAAGGTAGCCATCCATTGCAGCGAACTGGATGTGGTCTATATCTAGTACATTCTGCTGCGATGCATGACGATGAAACGTGTATGGAGGTTTCTCCGCCATCGTATGAAGGATGAACCATGGCTCTCGCCAGGTCAGCGTGAAAGGTGACGAGAGGGCACCAGCCGATTCTTCTGAAGGTCGAAGGGGTTGCCTACAATGAGGCCTATCCGACGCAGGACTTCTTTGTCGTTCTTAAAGTCTACAGTAACGAATTTGACTGTTTTGTCCTTGAGGAAGTTCTTAAAATCCTGGCACTCAACGTCGGCATGGCATATGTGGTAGATCAAGCAAACATTATGTACGCAAACCTGGATCACGGCGGGCTTGTTCCTCTCTTCGTCCTTTAGATCCTTCTCTCGTCCCACGCATCGCGTGGTGTACTCAACATCTAGCCCAGCGACCCACTCATCATGTGAGTTTTCGAACATGCGTCTAAAGCGAGAAAGGCATCCTTTCACCGTCGCGGAAGTACGGGTGTAGATGACGTCGAACTCATCGCCGGTGATGGTTCTAACCTTGTACTCACGGCCGATCGGGGAGATTTGGGACGCCATGGATTTGGGAGGAGGGTTAGGATTATTGGAACTTCCATAATGTGAATGGATGGGATGACTAGGAGCGAACCACTGTAGTATTAAAGGACGTGCGGGGACGAGTAGGAGCGAACTGCCAGCGTGCGAACGGCAGGGTAGTGGCTTTCCATTCTCCCATGATACGGGCTTCCGAGATCCCTTGGATCTGAGATCGAACGGTTGCATGGCGTGATTCTAGACCTATGGGTGAATATCCTATCCTGGAGGGTTATTCTGCAAATTTTCAGCAACTTAGCATGCGACCGTTTGATCTCAGATCCAAGGGTGCCAAAGAGTTCGTATCATGGTCGCGCTTACCACGACCGTCGCGTCAAGGCCGGGTCGCGCTTCTTGGAGATTTAACACGGTGTGTTAGGCTATCCGATGTTGGCATGTCATACATAGTCATCACTTAGTCACTCATACTACAACAAGGTTGGCTATAAGTGTATTTTTTACTCCTCTCTATCTCTTTCTTTCAGATTCCTCCGTCTCCATAATATAAGAATGTTTTTGACACTAGTGTAGTGTCAAAAACGTTCTTATATAATGGGACACGGGGAGTACTAGTATTTATTGCATTTTCCAAGGAGTGACCTCTTCCAATGAAATGGTGTTGCTAAGTTTGCCTCATTTAATTAGCTATAGACTCAAAATTGTCTTTTCACCTAGGTACACGCGCTTAGCACCGTTTCTTCCTTGGGTCACCAAACTAGTCTCTCTCTTCTTGATTAACTTGCCACATCAGACTTTATGCCTATGTGGCAAGCTTAAGCACCTGTAGGAGCAAGTAAGTACAATAGTGCGCTTTACATGGCATTTTGCATATGTGGAGGAAAGAGAGGCAAGGAAAAAGTGAAGAAGTGGGCTCTCATGCAAGAGCCAGCCTCTACTACTACATGGTGGAGCATTGGGAGAGGCACCTGTCTGGAGGTGGTCAGGAATCAGGAGACTCACGCCAGTCGTAGCGCCGCAGTTAAAATGATAATGGCAAGTCAAATCACGAGGCCCCACCTGTCCAGCAGTAACTCATTGTCAAATCACACAGCCCTACATTTGCAGCAGCCTACTCCCTCATCTTCTCGCATCTCTGTCGAACCGACTAGGCGGAATTGCCCCGCCTACCGTGAAGGAAAAGCCCCGCCCTCGACTTTTAAATACAACTACTCCCTCTGTCTAGGTGAGTAAGTCATCTTACGAAAACCAAATAATCCCAAAATACTAAGGCGCGGTGCATTAACTTCTACCTTGTTTCTTGTTTCTTCACATATCAACCAATAAGAATCCAATGATATACTTTTTGTGACATAGTAACTCATATTTAGTTAGTCAAATGGATGACCTAGAACTACGTGCAGGCCCTATAAACCGAGACGCCTAAAAATAAAAAAACCAAGACGGAGAGGGTAGTTCAGCATGTATCTTTTTAGATCAATATAGTCGGGATTCACCAAGGAGCAAAACCAAGTGGTAGGCTGCTCCTGTCGTGTTGGCGTAGCAACTCAAGCAGGGTCAATCTGCACACAAAATGGCGACACACTTAACAGGACCCCTTTGGCAGACATGTGGCTCATCCACCGTCTTGTTCCACGTGCGATGCACCAAATCACAGTTCAGAGCAGCGGTTGGAATTGGAGGCACCCGGTCATAGCGCCGCAGTAGTAGAAAATGAGCGATGAGGGGTCAAATCACAAAGCCCCACCTTTTCCCGCATTAAGCTGGACGGATGAAGCAACCATCATTTCACTCTAGCGCGCAAGAGCATAAAGAAAAGAGAAAACAATGATGCGTGCAGCAGCTACCTAGGGCACCCTAGGGTAGGGGTCTCCACTATGCATCCTTTTTTAAAGCGCCTCCACTACAAATCGGCTTCTCCCTCGTCCTCTTGAAGAAAACCGATGATGAGTGCGGCGGTAGGGTTTGTAGGAGTACTACGGCGAGTGGGGCCACGTCGTAGTAAACGGGTCCGAGGCGACGTGCTTAAATATGTGTGGGCCGCTTCGTTTTACGGGAACGAGGCAGCATTTTGGGTTCGGGGACCAGTGGAGATATAGCACGTACAAAAAATTGTGGACGTAGGTTCGACCGAAAGGCAATGATGCATGGGCCCTGCATTTTGATATACCCGGGGCCGCGTGAATTTGCTACCCTACTCAAAACTAGTAAGGTACACATGTACTGAACGCATGAGATTTCGAAACCAAATTATGAATAAATACACACTATAGCATGCAAAGCTTTGAGTCATATATGCATGATGTAGATGTTCGTTTAGTTCTTATAGTTCATCTGATTCAAAATCAATTAGTTTTATAAAAATGTTAAGATTCATGGGGTTGTGCATTGTAAATCATAAAGTAAAAAACAAATAATGGCAATTCATTTAGAAAAAAATAATCAATTATGATACGGAAGATTCTAGAACAAAGGAGAAGTGCTTGTGTTTTGAGGTTTGTGCATTATGCTTAAGTTCAACCATGGAGTCTTCTAAATTGTACATGTGGCAGATCTGGTCGAATGTTGATGATAGCCAACGGCCAGTAGTGCTCGGATTTGCCCATCTATGCACTATCGGGTTAGCTTCATCTAGCGACCATCTTTCAAAGTTATTGGCACACTATATAGTTCTTTTTCCATAGTTGCATGTTTTGGAAAAAAAGCTACTAGTGGGTTGTACTATCTATTTAGGAATAGAAGATGTATACATGGAAGTTGTAGGGAAAGAGATGACATGGAGGATCTCAATTCCTATGAGTAGGGATTGGAAAAGAGATGTCATTTGGTTCACATCATAGGAACTTTTCTATTGAATCTAGAGATGACATGTATATCAAGTCCTATGAGGAGGGATTAGTAAAGAGATGTAATTTGGTTCATATCATAGGAACTTTTCTATTGAATATACACTAATGTTTATTTTCCTTTGAAATTAAGGGAGTATAGGAATTCATTCATATGAACCAAGTGGCTCTAAAGCTATAGAAATGATATCATGTTTATTTACTTTGAAATGTAGAGTATATGAATCTATTCCTATGAACCAATTGGCTCTAAAGGAAAAAATCCTATAAAAATCATATCATATAGAGTTCCTATGATATTCCTCGACACTAAAGGATGGTTGAAATTGCTGCGGGTGATACGATGGTCTTTCTTTGTAGACTCCTCACCCATCTTTATTGTTACCTCTTGAAGATGAATGAAATGATATATACAGGGTATTCTACATGTGCAATTTGGTACACGAAAACTCAGTAAAAGTTTGCGAGGTTCTAATTTTCAATAAAGCTATATGCACTGCATTTCGGAATGGAGGGAGCATACGGCAGTTGCTAACACTCACTTGGAAGATTTGTGTGTAGGAGGAGTGGTTGTTCTGTTAAATGACATGGCAAAACTGACACTGTCGGATGCCGATCTAACGGTTCTTACGGCGTTCGTCAGGAAAAGATTTGTGGCGAACGTTTGTCGAATAATGATTTACGGACGCATGCATTGCATTGATACGTGCCCCCCTCTCTCTCATGCACACGCATCCTCACGAGTCACAACTCTCCCGAGTCCTCTCACAGACTCGCACGTGGCACCCATCATCTATCTGCAGGTAGACGTCACGCACATATGTGCTCTTCACACCCTACCCTCAGAACTTCTAAAAAACAAAAGACGGCGCACACATTTTATTTTAGCTCACACGTCACACATTTATATTATTACTCTTGCTAACGTTCTTTGGGCATAGTATATATTGTACTCTCACGAAGAGAAGCGGTGCACGACGCACTAGTTCTCTCACACCCACTGCTGGTACACGTAGGAGCGCATTTTTTTGAAGCCGGTACAACAAAATCACTCCACTATATATAAAAGCAAGAGCCTTAGCACTTGCTTTACTAGGGTTCCTCTCGTTCACTCTCTCATGCTCTCCAGATCTAAGCAAGACATAGGTGGCCACACTCTCTCTCTCTCAGCTCATGGCTGGTCACAAATCCGGTCGGACAACCTCGACCGGGGCAGGGGGTGTAGGTGCATCGTTCACGCTGTCGTCGGCTGTGAGGGAGGAGACCAACGGCTGCCCGCACGTCCCGATCGGCGGCCGTGCCGTTCTCTTCGAGAGAGCGCCGGCTCGGGAGGGCCTCCGACCCTTTCTTCCTCCCTGCGGTATTGTGGCCAAGATGCGGCCTCCCGACGCCGTCTTTGCGACATGCCGACGACCCTCAGGTATATATTCCTTCGAAACCTGCCTTGCTCTACTGCCCCAGCTCTTCCCCCTTCGTGTGGATCCTTTTCTACTTCCGTCCTCTGTTCCAAAGCCACCTAGACTTCTACTATTATTAGAAGCAAAGCTAGTTCATACAGTCAACTCAAAGCGTTGGTTCAAACAAGGAAGAAAGCGGGAAAGCTGTAGCATGAATCTAGGACTTGGTTCTAAGAGGAACCGGGGGAAAGTAGTAATATCTATCACTGTTTAAATAACCATATTTCGTATTTGCGCAAACAGGGATGTCTGTCTCCATATCGTTTCAGGATGTCTGTCTCCGTATCGTTTCTATCCGCGCAATCAAAAGCACACACCTCAGTTTTAGTACAACTGCGCAAAATGAGATGGCTATCCCTCGTTGCCGTCGTCTAACCTCCCGTCTTCAAGGTATCCCTACATTGGTAGTAACTAAGGTAGAATGACCAACGCAATCTAATAGAAGCTGATTCGTATGTTTGACTTCCTGATTGTAGTGCAGGGACGAGCGAAAACAACTGCATCCTAGTCCGGAATGCACTTTCTACCAGTTCATCCATGGACCGAGGACTAGCTGGCACGGCGGCACGGCGGTTTTTTGGACAGGTGCGCGGACAAGACGCATTGTGGTCGGCTTATTTTTGCAAATAGCGGTGCTTAAATTTAGTGGAATGCACAAGAATTTCACCGTCAAGATTACCTTTGCATGGTTCAGTTCAGCATTCCAGCTGAGACCACAATTATAATTGGTTATTCTGGAATGAGAGAACCTAATCCTGGATGGTGGCAACAAGAAAAAACCAGAGTGAACTCCAGGAAATTTAAGCCTGCCGGGAGGCCCTTTGCTCAGAGAAGCCTTGCTTGTTTTTTCCTGATTTGTAAACCTTCTCACAACTTTGTCTTTTGTTGTGAACTAGTATATGTTTGTTATGTTCTATGAATCATTGAGATGTATAAAACTGCTTAAGTTATGCTTTTCAAGATTTTTATGAAGACGAGTTTAATGTGAGTGTTCCACATGAGCGCTGGACTAGCGTTGAACATTTGGAATTTATTACATTGTGGCCTCAATTAACTGCAGGAGCCACTGTAACAAGATGCATAGTTGCTTATATGACTCACGGGCACACAAAAGTAGCAGCAGTTCCCATAGACAGAGTCAAACAGAGTACTAGCCCAGAGGGGTCGATAACAGGCAAGGTTCGGATAATTAGACACAATCCAAACTACTATTAAACACTAGCTGGGGCAACTACTTCATGCCTCGATCTAATTTGGGCTGGACACAAGACGGACCTTGCCATGAACATCATCGAGGACGCCCCACAAAGCTCAATCCTCGTGAACCTTCATGAAGAGAACCTTGTGGCCTTGCCATCGATAAACTTGTTTGTGGAGGCATGCCACGCCATCTTCTCGCGTAAGCTTGACAAGAACAAGTATGCCTCACAAACGAAGGAGTAGCTTTGAACTTCTTGTGCTTCAAAGACACCTGGACAACACGCACGACAACCGTGAGGCTGGAATACACCTCTTCATTGGTATAACCGCAAATGGCTTCCAGGATCCAACAGCCTAGGAACTCTGCTTTTCCCAAAGGCGTATATTCAGGTCGTCCGCCTCATAGCGAGTGACATGCACAACCACACAATCCTTGTCTGCATCAGGGCTCTAATTGAAACAGAAACAAATTCTGAATTACTTTTCAGTATATGAAACACAAGTTATTTAAACTACTATGTATAGCATGGCATCGAAACTAATAAAATTTTGCATTATTAATCACCACATACTTCCTTTTCTAAAAAAATCACCACATACTTAGATGAAAAACCACAATCGAGATCGGCAAAGAAGGAAATCACCTTGGGCAGCTCTGGGGCACATCCTCGAAGGGGGAAAACTGCTCCTGCAGTGCCACGGGGGCTGTAACCTCAAACGGGGCGTTGACCATCTCAGTAGTGGCCGTGAGCGTATCTGGGGTAGGCTCGGTGGCTGCCTCCATCTTCCTGGAGCTCTCTGTCTCGTGGGGATCAGCCTCCCGTGTCTGCTCCAATATCGGCAGATCTTTGCCTGGTTCTCCTTGGTCCATCATGAAACTGACGAATACTAGGAGACCACTGAAAGGAAAACACAATCGCAATGACAATGAAACAAAAAAGAGAGTGAGGATCGGTTACTGCTTTGCAAAAGTTTTTTTTTCTCTGAACAAAAATATACCAACATCACGGATCTTCTTACCTTCCCTTCGTTGAGAGAGTAGAACAGTGGCAGATGTGAGTGCTGCCTTTCTTGAAGACGGTGAGGGAGAAGGGGATTCAGCGAAGAGTGAAATGATGGTTGATTCGTCCGTCAAACTTAGACTGCGGGGAGGTGGGGTTTTGTGATACGACGGCTCGTTACTGCCACGCTACGATCGGGTGACTCTTCGTCTGCATACTACCTTCTAATTTGGTGGATGGCATTTGGGCCCGCGCGCTGCATGGTCCGCATGTCGGTGAACAAAAGTATAACGGCATTCAGTAGAGGGAGACGTTTCAATGACCTAGGAGGAGCCAGAAGCGGTAGAGTGTCTCCATTGTACTAGTAGTAATTGTTTTTCTAGGTAGCTGTAGAGTGTCTCCACTGTACTAGTAGTAATTCTTTCTCTGGGCCCAAGACACAGCCAATCCACACTAGTAAATAGTAAAATCAATTCAAAAGGCGCTACCCACACCCAGCACACCCCCCAAAACCTGGGTGCTCTTCTTCCTCCTCGCCTCCCACCCACCTCACGCCACCGCCTCCACTCGTACCCCCAAATTCCTCACCTCACTCCTACAGAAAACCACAGCTCCCCTTCTTCCTCACTCCTACAGAAAATCCCCAGCTCCCCTTCTTCTTCGCTCGCACTAAAACTAGGCCCGTCATTCGTTACTCTGCTCAAATCCGTGAGCGCGACGCGACGCCCTCGAGGAAAATGGAGTCGGCTGACCCCAACACCAAGAAGATGAGGCTCCCGCCAGCGGCGACGCCTGTTGTAGATCCCGCACCCGGCAGCGCGGGGAGAAGCGGCGAACCTGCCCCCACCGGATCCCAGGAACCCATAGAATCTCGGGTGGACCGCATCAGCGATATCCCGAACGCCATCCTTGGGGAGATCATCTCGCTTCTCCCCACCAAGGATTGCTGCCGCACCCAAGTCCTCTCAATTCGGTGGCGCCCTCTATGGCGCGCCGTGCCCCTTAATCTCGATCACATCAGCTATCTCTCTTAAATGATTTTGAAATCCCCATAGCCATCATCTCCTCCCACCAGGGCTCCGCTCAAAGCCTCTCGCATCCCAAAGCATGCTACTCGAGCAAGCATACCATGCCCCTGCACGGTGGACGCCTGCTGAAATCCCACAATTCACGGAACTACAGCTGCTTGAGTTCTACTATTCCCCTGGAAATCACATACCACATACCGAACGCCATGAACTTGTGCCCTCAGCACTGATGTCCATCTCGCGGTTTTCCTCCTCTCTCCACACCGCCACCTTTGCGCTGTGCTACCTACCAGACAATCTGGTACTAAACCTTCGACTCCCATTTCTCAAGAAACTTTCACTTGTGCGGGTTCGTATATCGGAGGCCTCATTGCACAAAATCATCCACTCCAGTTGCCCTGCACTGGAGTGCTTGGTGCTTGTTTTCACAGTTAGAATCGGTTGTCCCCAAATAAAGTCGCCTAACCTTGTAAGAATTGGAATTTCTTTTGACGAAAGGCAGCTCATCATCCAAGATGCCCCTTCACTTCAAAGGTTGAAACTTGATTCTAGTTATTCACCGTTGCAAATGACCATCCTCTCTGCGCCTAAACTGGAGACCTCATGTGTAATACCTGATCTTTGTGCTCATTTCAATATGGTGTTTGGCTCCGCAGTTCTTCAGCACTTTATATTATCATCTACACTTGTAACCATAAGCTGCATTTTAAATTTCTGCGCTTAATTTATATATCATCTTGGAGTACACATTTTGTACTAATATTATGTTCTATGCTCAATGAAGAGTTTCTCCATGGATGGCCTATCAATGGTGCTGGATTCTGTCAAGATCATATACATCCAAATGAATAGTTTTGATCTGCACAAGATTATTGGCTTGCTGCAATGCTTTCCATGTCTGGAGAAGTTGTATATAAAGGTGATAATTTCACACACATTGGAAGCCCGCATATAGTGTACTAGAATTAAGCGTTCACCTATTGCTCTTTCGACACTCTTCTTTTAGACCTTAACTGTTTTCAATCTTCATGTCTATTTAGGCAACATGACGGGGTAAGAAAGTTATAACCAATCGGTGGATTCGTAAGCATCGGGATTTTCTCACTTCTCCACGAGATTCGATTGAAGACAATAACGCTAGAACGATATGTAGCCAACCGTGCAAACACAAGATTTGTCACATTCTTCCTGCTGAATGCGAGGTTACTATTATCCATCAGGCTTAAGTTTATCGGCAGCATGGTTTTGACGGATGGGTATGTCGAAGAGCAAAAAAAGGAGTTTCAGGTGGGCAAAATAGCTTCTGAACGTGTCGGGCTTCTATTTACAACATATTGTGGTCATAATCCAGTAAATTTTACGACCTAGGATGTTCATTCTATGGACCTGACCGGTCCATTTGACTGTGACTGCCAAAACAAGGCCGGAGTTAGATGTTGTTGCCCTTTTCAATCTGGGTTTTTTGTAAACCGGATGAACAATCAACCCTCGTGCTTTTGTACAGTTTGTAAGCTGGAGTTAGATGTTCCTGCCCTTTTCAACTCGGCTGTGACTGTCATATTTTCTTTGAAACAAGGCAAATGGCTTGCCATTCGTTTAATTTAGAGTGAAATATTGTAACAAATCACAACCAAGGGAAATAACATCACTCACGCCGGCTTCTTGAGCTCACTGTGCATTACAGAAGCCAAGTGATTAGCCCCCACCAGCACCCACAAACTTATTTCGAACTAGCACATCAAATGGGCTATAAATTTTCATAGGAAAGGCTGCATGACCGTGACAGATTTGGATTTTGACATTTGGGACCCGCGAGGAAATAGCCTATCCAAGGTGGTGTCTGTCGTGGTTCTAAGTATGACAGTAGAATAGGGGGGTAGGAATGGAGAGGCAAGATCCTAGATATGGAGTAGTTGTATACGCAAGATGTTTACGAGTTCAGGCCCTTCTCGGAGGAAGTAACAGCCCTACGTCTCAGAGCCCGGAAGCGGCGACTGTAGTATGTGCGTATAAGTTACAGGGGTGCGAACCCTTTACACTGAGGAGGGGGGTGGCTTATATAGAGTTCGCCAGACCCCTCCAGCCCTCAATTATGCAGGGTTTAAAGTACATTAAGATCGGGGTTCTTGTAACGCCCACATAAAGTGCTATGATGACCATAAAAGCTACTTAATGACCGACCGTTTGTGTGCAGACAGACTTTAGGTCTCCTGGTGGTCGAGTGGTTTGCTTCATAGTCAAGTGTCTTCAAGTCCGTCGAGTGGAATACTTCTAGGTCGACTGACAAGTGGTTTCTTCTAAAGATGTCCTTGGGAGGGTATCTTGGACAGGTCCATGACCCTACCCTAGGTACGTGACTTCATCATTAGCCCCCGAATGGATCGAGGTTTGAGTGGGGAAGGAGTTGCTTCCGATCCACTTTTCGTGTGATGAGCATATCTTGTTCTGGATCAATGAACTTAGGTGACGGCATCCACTTCTTTTTCAGTCGCCTTGATCCATTCTTTGTATCCGTCGAGTGAGTTTTTCGTACTCAGAGATCTTCGAACGACAGAGCGGAGAAAATCTCCCGTCAGACAAGTTGCTCTACAGTTCGCGGATTTAGCGAGATCCGAATTTCGGGAAGCGCGCGGGGGGGGGGGAGGAGGCCGCGGTACTCGGATGGGATAAGGCAGGAATGCCTCGATCTCCGCGCCACCTTTTTCGCCACGTATCGCCCGCGCGACTGTTGCGGGATTTGACAGGATAGCCCGGGCCTACAAGTCAGTCACTCGGAAGCAACCTCATGTAAGGCGCCGGACGGGGGTTTTTTGAACAGTGCGCTCTCATTTCTTCTCCCTCTTCCTTAGACTTATCCGCCGCGTTCGCCTCCATCTCAGCGTTGCTGCTCCGTGCGTGCTTCACCGGCGACGATGGTGAAGGAGAAGACAACGGCTTTGGAGTGGGCGAAGAAGGCGATGGCGAAGGCGAAGGAAGGGCGACCAGTCGGGGCGGATCTTCGTCAAGGGCCGGCTTGCCGCAGGGCTGGATCCAGGGCGACTGGATCCGCTCGACGATCCGTCAGAAAGATCTTGACGACCTGGCCAATGAAGGACGGATCCCCCATGGATCAGCGCGGCTCCCGGGGAAGGAGTCGGAGCCGCAGCCTCAGGAGGGTGAGTGTGTCCTCTTGGCCACCCATGTTGATCGCGGGTTTTCTTTGCCGCCTCACCCTTTCTTTCGGGGATTTCTGAACTTCTTTGGGGCACAACTTCACCGCTTCACACCCAACTCCATCGTGTATCTCGCTGCTTTCGTGTCTTTGTGCGAGAATTTCTTGGGTTGTCGGCCTCATTGGGGTCTTTTCAAGCACATTTTCACCCGAGTCAGTCCGTGGATGGCAATCGACTTGGTTCTACTTCAAGGACCAGCCGACGCCAGGGCAGTTGACTGGACTCCCTCCTTTTTCCATGGACCGAGTGAGCAATCCGTCCTCTTTGAAGGTGATCCTGGAAGAGAAGGCGGAGGTTAAGGTGTTGGTCGAACGCGTTGTCCAGCTCATCCGAGATGGAGTGACTGGCATGGGATCTCTTGGAGGTCTTCCTCCGACGATGCATCCATCCGCTTCAAGCTCGAGACCATCCGATGTGGTTGTACTCTGGCACTGAGGACACCACTAGGATCCACCCGGAGGAGGTCGAGGATGCCACGCTGGAAAGGTGTCTGGCGAGCATCACAGGAAACAAGGACAACCCTAGAGGAGCCGTGGAGGATTCCTCCACTCGACCACCATAATGGCAAGTAGACAAGGTCCAATCCTACATCTTTGACTGTGATCTCGCTTTCTCCATCTTGTTTGCTTAAAATCGGTCGACTGACTTTTGTCTTGTTTGTTGTCTTCCAGGCCACTACTGAGATGTACTCGATGCCCAACGGGGCGCAAGAACAGGTCGAGGAGGAGGAGGGGAGCGGAGGTGAAAGTCAGGAGGAATGGCAATCTGATGGTGAGGAGGATGAAGATGACGACAACTTCAGTGAAGAGGAGGAGGAGGAAGAGGAGGAAGAAGTCGACCCTCCTCGCACGGAAAGGCAATCCAAGCTCACCCATGACCCCGCGGTCGAGTGTGGCAAGGCTACCGCACCTGTCGGGCAGTCGACGAAACGCCCTCGGACGACCTCTCCGGCGCCGACTGAAAAAAGCGCCGAAGCAACCCTGAGCGACACCATCAAAGCCGACGAAGGCCCTGCCCAAGATGAGGATGGCCATTCCCACCATTTCCAGGTAACAACATAACTTGTGTTTTCTCGTTTAGCATGGACATACTTTTGGTCGACTCGTTGACTGATCAACTGATTTCTGAAATCTGCAGAGTTGCTACCTCCGAGACCTCAGCCAGGAACGAAGACCAGGAAATGGAAGATGCTGCCACCTCTAACCATGGTATGATCTGTGTAGTTTCGCTTTTGGTCGATTGGATTTCATCTTTAACTTTGGGTCTTTCCTGTAGCCCCACCTCATGTCATTGATCTTCCTGATGATGACGATGAGGTGCCGCTGAGGCCGAGGAGGAATAGAAAGGCGCCGGCTGGCAAGACAACTCAGATTGCATCAGTGCCTGAGACACCGGTTCAGGAGGGTGGCAATACCACTCGGACTTCCGTGTCCTACGCTGTGCCGCCGACGAGTGTTCGCCTTCATCATCGATCGCTGACCCGCCTCCCTTTTCGCCACACACCACGCCCCAGAGGACCAAGTGGGTGCTGCTAAGGAGGCTATACGCCAGTGTGGATCATGGTGGAGCAGTGAAGGTGGTCCGGGAAGCCAGCCAGCGGCCTATGATGCTAGCTCAGCTCTTCGTAACAACGCCCAAAGTTAGTTGGTCACCGCTTGTTCTATTAGGATATACTATCTCAAGACTCTCTTCCGAAGATCTTTGTATCTCAGACACCCATTGGGTGTGTCGATTGAATTTTTGGATTGGTGGGGCACGCTGAGTGCACCCACCGGGTGTAGTCCCCGAGACTATGGTGGATCACCGGGCAATGATCGTAGTCTTTGTATTTTGAGTTTCTTCACTCTAACTTCTTCACTCGGTCTGGTCGGACCATGTCGAATGGAATCTTGGAACCAATGGGGGCACGCTGAGTGCACCCACTGGGTGTAGTCCCCGAGACCATGGTCGACTGCTGGCAGTCCATTAAGGTCTGAAGAACCTATGTTTTTTGGTAGATCATGATGAAACCGTGGCAGACTGCTGGCAGTTAGCTATGGTTTAGGATCATAACCTCATTATCTCTTTCGGTCGACTGATTGGACCAAGTCAGTAGAACCAGTGGGGACACGCTGAGTGCACCCACTGGGTGTAGACCCCAAGACTACTGTTGAATATTTTGATTCGGCTGTAGTCTTAGAAATGTTACGATTTTTCTCTTAGTCACTCGGAAGCAACCTATCTTTGATGTCTGACTGACCCTTCGCAGAAATCCTGCGAGCTTGTGGCTCGCTATACTGAATTGGAAAACAAACATATCCAGCTCAACCTTGACTTGAAGCTTGCTCAGGAGAACTTGCAGAAGACGAGAGACGAAGCAAAAGGTATGGCTGGTGAGACCTTGACGACTGTCTTTATCTTTCTGCCCATTCCTAATTCTGATCTCTTTGTCGTTTTGCAGATAAAATGGAGGAGGCTCTGAAGAAGAAGGACCATGACCTTGCCGAGGCGCAGAAGGCGGCTTTGGACAAAGCGAAGCTTGCAGAAGAAAAACTGGCTTTAGTCGGTAAACTTGAAGAGGAGAACGCCAATCTGAAAGCCGCTCTCGACGTGGCCAACAAGGAGGTCAGCCGTCTGAAGAATGATAAGATAGCTCTGAATGACAAGGCTAGTGAACTGGTGGGGAAGAGGAACGATCTGGAGGCTTATCTGGGAGGGCTCGCCAAGAAGTTATTCATCATGCTTGAGGGTAATCTCTCCTACCCGACTGACTTGTTATCATCGACTCATCGCAGAACTGCTGGTTTATCTTTGAATTGTGTTTACAGAATTCTGCCAAAACTTCAAGGAGGAGACCAGTCGAGTGGAGACAAGCTTGGACCCCATTAACTCTCCTGTGAAGGATGAAGCTACTATGAACGTGCTCCGACTGGAGTCTCGTGTCGCTGGTGTGGTCAACTACCTTGCTCGACTGAAGATTGCGGCGTCGCGAATCGACACGCACTGCCAGAGCGACGCTTCAAAATGACCTCGAGTCTCTAATGACTCGATCGAATGAAGTTCCGTGCCGAGTGCAGGAATGGAAGAAGTCTTCGCCAGTGTGGCGCCGACATCGCTTCCGTCCTGGTCCGTGTTCACTGCAAGGAGGCGCGAGAGGAAAAGCTGGCGTCCATCAAAGTTGCCAATACCAAGAAGTACGACTTCCAATCTTTCATGGAGACCTTCGTTGCTGCTGCCACTCAGATTGCTGACGGAATTGACTTGGACCAGTTTGTCGCGCCCTCCAGTCCTCCACCTGAGGAGTAGGAAAAACTTCTATGCTTCGCCTTAAATTTGCCTCGGAATGCCGAGTGGTTTTGTAACCAATAAACTTTTACAGGCTTGACGCCTAAGCACTTCCGAATCCGTAGGATGTTATCTGAACTTGGCTTGTCATTGAATATGCTTTTATTTGCCTTTGAGCAAACTTTGTTCTTCACTCGGAATATACTTCAGTGCTTGAGACGCAGCTCTGAGGTGGAAAATCCAATCGACCTGCACTTCATCGTTCTTGCAGGTAGGGATGGAGCACAGATTGCAGTCGACCTGCGTCCTTGCGGATCGGGATGGAGCGCACGTTGTACTTGTGGCGCAGCTCCGAGGGAGAAGGTAGCAGTCGACCTGCACCTCGTCGTCCTTGCGGATCGGAATGGATTTCATACTTAGGCAAGTACTCGGACTGTGGCTAAGCCTCCGAGTGGGAGGTTTGCTCTCCACTCAGTAGGAATTTGAAATACTTAGGCGAGTACTAGACTGCAGCTAAGCCCCCGAGTGGGAGGTTTGCTCTCCACTAGGTAGGAATTTTAAATACTTAGGCGAGTACTGAACTGCAGCTAAGCCCCCGAGTGGGAGTTTTGCTCTCCACTCAGTAGGATTTTTAAATACTTAGGCGAGTACTGGACTGCAGCTAAGCCCCTGAGTGGGAGGGTTGCTCTCCACTCGGTAGGATTTTAAATAGTTAGGCGAGTACTGGACTGCAGATAAGCCCCCGAGTGGGAGGTTTGCTCTCCACTCGGTAGGATTTTTAAATACTGGCTTAGCATCGACTGCAGCTAAGCCCCCGAGTGGGAGGTTTGCTCTCCACTCGGTAGGATTTTTAAATACTTAGGCGAGTACTGGACTGCAGCTAAGCCCCCGAGTGGGAGGGTTGCTCTCCACTCGGTAGGATTTTTAAATACTTAGGCGAGTACTGGACTGCAGCTAAGCCCCCGAGTGGGAGGTTTTCTCTCCACTCGGTAGGTTTTTCAAATACTTAGGCGAGTACTGGACTGCAGCTAAGCCCCCGAGTGGGAGGTTTGTTCTCCACTCGGTAGGATTTTTTGTAGCGTAGCTCCGAAGGAGAAGGCAGCAGTCGACCTGCACCTCGTCGTCCTTGCAAAGCGCACATTGTATTTGTGGCATAGCTCGGAAGGAGAAGGTAACAGTCGACCTGCACCTCGTCATCCTTGCAAAGCGCACATTGTATTAGATACTTAGGCGAGTACTGGACTGCAGCTAAGCCTCCGAGTGGGAGGCTGGCTCACAACTCGGTAGGATTTTAAACACTTAGGCGAGTACTTGGACTGTAGCTAAGCCCCCGAGTGGGAGGTTGGCTCGCCACTCGGTAGGATTTTAAACACTTAGGCGAGTACTTGGACTGCAACTAAGCCCCCGTGTGGGAGGCTGGCTCACCACTCGGTAGGATTTTAAACACTTAGGCGAGTACTTAGACTGCAGCTAAGCCCCCGAGTGGGAGGCTGGCTCACCACTCAGTAGGATTTTAAACACTTAGGCGAGTACTTGGACTGCAGCTAAGCCCCCGAGTGGGAGGCTGGCTCACCACTCGGTAGGATTTTCAAATACTTAGGCGAAACGGATTTGCAGCTAAGCCCCCGAGTGGGAGGCTGGCTCACCACTCGGTAGGGATTTGTTTTACAAACTTAGGCAAAACGGATTCCCAGCTAAGCCACCCACTGGGGGGTTTCTCATGTAAACAAAAAGTAATAACAATCACTGGGAAAATTATAACATTCTTGTCTTCAATAAACAAACTACAGAGGTACTTTTATTACATCTCATCTGAGTGAGTACTTAAGTATAAAAGGGGCGGAGCAGCTCCGCATTCCAAGCTCGAGGATCATCAATCTGGCGATCGACGTTGTAAAGTTGGTATGCTCCATTGTGGAGAACTCTGGTGACGATGAAGGGACCTTCCCAAGTGGGAGCGAGCTTGTGTGTTTTCTGTTGATCCACTCGGAGGACCAAGTCTCCTTCTTGGAAGGCTCGACTCTTCACATTTCTGGCATGGAATCGACGCTAGTCTTGCTGATAGATAGTCGAGCGGATCAGGGCCATCTCTCTCTCCTCTTCTAGGAGGTCGGCTGCATCCTGTCGGGCTTGTTCCGCTTCATCTTCAGTGTAGAGTTCGACTCGGGCGCATCGTGAAGCAAGTCGCTCGGCAGAACTGCTTCAGCTCCATAGACCAGAAAGAATGGAGTTCATCCGGTTGACCGATTAGGGGTAGTCCTCAATCCCCAAAGAACTGACAGAAGTTCGTCGACCCATGCGCCGGCTGCATGCTTGAGATCACGCATCAGTCGGGGTTTTAGTCCTTTGAGAATTAGACCGCTTTGCTCTTTCTCGCATGTCCATTCGACCGGGGTGAGCGATCAAGCGTAGTCGACTGCAGTGCCTTTGAGAGGCGCAAAAGGCTTTGAATTTGTTGGAATCAAGTTTGACCCATTGTTAGTGATGATGCTATGCGAACTCCATATCTGAATATCAACTCTCCGATGAAATCGGTAGCAAAGGCACGACGAGATTCTTGATAGGCTTAGCTTCGATCCACTTAGTAAACTTGTCGACTGCCACTAGCACGTGAGTGAAGCCACTCCTGCCAGTTCTCAGTGGTCCAATCATATCCAATCCCCAAACAGCGAAGGGCTAGACGAGTGGAATGGTCTTTAAGGCTGACGCGGGTTTGTGTGACATATTGGAGTAGAACTGACATCCTTCACACTTGTCGACTATCTCTTTCTCCATTTCATTTGCTCTTGGCCAGTAAAATCCCGCTCGGTATGCTTTGGCCACAATGGTCCGAGAAGACGCATGATGACCACAGGTCCCCGAGTGGATATCATCAAGAATTATCTGACCTTCTTCTGGTGTTATACACTTCTGTCCGACTCCAGTCGCGCTTTTCCTGTATAATTGTTCCTTTATCACAGTAAAGGCCTTGGATCATCGGACGGTCATTCAAGCCTCTTCTTCATTCTCTGGGAGTTCTTTCCTTAGGATATACGCGATGTACGACACTGTCCAGTTGGGAGTGATGACCACAACTTCCATGATCAGGTCGACCACAGCTGGGACCTCAACTTCAGTTGGATCAGTGACACTTTTTGGCTGCGGGGGTTCTTCGGTGAAAGGATCCTCTTGAACTGACGGTGTGTGGATGTGTTCCAAAAACACATTGCTGGGAATGGCTTCTCTCTTGGAACATATTTTTGCTAAATCATCAGCTGCTTGATTTTTCAGTCGGGGTATATGATGAAGCTCTAACCCCTCGAATTTCTTCTCCAGCTTTCTCAACGCATTGCAAAGAATTCAGTCATGGCCGGACTTCTGACATCCCACTCCTTCACACTTGATTAACCACTAAATCTGATTCGCCATAGACCATGAGGTGACGGACGCCGAGTGAAATGGCCATACGCAACCCATACAAAAGTGCTTCATATTCTGCTTCATTGTTGGAGGAATCAAAGTGGATCTGGAGCACATATCTGAGCTTATCTCCTCGGGGGGAAACGAACACTACCCCAGCACCGGAACCATTCAGCATCTTAGAACCATCAAAGAACATGGTCCGGTGCTCCGAGTAAACTTGAGTCAGTAGTTGCTGTTCAATCCACTCGGCGATGAAATCTGCTACTTCTTGGGACTTGATGGCTTTCTTTGCCTCAAACTTGATATCAAGGGGAAGGAGTTCAACCGCCCATTTCGCTCGACCAGTTGCATCTCTGTTGTGCAGAATCTCTGACAATGGGGGCCACCGACGATCGTGAATGGAATGGTCGAGAAGTAATGAGCAACCTTCTTCGTGGTCATATAAATCCCATAAACGAGCTCGATAATGAGGGTATCTTTGCTTTGATGGGGTCAACACTTCAGAAAGATAATATATCGGGTATTTGAACTTTGAAGGCTTTTCCTTCTTCTTCCGCCGACCGTAAGTACTGCATCGACGACTTGTCCTGTGGCTACAATGTAAGGCAGCAAAGGCTCTTTGCTGATTGGGGCAAGCAGCGGCTGGTGGAGAGCAGAGCTTTAGCTCGCAAACACCGCATCGCCTTCGAGTCCACTCGAACTTGTCCGCTTCTTCATCACCGGAAAGAGGCAATGCCTTTTCACCGAGACGAGATGAATCGACTTAAAGCGCCAAGCATCCAATAAGCTTCGGACATCGTGCCCACGCATGTATGCGTTTCATTCGGAGTATAGTACCAACTTTTTTCGGGTTGGCGCCGATTCCTCGTTCGAAACGAGAAAACCGAGTAACTTTCCACCAGGAACTCCGAATGTGCACTTTGATGGATTAAGCTTGATATCATACCTCCTGAGATTGGCAAATGTTTCAGCAAGGTCAGTCAACAGGTCGGAACCCTTCCGTGATTTGACCACAATATCATCCATGTATGCTTCCACATTCCGACTGATTTGAGTGAGCAAACACTTCTGAATCATCCTCATGAACGTGGCTCCGGCATTCTTGAGGCCGAATGACATGGTGACATAGCAGAAGCACCCGAATGGAGTGATGAAAGCTGTTTTGATCTCATCGGGTCCATACAGACGGATCTGATGGTAACCGGAATAGGCGTCTAAAAAAGACAGGCGCTCACACCCCGCAGTCGAGTCGACTATTTGGTCGATGCGGGGGAGAGGAAAATGATCTTTTGGGCAGGCCCGATTGATATGTTTGAAGTCGATGCACATGCGTAGTGACTTGTCCTTCTTGGGGACCATGACAACATTGGCGAGCCACTCGGAGTGGTAAATTTCTCGGATAAACTCCGCGCAAGGAGTCGAGCCACTTCCTCGCCAATGGCCTTTCTCTTCTGGACGGCGGACCGTCGAAGATGTTCTTTGACAGGTTTAACTATTGGGTCGACTCATATATGGTGCTTAGCTAGCCCCCTGGGAACACCCGGCATGTCAGAAGGCTTCCATGCGAAGATGTCCTAGTTCTCACGGAGGAACTGGATGAGCGCTTCTTCCTATTTGGAGTCGAGTGTTGCAGAGATATGAGTCGGAGAAGCATCGGGGTCAGTCGGGTGAATGTTAATCGGCTTTGTCTCACCGGACGACTGAAACGCTGATTCCGTGGCGGGCTTCTTGGCTCGCAACAAATCACTCGGGTCTGCAGTTTTCTGGTATTCCTGCAGTTCTACCATCGCCATCTCGAAAGCATCGGCGATCTTCGAGCCTTCGAAACACTCTTCCGCTTTCTTTTCGATTGCCGCGATGTTGATCACACCTTTGGGGCCTCGCATCTTCAGCTTAAGGTATACATAACATGGTCGAGCCATGAAACGTGCATACGCCAGCCTTCCCACAATAGCGTGGTAAGCACTCTGGAAATCCACGACCTCAAAGGTCAACTTTTCTTTATGAAAATTCTTGGAATCACCAAAAACCACATCGAGAGCAATTTGGCCGTGTGACTCAGCCATCTTTCCAGGAATGACTCCATGGAAGCTCATGTTGTCGGTAATCGAGTCCGGACATCGTAATGCCCATCCCTTTCAACGTATCTACATACGGTATATTCAGTGCCAACGCCACCATCCATCAAAACTTTAGTTAGTCGAGTGCCTTCGACGACCGGGTCGACCACCAAAGCTTGCCTCCTGTGGGTGGCTATGTGCGCCGGGTGATCAGACCGGTCGAATGTGATGGCGGTCCGAGACCATTTCAAATAATTGGGTGTCACGAGCGACCATATTCACTTCTCGGTTGATAACTTTCAATCGACTTTTGCTTTCAACGTCAGCAAAAATCATCAGGGTGGAATTGACCTGGGGGTATCCACCATCACTATCTTCCTTTTCCTCAACTTTGTCCGACTCCTTTTCCTTATCCTTGGATTGCTTCCTCGAACCGCTGAATCAAGAGCCGACCTTTGTCGAGTGGTATGCTTTGGGTAAATGAGTTTACCCTCTTCATCTTTCTTCGTGTGAATGTGACATGGCAAGTCCAATACATCATTTCCATCTTGGTCTTTCACTTTTTTGGGGTTCCAAGGCCCTTGGGTTTCCCTTAAACTTTCACGGAGTCATGGCCAAGGCTTCTCCAGAGCATTGGCTCGGCTTTCCGCTTCGCTTCCGATCGAGTTCCTCCCGGTTCCATGAGCGGCTGACTTGTAATTGCCACTCCGAGCCGATCCTCTTCTTCACCATTGGCATACTTGGTGGCAATCTCCATCATTCGACTCGAGGTCATGTCTCCGGTCCGACCGAATTTCAAACTTAGCTCTCTTCTTAACACCTTCCTTGAAGGCACAGTATCGCTCGATGATCCGATACATTCTCTACCGTGTGATGCAATGTGATCCATCTCTGGATGTAATCCCTCAGAGTTTCATTCGACTTTTGTACGCAAGATTGTAACTCTGTCAACCCTGCTGGTCGCTTGCAAGTTCCTTCAAATGTTCTGACAAACACTCGGGCGAGATCTTCCCAAGTGTAAATGCTGCTGGGTGCCAACTGATTCAACCATGCTCTGGCTGAACCCTCCAACATAAGAGGTAGGTGTTTCATGGCCACCTCATCATTGTCGCCGCCAATTTGAACAGCCACTCGGTAGTACTCAAGCCAAGTATCAGGCTTGGACTCACCAGTGAACTTATCGACTCGATCGCCAACCTGAAGTTGGGAGGAATCACTGCGGCCCCGATGGCTCTGCTGAAGCACTCTGGTCCTGAGACGTGCACTCTGCTGCTGGTGGGGGCATCTCTGTCATGACCTCCTCGGTGAGCTCTGTTCCTGTCGACCAAACCCTGAACGAGAATGGATCTCGCATCAAAGCCTAGTTCTCTGGGGTCGACTGGAATCCTTCGCCCAAAGACTCGAGGGCGCTCACATCCCAGCAATGAGGCGCTGCATTTATCCACCCCTTGGGGGAGGGGTGGGCACTCGACGTCGATCATCACGATCGAATCGGTGATCATACTGCTCACGGTTCTTGTACTGATCATCCCGCCGGCTTCCACGCTCCTCACGCCTCGGGGGCGATCTTGGACTATGGGCCGACTGGACTGTATTCGCAGCGACGGATCTGCTGTGAATCCTATTCCGCGACTGCGATACAGCTGAATTTTGATCTCCTGCTGCCCAGAGTAAATCTTTGATCTGTAGCAAACCCCTACCAGCCTCTAACTGGGAAGGCTGAATCGACTCTGCTATACGGGCTGCAGCTGCAAGATTCTGAATCGGAGTTTGATATACCTGAGTCGGTGGCGGAAAGAGTTGACGTCGATCGGAGTCTGGAACCCGTTGCCGCGCGCGCTCGTCGAGCGCTCGCTGGAAGTTCTCCAGTCGAGTGCGCTCAGCCAAGTTGGCCAAGCGCGCATCCTCTAAGGCACGAGCCTCGGGGGTTTCTCCAACGATAGGAGTGTGTAACGCATCCATGTTCCGACGGCGAAGTTCTTCCCTCTGCAGCGAAGTGAGGGGCTCGGGTTGATACTCTTCGTGAACCTGCGCCGGATCGCCTCCACCGTCGCCTCCGTCGGCGCGGGGAAAGCCAGGAGGACTGTGTGGTCCATTGACCATCAGAACCTCCGCCGCTGGATCACTGCTGTCACACTCGGATGCAGTCTCTGCGGAGCCAGTCGACAGATCGAACAGGTCGTAGAGAGATTCGTCGGGCTCGATTGCCACGACATGTGGAGGGCCGATCAAGGGCCACCGCTGCGTTTCACCCACCGCTGAAGCCTCGACCGACCGGAGCGCTTGGCGCCAAGGGAGATCGGGCGGGAGGACGGCACAGGAGCCGACCAATACTAGGTCGACGGTTGCCGCAGGAGGACGCCGCGGACGCACGCGTGAAAGTGCGTTGCCCCGCAGACGGGGAGCGCGTCGACATCGATTGGAGCCTCCTGAAGCCAAGCGGAGTCGTCGGCGATGAACATGAGCGCGCCGAGACGGATCTCGCGGCCCTCAACCAAAACTCCACCTGAAACCATGATGAAGGGGATCGGAAAAATTGCAACTTCTCCAATAAGTCGCTAAGACACCTGCCCCATGGTGGGCGCCAATTGTCGTGGTTCTAAGTCTGACTGTAGAATAGAGGGGTAGGAATGGAGAGGCAAGATCCTAGCTATGGAGTAGTTGTATACGCAAGATGTTTACGAGTTCAGGCCCTTCTCGGAGGAAGTAACAACCCTACGTCTCGGAGCCCGGAGGCGGTCGCATCGTAGTATGTGCGTATAAGTTCTGAGGTGCGAACCCTTTACACTAAGGAGGGGGTGGCTTATATAGAGTTCGCCAGACCCCTCCAGCCCTCAGTTATGCAGGGTTTAAAGTACATTAAGATCGGGGGTTACTGGTAATGCCCCACATAAAGTGCTAGGATGACCATAAAAGCTACTTAATGACCGACCGTTTGTGTGCATACTGACTTTAGATCTCCTAGTGGTCGAGTGGTTGCCTTCATAGTCGAGTGTCTTCAAGTCCGTCGAGTGGAATACTTCTAGGTCGAGTGACAAGTGGTTTCTTCTAGAGATGTCCTTGGGGAGGGTATCTTGGACAGGTCCATGACCCTACCCTAGGTACGTGACTTCATCAGTGTCGACTTACTAGCCAATCAACAAACGATTCTGCCTACCAGCCGTTGGATTGACATCCAACATCTGTCGTGTATCTTCTATCTCTTGTCTTCTTATTCTCCAGCCGCCCAAACCAAACCACCCCATCGGCTCCGCCTGCTCCCGCCTCCCATGGCTGGCTGCGCCTCCGCCGCCCTACCGTATGCATTCTCCAACGTTGACCAGTCCCTCCTCTATTCCCCCACACGCCCTGTTATTCTCCAGCGACATCAGCCCCAACACGCACCTGCGTTCAACCGAACGATCAACCTCGTACTCCCCTCACTGCGACTCGACCGGCGCATCTTCAACGGCTCCTGTTCGTTCCGTCCGAGGCCTCGCCGTCGTCCTCCGCCTTGCGGCCTTGGTTCGCTCGCCGTGTGCGGTGCGCCGCCCTCTTGCGTTGTTAACGTCGTCAACAACCGAGAGGAACAAGGAGATGACTGTACGTGGAGAGGATGACAATAGGGACCCACCAGCGTCATGGCAGTACGCAAGCAAGTGCCTCTATAGCACAAGCCCAAAAATATGGTTCCTCCTAATGGTTGGACATCTAGGGCTCACGCTATTGTCAACGTAGTCAATAAACGAGAGAATGACACTACGAGCGGCTGACTCCAGGGACCCAGCAAGTCGCGCAGTTTTTTTTGAGGAACAAGCAGTTGTTATTTATACTAGTTTTAGCGACGGATCAGGGTAACAACGGGGCTGTCTGGGGGTCTGTGGCCCGTCTAGCTGTGGTTTTATTTATGTTTACCACATCATGAGCCCAGTTGTGTTTTTTTCTGGCTGAAAATGGCTAGCCCAGTTCTATTTTTTTAAGAAATACCCAAACAAGGCCGACTTGCTTTATCGGCCCTGCTGGGCTGCAAATCTTTCAAGACGATGAGAGTTTCATTCGGTTTGCCCAGAAATGGCCTGTACTTTTTTAAAACACGTCAAACCGGGAATTAGTTTCAATTTTTTTTCATTACAAGATCTTAAATTCCATTGATTTTTATGCGTGGACAATTATTTGGATTTTATATTTATATAAATTATTTTTCAAAATAGTTTGAATGTGAATCGATATTTCTGGATTAAAAACAGTTGACCGCACCAAAATATGCAAAATTTCGTATACTTTTTAACCGTGGCCACAATATGGGGTGTAATGCTAACAAAAAGAAGATGGGCTCCAGAAAACCCTTAAGAATTAGCAAATGGGTTGTACATTATTAGAAATAATGGCAGATGGGTTGTATGCTGTTTTCCATGTAATTGAGGCTGACTTGTGCGCCTACTACAAAGTTGACGCCAGATGCTTTCATAAAAAAAGGTTGACGACACGCAACGCCTGTCAACTTAGTCAACACACAAGAGCAGTGATCGTTGGATGTCCATCCAACGGCTGTCGATTTCTTCAATCTTCGCTCTTCATGCTCCCGCTCAAACAAGTTACCAAGGGACTGCTCGCTTCCTCCTCCCGCTGCCGGCTATGCTGCCACAGCCCTTATGGCCCCACCAGCATTCTATCGCTGGGCTAGCCATCCCTATACTCACCCACACATGTTGTTATTCTCCGCGACGGCAGATTTAACCAAGAAACCTCAGATTCTCCGCGTGGGAAACAACCGCCGAGTATTCCCCGGCTCGTGGTCGCTCCTTCCTAGGCCTCGCCGTCGTCCACCGCCCTGGTGCTCTCGGCACGGCCTGGTCAACATGGTCAATGAACGACATCCATCGGAAGTGGACTGTACATGGAGAGGCTGACAGCTGGGTCCACGGCCGCACGCAAGGAAATGCCTCCTTATTACGCCAAGAAAATAATGATTCCTCCACACGACAGCTAGGGACCCACAGGAAGGGCCTTCAGATTTCGCGAAAAAACGTTCTCACCGATGTGTCGGACCCACCAGCTATATCTTCGCACGCAAAGAAGTGTCTCCTTATTACGCCCAAAAAAATGACTACCCCTGCTAGCTGGGACCCACCATATTGTTGGGCGGACTTGTGGGCCTACTAAGTTGGCCAGGGGGACGGAGGGCTTTGTCAACTTAGTCAATACTCCAAAGGACCGTATGATGTCCATCCAACGGCCATAGTGCTTCTTCAACCTCTGGTCTTCTTGCTCCAGCCGCCCAAAGCTTGCCGGTCATGCCGCCGCTCCGCCTCCTGCTGGCGGCTCCGCGTCCCCCTTGCTAGGCCTCACTGCCGCCCACCGCCGTGGTGCTCTCGGCGTGGCGTGGTCAAAGTGGTCAACGCACCGACTTCCATCAAGAGTAATCAGTACGTGGAGAGGCTGACAGCTGGGTCCACGGCAGCCGCAAGGAAGTGCCTCCTTATTACGCGGAAAATAATTATTCCTCCACCTGACAGCGGGGACCCACCAGACGGGCCAACAGTATTTTGTGAAAAAATCGTTTCCCCCTGACTGTTGGGACCCACCGGACGGGCCACCGTATTTCGCAAAAAAAACGTCCCCTGGCCAGCTCGGACCCAAAGGACCGTGACGATGTCCATACAACACCAGAGTGCTTCTTCAACCTCTCGCCTTCTTGCTCCAAATTACCAAAGCAGCACCGGTCGTGTCGCATGCTCCCGCCTCCGTGGCCGGGTCAGGCTGCCGGGAGGCCTCACCGCCTCTACTATTCCCACCGCTGGCCAGGCCTGCAGTTGACGGCAGCCTCACACCGCAGCCGAACCAAGTGAACCCTCATACTCCTCTCCGCTGGGCTTCACGCTGCTTTCCCAGCTCCGCCGTCCCCCTTCCTAGGCCTCGCCGTCCACCACCCTGTGGTGCTCTCCAAGGTGTGGTCAACATGGTCAAGGAACGACTTCCATCGGAAGAGTATCAGACGTGGAGAGGCCGACAATGGGTCCACGGCCACAGCCCTGCTTTTTGTGATTTGCCAAGTAAGTCGCTTTGTCAGGCCTGTTGGGCTGCAAATCTTTCAAGACAAGGAGAGCTTTTCCTTCGGGTGGCAGTAAAATGGCCAATCAAGAATGAGAAATGGGTTGTACATTTTTAAAACACATCAAACCGGCAATTAGTTTCAAATATATTTTTTCATTTCAAGATTTTAAATTACATTAATTTTTATGCGTGGAGAATTTGTTGGATTTTATGTTGATATACATTTATTTTTAAAATTAGTTTGAATGTGAGTCGAAATTTCAGGATTAAAAACAATTCGGACCGCACCGAAATATGCAAAATTTCGTATAATTTTTTAACCGTGGCCACAATATGGGCTGTAATGCTAACAAAAAGAATATGGGCTCCAAACAAAACCTTAAGAATTAGCAAATGGGCTGTAAATTATTAGAAATAATGGCAGATGGGCTATATGTTGTTTTCCACAGATTTGAGGCTTTCCTAAAAAAAGGTTGACGCACAAGCAGTGACGGTTGGATGTCCATCCAACGGCCGTCGTGCTTCTTCAATCTCTGCTCTTCCTGCTCCAGCCGCTCAAACAAGCGCCGGCGGGACTGCTTGCTCCCTCCTCCCCGCTGTCGGGTCAGCTGCCAAGCAGGCCTCACCGCCCGATCAGACTCCCATCGCTGGCCTAGCCATCCTCTACTCACCCACACTGCTGTTATTCTCCGGCGACGGCATTTAACTAGTAAACCCTCAGACAACAGATTCCTCCCGAGGGAAACAACTGTGGAGTCTTCCCAACCTCCGTGTCGTTCCCTTCCTAGGCCTCGCCGTCGTCCACCGCTGTGGTGCTCTCGGTGCGGCGTGGTCAATGTGGTCAACGACCGACTTCCATCGGAAGAGTACTGTGCATGGAGAGGCTGACAGCTGGGTCCACGACCGCAGCAAGGAAGTGCATCCTTATTACGTGCAAAATAACTATTCCTCCACCTAACAGCAGGGACCCACCAGATGGGCCACCGTATTTCATGAAAAAAGCATTTCCCCCCTGACAGCTGGGACCCACCAGCTACACCTTCGCATGCAAGGAAGTGCGTCCGAGCAAAAATAAATGATTCGCCCCCTGACTGCTGGGACCCACCAGCTACATCTTCGCACACAAGGAAGTGCGTCCGGGCAAAAAAAATGATTCGCTTCGATCGCTGGGACCCACCAGCTACATCTTCGCAGTAAGGAAGTGCTCGGCGCTTGGGACCCACCTGGTGAAGCGCACGTGAAGCGTTGTCATTCTGGTCGCGAACGATATGCATATATATATCGGTGGATGTAAAGGCGCGCACGTGTCGTAGTAGAGGCGCGCACGTAGCATGTACACGTACGTACAGCGGCCAGGGTGCAAGAAAGAAAAGACGGCCACTTATGTGTACATACGGGCAGGGTCTCGAACGCCTACTCGTGCATACGTACGGCGAGGGCTCGTGTACATGGCTGGGTCGGAACGGAGAAACAGCGCCGGCTGCCGTGTTCATGGGGAGGCAACGGAATGAGTCGTGTTCATGGGGAGGCAACGAAATGCGTCGTGTTCATCGGGAGGCAACGAAACGCGTGGGAGCCAACCGGCTGGGTCGGAACAGAATGCGTGGTCGTGTTCATCGGGAGGGCTTGAACGGAACAAGCGATGGAAACGAGGCCTGGCGTACCGAGAACGGAGGAAACGGACCTCCTACGTTCGGAACGGGGTCCTGTTAATCTGGAGGGGTGTGGCGTAACGCAAAACGGAGGAAACGGACCTCCTACGGTCGAAACGGGGGTCCTGTTGATCGGGAGGGGTGTGGCGTACCGCAAAACGGAGGAAACGGACCTCCTACGGTCGAAACGGGGGTCCTGTTTATGGGGAGGGGTGTGGCATACCGCAAAACGGATGAAACGGACTTGTGTTGGAGCGCTACGGTCGAAACGAGGGTCCTGTTCATCGGGAGGGGTGTGGCGTACCGCAAAACGGGACTCCACGAGATACTGTTCATCTCCACCGTCGATCTCCTCCAGCCTCCATCAAGAAGGCCGACCTCCTCCAGCCTTCACGGGCTCCTCTGCTCATCCAGCCTCCACCGCGCGCTACTCCACCGCCATCGCTCAACCACCCTCCACGGGCACCCCTCCACCGCTCACTGCTCATCCAGCCCTCCACTCCACGGGTCCCGCTTAACCACCCTCCACGGCCACCCCTCCACCGTCTATTGTTCATCCAGCCCTCCACACCATGGGGTCCTGTTCATCCAGAGGCAACGCCACCGCCATCGCTCATCCAACCTCCACCCCTCAAAGAACGCCATCGCTCATCCAATCGATCGGCTTCAGCTTAGCAGCAGAGATGGCGGAATCGCTCCATCGGGTTCGATTAACAGCCATCGATCGATCGCTTCGGGTTCGATGCAGCGCTGCGGTCTGCAATCGCCGGGTTTAGTTAGAGCCCAACGCCTCGCTTCGGGTTCGATTAGAGCCAACACCTCGCACACAGCGTCACGTGCGAGAGAAACGCACGCCGCCGCCCCGACCTCCCACCGTGAACCGCAACTCCTCAAATTTTCCTACCCTCGCTTCTACCACGGTTTTTTCCATCATGGACGGCCCAAAGAATGTCATGTAGCTGCGCGCCTCCGCCCGCCTGTGACGAAAAGCCCATTTTCTGTCATGATTTTTTGTCATAGAAGTAGGAGCCCACCACATCTATGATGATAGCGGGTTCTGTCACAGTTATCGTCATAGAAGTGTCATATGTATGACAGAAAAAAATTCGTTCGGCACAAAATGTCACGGATGTGTCTTTTTTTGGTAGTGCACCTCCGATGGACGAGGGCATGCACATTGCCGCCTACGGCCCGGGCGGGCCCCTGCCCTATCATCCTCAAGATGGCGCACTAGGCCAGGCCACATGGAGCGTGGGGCACTACAGCGAAGTCTTCGAGGCGGCGGCCTCGGAGGCTTACGTGCCCCGCATGGTGGATCGAGTACGCTACTGAAGACGCACTGCTCGTTCCTCGGGTCAGGCTGGGAGGAAGAGATTCCACAAGCCGAGCCTTTTCAGGAGCCTCAAGGAAGCCTCACCAACCGCTCTGGCAGCAACAGCTACCGAGTACCGCTAATTCCTCAGGAGCAAGCTTATGCTAACCATGGGTCGCAGGAGGTTCACAGCAGCGGACGGCTGCCCCATCTCGGTAGCCTCACTTCCGCCAGGAGGAGCGCACTGGGGGCTGCAGGAGAGGGGCTGGGAGCCAGGCCCCTCCCCACGGCGCACGGAGCAAGGCGTCTCCCGGAGGTAGGACCTCTGCCGGGGAGGTTCTGCAAAGCCTACCCCGGCAGAGGACCCGTGGTTGCCAAGGGCGCCGCTGGCGTCCCCTTTGCCCCATTAGCGACGTCCTTGGCCTTCGGCCGCCGTCAATGGTGGTCGAGGGTGGTGAGGCAGTCCTAGATTAGGGGGTCCTCGGACAGCCGGACTATATAATTTAGCCGGACTTTTGGACTGTGAAGATACAAGATTGAAGACTTTGTCCCGTGTCCGGGTGGGACTCTCCTTCGCGTGGAAGGCAAGCTTGGAAATTCGGATATGTAGATCTCCTTCTCTGTAACCGACTCTGTGTAACCCTAGGCCCCTCCGGTGTCTATATAAACCGGAGGGTTTAGTCCGTAGGACAACAACAATCATAATCATAGGCTAGCTTCTAGGGTTTAGCCTCTACGATCTCGTGGTAGATCAACTCTTGTAATACTCATATCATCAAGATCAATCAAGCAGGAAGTAGGGTATTACCTCCATCGAGAGAGCCCGAACTCGAGTAAAAATCGTGTCCCCGCCTCCTGTTACCATTAACCTTAGACGCACGCTTTGGGGACCCCTACCGAGATCCGTCGGTTTTGACACCGACAGGTGGCACAAGGCGGGGCCCTCGTCTGGCGATATGAAGCAAGGCCCGGTGCTTGTGAAGAAGGCCCAGTGTTTGTGAAGCTCGCCGCCTGTGACACTCTCACGTAATAATGAGTGGGGCTGTACATGCCCCGGAGTCTCCGGAGAGTCGCCCTTGGGCCTTGGGGGCTCCCTCCCACGCCCAGTGGCAGTACTTAGCTCCGCGCTGGCGAGAAGACGTCGAAGACTAGACTTGGCGCCGGACGCGGCCATTTGCTTTTTGACTTCCTTTCTGTAGTCGTGCTTCCTTGCTTTGGATTTTAGTTGGAGTTGAATTTTCGTTTGTGTGTGCGGGGAGGGTGTCTTTTCTCGTTCATGTGTTTCTTGCGTTTTGGTCCTTGCCTTGATTTGGAGCTCACACTAGCTGCCTCCCCCTCGCGAGCCCCCTGCGGGCGGGGCTCGGCAAAGCGCACGCCCACTGCGCGCACGCCATACCACGGCCGGCACTCGCTCTCGCGAGGCCCTCTCGACCAAGTCGACAAGTCCCTCAGGGGATCCTCGGGGGCTCACGACCTCGCGAGCCTATTCAGGACTTGTCCTGGCTAAAGGTAAAACACAACTACAAGCTTGCCACAGGGCCCGTAGGATCATGGAGGCACATGTTCAGCATCATTCCTAAAAGCATACGGACGGCAATCTTTTTACATGAGGGGCTTCCCCTCCCAAAATACTCTTACAACCTTTGGGGCCACACCCGAGCTTTTGTATGCAGGATAAACAGTAGAGAAACATGGGATCAGTCAAACATATCGCTCACCGCATCCTCCTGGTCGCCTCCAGACGCATCGCTGGCGCTGACACTAGCATCGCAAGCACCATCACTGGCACCGCCGTCACCACCATCGACCACGTCGCCACCATCCGCCGCGGCTACCACCCCGTCATCGTCGGAAGCAAAGGCCCTAACAAGCGCATCCATGTTGTCCTCCACCCACCGCGCTAGGTCACCCTAGATGGCCCCAGGCACCGGGGCGATGATGGTGTCAAAGTCAAAGTTGGGATTGGTGTTCTGAAGATGGCTAAAGGCGCGGGAAAATGCACGCCCAAGCAGGTTGCGGCTCCTCTCCACGACAAGTTGATGAGCTCTCTCGGAGCGGTTCTCCAGGCGCGTCACCACGTCAGTGAAGAAGCGGAGATGACTGGCATAGTTGGTCACGTGAGGACATGGGGCGTTCTTGTTACAGATGTTGCCCAGGGCCACGTTGGCCCTGTTCCTGAGTTCCTAGAGCATGGGGCCGTGCATGTGGTCCAGCGTCTGCCGTTGGAGCACTTCCTCTCTATTCTGCTGCGCAATGGACTCTGCATCGTTAACCCGCTATTGAAGAGGAAGCAGCTCGGAACGGACGGAGGTCAGCTCGGCCTGCGCCGAGATCAGGGCGGCTGCGGCGGCCTCCATGCACCGTTCCGCTTCGGTCAGCTTGGATCGAAGGGCAGCAGTCCTGCCCGCAGCCTCAGCTTCAACCAGCTTCAGCTTCAGGTCATACCTGCTCACAAGATCTGCGTGAGCCTCTGCCACGCGGCGGTCGACCTCTTCCTGGACTCGAGCCTCGCGGGCGCCAACATCGTCCTCCGCCTGGGTAACCTGGCGCTCCCTCGTCTCCAACCGCTCAAGATCAAGATTGCGCTCGGCGGCCTCTAGCGTCAGCGCTTCCTCACGCCTCTGGAGCTCCTCCTCCTCGATAGGCGCCCCTTCAGTGATGCAAGGGAGGCCTGGTGCAACTCCACTTGCTGCTCCAGGGAGGCGCTCCAGGCTTGGAGCTCCCACGCGCACTTCTCCACAGCCTCGCGGCGACGATCTGCTTCCCGGGCCTCCTCCAAGGCTTGGGAGCAGGCCTCTCGCGAGGTTGTAGGGGACGCCTCGGCCTTCGCATTGTCAAGCTCGCGCTGGTGGTGCTCGAGGTGGATGGCCACCTTCAGCTTATGCCGCTCCTTGATCAGCCGCAGGGCCTCGGCTTCAAGGCGCGCATTAACATCCGCAGGCTCTCCACCAAGCTGGCCCATTACGTCCATCACCTTTTTGAAGAACTCTTGTCGGACGATGCTTCGTTCACGCACAAGCTTGAGCACACTGCTGATGTCGTCCCCCGTCGCTGGCGCCGTCGGCAGAGTCCGAAGCGGTGAGCCCCCTCTCGGCAGGGGGCTGGGGGCTGGCGCCCCCATGATCGCTGGCTCAGGCTCGCCACTTGAAGAGGAGCCCAAGGTTGACGCCAACCAGCTGCTGTCCACAACCAGAGGAGGAGTCCTGGGTAGGCTGGCCGTGTTCCAGGCAAGGTTGCGAAGGAAAGGCAGCAAGGGCACAGGCTCAAGGCACCTGGCAGGCAAGCTTGCTTCTCCAGCCGACCCCGCGCCAGGGGCGGCGTGCAGGCTTGGGGCGCTCAAGGCTAGCGATGAAGGAGAGGCCGGAGGAGACTCTGCAGGCTTGACAGGAGGGATCCTGGAGAGCCACAGTCGGGAGAGGAAGCAACAATTGGGGAATCACAAGGATGAGGTACTTACTCATCTATGGCGATGTACTTTCTATGCTTCAACGGTCGGATGGTGCGACCACTGCAGCTCGAAGGCTCTTTCCTCTTGTGGAGCGCGGTGAAGTCCACGCGGAACCAGCCCAGGCGCTGGACGTGGGGGCCAGCGCGGCGCGCGGCTGGAGAGGCGCCCAAGCAGTCGACCTCAGGGGCGCCAGGCTGGGAAGAGCAATCAGGCCTAGCCTCGTGCCAGCTTGCCGAGGTCTCAGGAGCCGCGGACAGCATCTCCCCTTCAACGACCGTCCCAGGGCGAGCCTCACGTGTTCTGGAGGATGACGCCTTGGGAGCCCCAGGCGGCGTTGGCGCCTCGACACCCGAGCATCCATCCTCAAGCAATGCTTGCCCCCTGCGACCACTCTCAGGGCAAGCTCGGTGCTCGCGGCAAGGAGGGGAGCCACGGCGACAGGATTCTCACGAGGCCCCACAAGGCCAGCCGGGCACAGCCCCCACTCGTCAAAGGAAGGCATCTGTCCCGCGAACTCGACCCTGTTCGAGCAGAGATACAAGAGGCTCCCCTCTTGCGGCATATCACCTGGCGAGGGGTTGCCAGTCAAGACCTCAAGCATCGTCCTCAGTGCTACGGGCAAAAGTTCCGACTCCTGAAGCCTCATGTGATCCTGGTCACCGGTCGGGGCCCACATCGGCCGGGAATGATGCTGGAGAGGAGCAATACGACACCGGAGGAACTCCTTCACCACCCGGGGCGCGGTCATGCCGAGATTTCTCAACCTCCTCAACCGGAGCCAAACGAAGGAAAGGCGAGGGCTCACGAGCCTCTCATGGACCCAGCCGGGGTTCGGGACAGCAGGCAACGACGGAGGCGAGAGCAGGGGGCTGAGCACTCCGAAATCCACATACACCCGCCGTGTCCGAAACCCACTCGTGGACGGCAGGAGGTCAAAATCAATCCCCGAGGCGGCCGTCTCCGCCACAGCCTGGAAGCTCACACACCCCGAGCACTGCGAGGGGTCGGTCAGGTGCAGCGAGAAGAAGTGGCGCAAGAGGGCGACGGAAGGAGCAATGCCCACCATGGCTTCGCAAACAAAGGCAAAGACGGCGAGAAGGGCAACAGATTGGGGATCAAGATGCATCATGTGGAACTGATAATGGGAAAGCACCGCGTTGAAGAAAGCGGAGAAAGGGGGAACAAGGCCAGCCCATAGGGCATCGACGAAGAACCGAACCTTAGTGACTGTCCTATCAATGGAGGCGCGGGATGCAGGCCAAGCCACCGTCTCTCCACACTTGTTGAAGCTGCAAGCGAGCGCGGAGCAGACCTTGCCCATGGCCTCCAGGTTGAGTACCAGCGACCGGCCGATGGCGGGCTCGATTGTTAGGGGCGGACTGGCTGAGGACAGAGGCTTCTTCCCCTTTTCTGCACTAGTCGGCCCCATGGCAATGGAGGGGGCAGAGCTCAAGTCAGATCGGAAGTGGAAGCAGGAGCTCGAGGAAGAAGGGGGAATAGGAAGCACGCTGCCTGCGAGGGGGAAATAACTGTGTAGGGCGCCGTGGCCGCCTAGCCAGGCGAATATTGGGGCAGCGTGGGGAAGCGGAGACGCCCACGTCCAATCAGTTGCCACACGTCGACCAAGGTTGCAAGTTGTTGGGGCCCGCGGCGCTCCGCCCTTACTCCTTGGCTTTGCCGCTAAGCCAAGTCCGAGCGCGCCTTGGGCCCGGGGGCTACTGTCGGCGTTCTAGGAATGAGGGTCCCCAGACTTGCCTGCCTGCGGCCTATGGCGTGGCTCCACCAGTGGCCCAGTATGGCCCATCTTCATCAACCAATACTCAAGACCCTCGCGAGGGGCCAAGCCTCGCGGGGCGGACGACGCAAGGCCTCCTCAGGGGTGGCCTCACCAGGCAGGCTCGCAAGGAGGCGGAGAGATCAAGCCAAGGGGTACCTCGCGAGGTCCCCGTGATGCAAGCCATGACGACCAAGGCCAGGAGGGCGCCAGGCGAGTGCCAGCCCGCGCAGTGTCCTCGCTTCCTCTTTGGTGCTAAGGTGGCAAGCGCAGCCGCGGAGTACAGAGGCATCAAGCAAAGGTTTCCATATCACTGCAACAAGACAAAGACCAAAAGGACGCCAGGACGGAAGTCATCGTGGAGCCCAAGACGGCGTCATCACCAGAGCCTTTGACAGGCGAAGGCCACCTTTAGTCAGGATAGCTTGTACTAGCTGTCCCCTTTCAAAATGGACGTTGTTGGATCCCTTCCCGCTCAATATTTGGCAAAAGGACCATGGCCTCTATAAATAGGGCTAGCCACCATAGTAGAAGGGAGAGGTCAAGTTCATCTACACACCACACCACCACAAGAACACCTCTGCTCGCGAGGCTGTTCTTCCCTTGTACTGTTCATCATCAGCCCAAGAGGCAATCCACCACCACACACAGGAGTAGGGTATCATACCACAATGGTGGCCCGAACCTGTATAAATCTTGTGTCTCTTGTGTTGTGAGTTCATCGAGATAGCTTAGAGATCACGGCAAGGCTGAGGGCGTGTTTCTGTAGGAGGAAATCTTCGTGCGCACCCTAGAGTTCGAACCTTAAGGGTTTTGCCGGAACCCGATATCCGACAGTACCATGGCTCGCCCAATAACAAGTGACATGAAATCATTGGTGCCGGAATCACGTTGCACAAAACCTCACAAAATAATTTCCCAACAAAAGTTGTACCTTGGTTTGGTGCGTCACACTGAGCTCTTCATGACCCCAACGAAACAAGTACGGTTGTGCTCGTGGTGTCATTGGTAGATCTAGCTTCTCCACCATCTCCATGCTTGCAGCATTGATCAAACTCATGTGGTCGATTGTCATGGCACATGATCTCTCCTGTACCACAACATGAGTATGAAAGAGCCCATCCCATCGACCTTCCTCTTCCAATTGAAATCCATAGCTTAGCTTCCATGATAATCCAGTCATCTCCTGCACAGTGTTGTGAACAACCTTGCTCTAATACCACCTGATGTGGACCAAACCTCGATGGCGAGATCCGATTTGTTGTTACAGACCGATATTTCACGACACTCCTCCTTCAGCATTAGCACCCTCTCCCCCGTGAACGTGATGTACACGAAGTAGAGGGTTTGAACCTTCTTGACCCAAAGACGAGAAAACCAATCTCATTTAAGGTACTCACGCGTAAAACAATTTCCATGAAGAGAAATCGCAACACAGAGGTTTTCTAAAGATCCCTCCAAAACATGATATGGGTGTCTACCCTGAAAAACACATCATGTCTATTCGATAAAAATAACCTCCCTTCTACAAAAGACTCGATTGACTTTATATAGTAGTCACACGTCCTAACTAGCTTGGAAAATAAGCACATGGTATGTTATTAAAAAGAAGATAACACCTAGGACTAAGCTAAACCGACTTGATCTAGTATTTAGGAAAACAAAAACAACTAGTAGTATTTTCTTTTGTGCACGCATTGCTGGCTTCTGTTTTGGTGCTAGTGGAACCCATCCAATTTCCTTCAAGCATAGTAGACTCCAAATATCCCACGCCCTTGTACTTGCCTGATATTCCTTACGTGTCCTTAATAAAAATAGAAACTTAATCTACACCTTCTGCTCTTTAAACCAAAACAGACCCCGCATATCAAGTTGCCTCTGGTAATAAACAGTCGTGGCAAGGAAACGCAGAAGACCAATCTCCTTGATGCCTCCTCCTAAACATGATTTACCATAAGGATTAAAATATCCTTTTGTTTGATTTCCTGTTGATGCATGCACGTCCGAACCAGAAGCTAATATCTCAAGCTGAACAAGTCTCTCTTCTTTGCCTATGCACATCGTGTGCAACACATCAGCATGCATGCACGTAATATTTTCTAGTGGCTTCTCATCGTTGTAAATTAGCTTCTCTGACGTATATACAATGTATTTTTGCACATCATCGGCTTTAGGCAAAACAACAATGACCTCGGTATTTAAATTATAGGTGGTCGTATCATACTTGTGGGTGACTAGTAGTGTTGATTACATCTTGTTGTTGATTACTATATGGTTTATTCGGTGGAAGATTATATGTTCAGATCCATTATGCTATTTAATACCCCTCTGATCTTGAGCATGCTTATCATTTGTGAGTAATAATTTTGTTCTTGAGGTCACGGGAGAAATCTTGTTGCAAGTAATCATGTGTACTTGATATGTGTTCGATATTTTGATGGTAGGTATGTTGTGATTCCCTTAGTGGTGTCATGTGAACGTCGACTACATGACACTTCACCATACTTGGGCCTAAGGGAATGCATTATGGAGTAGTTATTAGATGATGGGTTGCGAGAGTGGCAGAAGCTTATACCCTAGTTTATGCGCTATTCCGTAAGGGACTGATTTGGATCCAAAAGTTTAATGTTATGGTTAGATTTATTCTTAATACATTTCTCGTAGTTGCGGACGCTTGCGAGGGGCTTAATCATAAGTAGGAGGTTTGTTCAAGTAAGAACAACACCTAAGCACCGGTCCTACGGAAATGTCACTCTGAAGCTTATGGAGGACACCGTGTGGGAGATAGAACTGCTCACAAGGTATTGCAATCTGGTTTTTATTGGACTACTCTCTTCAAGGATGCCCGTAAGTTTGTTTTATCTTGTGATGAATGTCAACGAATTGTAAATATTGGTAAGCGTCAAGAAATTCCTATGAATTATTCACTTGTTGTTGAACCATTTGATGTTTGGGGATTTGATTACATGGGACCTTTTCCTTCCTCTAATGGGTATACTCATATTTTGGTTGATGTTGATTATGTCACTAAGTGGGTAGAAGATATTCCAACTAGTAGTGTTTAAGAAGTAATTTTCCCAATGGAGTCCCTAGATATTTAATGACTGATGGTGGTTCACACTTTATATTCATGGTGCTTTCCGCAAAATGCTTGCTAAGTATGATGTTAACCATAGAATTGCATCACCCTATCATCCTCAGTCTAGTGGTCAAGTTGAACTTAGCAATAGAGAAATAAAGTTAATATTACAAAAAAACTGTCAATAGGTCCCGAAAGAATTGTTCTAAGAAATTAGATAATGCACTCTGGGTTTATAGAACAACATATACAAATCCTATGGGTATGTTTCCTTATAAAATGGTTTATGGAAAAGCTTGTCATCTACCTATTGAGTTAGAACATAAAGCATATTGGGCAATTAAAGAACTCATGTATGATTTCAAACTTGCCGATGAAAAGAGATTATTTGATATTAGCTCACTAGATGAACGGAGAACCCAAGCTTATGAAAATGCCTAGTTATTTAAGGAAAAAGTTAAAAGATTACATGATAAAAGAATCCAAAGGCGTGAGTTTAAAGTTGGAGAATAGGTTCTTTTATACAACTCTCGTTTCAGATTCTTTGCAAGAAAACTCCTCTCCAAATGGGAAGGACCCTATGTTATCGAGGAGGTTTATCGATCTGGAGCCATCAAAAATAATAATGTTGAAGTTACTAACCCGAAGGTTGTTAATGGGCAACGAATAAAACATTATATCTCACGTACGCCCACTAATTAATGTTGAAAGCAATATTATCCAAACTATGACACCGGAAGAACACATAAAGGAAACCTTCCAGAACACTCCAGAATCGTGAAAAGAGGAGGTACGTGATATGGTAAGTAAACGGACTCCGGAAAATCCACAAAAATATTTTCTTTCCGTTTTGGAATATAACAAAAATTAGGAAAATAAGAAACTACCAGGAAGGCAACCCTGGTGGGCACAAGACACCAGGGCACGCCGCCAGCCGCTCCTAGGTGGGTTGTGCCCACCTCGGGTACCTTCCGGACTTCGTTTTTCTTCCGTTTGCTTGTTTCCCAAGATAAAAAAAATCTTTACATATCCCCCAAACCTATTGACCACCGTATCGCGGAGAAATCTTCTGTTGTCTTTTCGTGCTGTTTTCGGTCAGATCTGTTAATCCGGGCATCGTGTCTTCTTCCTCCTCCAACAACGTGGAAGAGGATGCTTGGTTGATGAAGATCGAGCTGAAGAGAGAAGAGCCCATGGAAGCCATCAAAGGGGACAAGAACAAGGAGGCCACTGGAGATCAAGCGCCGGTGGTTGAGTAGGCCTTGCCTGCCGAGGAAGAAGAAGAAGAAGATATCCTTAAACCTTACTATGATCATCTCACCCCCACTGAGATCGAAGCCTTTCGAATCCTCGAAATGATTCGTGTGCGAAATAAATATCACACCCGTGAAAATATTCTATTGCAAGAGCATATCATCGCCCTCCAGACCGTCATTCGTAGATTGGAGAATCTTTTGATCATGAAGGACAAGATTGCTACTACTTCATCACCACCACCTCCTTCTTCATCACCAAAGGAGACTTCATTATTGGGTATGGGCACTCCCCTTGGCTTGTTCAAATCTTGTGGGAGGTGCCCCGGTATCGTATCACCTCCATTATCTTTTACCTTTACTTATCTTAGTTCGATCCGTAGTTATCTTTGGCCTTAGATGCATAAAAGTTTAGTTTGATCCTTTCTTTTCGAGTGTTTGCTTCGTGATCTATCTTTGTAAACGTGTGCGTGATATATAATAAAGTTTAGGTTGAGTTTTATTTTCTTTACCTTCATGTTCAATAAAAAGAAAGGAAATAAATGAAAAAGATCATATGCTAATCTTATCGTAAGTAATGACATCACATAAGCAAGAGTATAAGTAGAAAATTTAATTGAAGATTGACAAACATAGCATTGGTCAATGATGCAATTCATGAAATAATTAATAAGGGAATAGAGGATTCACATGCAAATACACTATCTTGGACATCTTTTGTGATTGTGATCCCCCGTCAAAATATTATATGCCAAAATTGTTGACGTTGGACAAGGAAGATAACGTAATGATTTATGTTTGTTCATATTCACATAGAAGTTATATTGTCATAGATCCTTCAACATGTGGTGCTTGCCCCCCATCTTTGCTAGTCAAAAATTCCGCACTAAGTAGAGATACTACTTGTGCATCCAAAAACCCTTAAACCCATATCTTGCTTTGAGAGCCCACCATACCTACCTATGGATTGAGTAAGATCCTTCAAGTAAGTTGTCATTGGTGCAAAAAGGCAATAAAAATTGCTTCTAAAAGTGTTGGATCATTTAGTGTAAGAAAAAATTGAGCGTTGTACGAACTTGTGATGGCAAAGAATAAAAGCGACAGACTGCATAATAAAGGTTGCTATCATAAGGGGCAATATAACGTGACGTTCTTTTGCACTAAGAGATTGAGAATACAAACAAGAAGCGCATGGCAACCTCTGCTTCCCTCTGCGAAGGGCCTATCTTTTACTTTTATATATTTACTTTTATGCAAGAGTCAAAGTTTTTCTCTCTATTCCTTTTTATTTTCTGTTTTGGCAAGCACCATGTGGTGATGAAAGATCTAGGCACATATATCCAGTTGGATATGGGTAGCATGAGTATTATTGTTGACATCACCCTTGAGGTGAGTATGTTGGGAGGCGAAACTATAAGCCCCTATCTTCGTATGTGTCCGGTTGAAGCTTTTTGCTCATGTGTATGTGGTGAGTGTTAGCAATCATAGAAGACTATATGATGGTTGAGTATGTGGACTTGCCAAAAGGCTCCAATACGTGGCCCTTCCTAAAAAGATGATGAATTGTAGTTTCAAAGTCGACTGAGAACATAGTTTTTTGGTTATCAATAGAGTTTATGCTTTATACTCTGATATTGTGATGAATTGTTACTTGTTCATGAGAAGATATATGATAGAAATTATATGATAAAAGTTATATGATAAAAGTTCTATGATAAAGTTTTATGTTAAAGTTTGTTGTTGTTACAATAATATACATGATGCTTCTATGTCTGTGTTTTTTTTATCGACACCTCTCTCTCTAAGCATGTGGACATGTTTTTTGATTTAGGTTTTCGCTTGAGGACAAGCGAGGTCTAAGCTTGGGGCAGTTGATACGTCCATTTTGCATCATGTTTCCTACTATTATTTATGATGTTTTTACGCATAATAATGCTTTTTGGAGTAATTATAATGCCTTTTCTCTCATAATACGCAAGGTTCACACAAAGAGGGAGAATACCGGTAGCTGGAATTCTGGGCCTGAAAAAGCTATGTCAGGCTACCTATTCTCCACAACTCCAAATGAGCTGAAACTTCATGAGGAAATTTTATGGAATAAATAGGAATTATTGGAGCAAATAACTACCAGAGGGGGCCCACCAGGTGGGCACAACCCACCTGGGCGCGTCAGGGAGCCCAAGCGCGCCCTGGTAGGTTGTGCCCTCCTCGGCCCACCTTCGGTGCCCATCTTCTAGTATATAAGTCATTTTTACCTAGAAAAAAATCAGGAGAGGACTTACGGGACGAAGCGCCAGCAACTCGAGGTGGAACTTGGGCAGGAGCACTTTTGCCCTCCGGTAGAGCGATTCCGCCGGGGGAATGTAACGCCCCGGATTCGATGCGCCAGATGTCTGCCAGTTATTCGCCGTCTTTGCCATGTCATTTGCTTGCGTGTTGCATTTTGCCATGTCATCATCTGCATTTCATATCATGTCATCAGGTGCATTGCATTGCATACGTGTTCGTCTCATGTAACCGAGCTTTTTCCCCGTTGTCCGTTTTGCAATCCGGCACTCCTATGTCTCCCGGCGCCATCTTTTACCTCTTTTCGTGTGTGGGTATTAAACGGCCTCGGAATGGACCGAGGTTTGTCAAGCGGCCTTGGTATAGCACCGGTAGACCGCCTGTCAAGTTTCGGATCATTTGGAAGTCGTTTGGTACTCCAACGGTTAACCGGGTAACCGCAAAAGCCTCTTTAAGTTGCAGCCCAACACCCCTTTCCAAGTGGCCCAAAACCCAGAAAACTCCCCTCCATGCTCTCGGTCGTTCGATCACGATCGCTTGGCCGAAAACCGCACCTCATTTGGAATCTCCTAGCTCCCTCCACCTATATATATGTGTCTCTCCCCGAAATTCGCGGATGATCCCCCCCCCCTAACCCTAGCCTCTTCCTCCTCCAGCCGCCGGACGTGTCCACCCCGCGCCGGACACGTCCAGCGCCGCCGCCCGCACCCAATCCGGAGCCGCCTCGTGGCAGGCCACCTCCGCCGCCCCTTGAAACCCATCGTGGGCCCTTGAGCGACCAGCGCCCGCGCCGTCACCGGGCCGCCGCCTCGCCAGCCCGGCCGCCGCCTCTCCGCGCCTTGCCGACGGTCGCCCTCGCCCGGCAGCGGCGCTCTCGGCCCGCCCGGCCTCGGCCCCGCCGCGCCCGCTCCGCGATGTTGCGCGCCCGCCGCCGCCGAGACCTCCCGGCCCTCGCCTCACCGCCGCCTTCCTCCGCCGGGAGGAGCTCGAGCTTCGCCGTCGGCCCGTGCTCGCCCGGCCACCGATCTCTCGCCTCGGCCGGCCCGCCTCGAGTCCTCAAGGCCTCCCATGGATCCGGCCTCCCCGCCACCGGATCCGGGCGGCCCCACCTCGCCGGCGCCTCTCCCCACCTCCTCCGGCCTCCTGCCGGCGAAATCTCCGGCGAGATCCGCCTTGCTTTGAAAACCGTGCAGACCCGAGGTTGTCCCCGAAATCCACCAAGTCCTATTTCTATTAACTTTTGTTGCATTTTCATTATGCCATAAATCTGTCATCGTTGTTCCGTTTTGCGCGTGTAATATGTCGCGTTGTTCGCCTCGAAGAGTAGATCATTTCATCTCATTGCATCATTTTCATTTGAGCTCATTATGATACCCTAAATGCTGTTATAAGAGTGATATATGATGTTAGTTTCTGTTTCTTAACAGAACATGCACTTTTGTCATTTTTGCCATGATTGATGTGTGCACCCTATGAACTTGAGTCCTACATGTGTTTTGTAATATGCCATGCCATCTTTCCAGTGGTTCTTGCTATGTATTTTTGTGATCTATGTGGTGACTAGCACAAGCATGCAAACTAGGTGTCTTGATGTTGCTGATTTCAGCCATGTTTGCTCTTATTTTTATGCCATGTTAACTTGATGCTACCGAGAGATCCAGGCATATTTTAAGATACTTCATTAAGGATGTTTTGTTATACATATCTTTCTCTATCCATCCATGCCCTTGTTTGCAATTATGGAGTGCCATAGCTTGAGTCAATCGAGCTCTACTTTTGCTATAAAATGTTTCTGGCAGATTGTTTACACGTTATTCAATTTTGCCAAGGTTGTTGTAGTAGATCCGTGGATGATATGATGTTGTTCTTGCCATGTATAGCTTCTATGCCATGTCTTATTACTGTTTATTTCCTTTCCATGCCATTTATTGCTCTGTGGTGAGTGATTCAAGCTCACCAACATGCCTACTTATTGTTGTTCCTGCCATGTATGAATCTGTAATATAACTTGCCATGTTTACGTGGGTGCCATCATATTTTCTGATCCTTTTTGGCTTATGGTCAATAAAGGACTTTTGTTCTATGCTTTGTGTAGATTCATTCCATGCCTTGTATTGCTATTATAAGTTCCTGTAACATGTTGTTTGATAGCTCTAAACATTGCAACCTGATGTAATTTCTGCTAAAGTCTGAAACTGTTATTATTTGCAATCTTGCCATGTGCTTTTGAGCATGTTCTAGTTGTTTATGGAGATAGCTCAGTGTTCATGTTTTGTAATGCTTTACCTGTACGTCATGCCCACGCCTTTTGTTCTTATGTTGATGTCCTGTATCTTGTTGTTTTGATGCGTACAATATGCCTACTTGCTGTTTTGGACAGATTGTTGCTATGACTTGTATAGTGTGTATGTGTTGAACCGTTGCTCCGTTTTGAGTGTACTTTATATGAAACTTGCGTGATTTTGCATGTAGTTTCATATTATCATGTTGCATCCTTGTTTTGAGGTGTTTGCTTGATGTTTGTATGCATTTTGCATCAATGCCATGTTTAACTTGTTTTGCTCATATCTTCTAGGTCGTAGCTCCGAATTAAATGAACTTTATATGTAACTTGACTAGAATTTCGTGTAGATCATCGTGGTGCATCTTAACTTGCTGTTTAACAACTTGAACATAAGATTTATTCAGATCTGGACCAATTTCGAAATTTGCATATGAGGACTTACCGGAATTGTTCTATGTAGTTTCCGGCCTCATTTAAACTTGCCGTGAAGTGTTGCTCTTGTTTGCATCATCTCTTGCCATGAGTAGCTTCATGTAGCCTTGTCATGCATCATGCTTGTTGTGCATCTTGTCATGTTCATGTGTGGTGTGTTTACTATGTTGTGTGCTTCTTCTTGTTAGTTCCCGTTTGCTATGCGATCGTGAGGATTCGCTCGCTCACGCTTGGTTCGGCTTCATCCGTTCGTCTTCTTCATGGACTCGTTCTTCTTCCTAGCGGGATTTCAGGCAAGATGACCGCTACCCTGGATCTCACTACTATCAGTGCTATGCTAGTTGCTTCGTTCTATCGCTATGCTGCGCTACCTATTACCTGTTTATCAAGCCATCCCAAATTGCCATGAACCTCTAACTCTTTGTCACCTTTCCCAGCAAACCGTTGTTTGGCTATGTTACCGATCTGCTCAGCCCCTCTTATAAGCGTTGTTAGTTGCGGTGAAGATGAAGTTTGTTCCTTGTTGGAACATGGAGATGTTGTTCCTTGTTGGAACATGTTTACTTGTTGGGATATCACAATATATCTTATTTAATTAATGCATCTATATACTTGGTAAAGGGTGGAAGGCTCGGCCTTATGCCGTGTTTTGTTCCACTCTTGCCGCCCTAGTTTCCGTCATATCGGTATTATGTTCCCGGATTTTGCGTCCCTAACGCGGTCGGGTGATTTATGGGACCCCTTGACAGTTCGCTTTGAATAAGACTTTTCCAAAGAAGGCCCAACATTGGTTTTACCATTTGCCTCACCTATGCCCTTTTTCCCTTGGGTTTCGGAGCCCGAGGGTCATCTTTATTTTAGCCCCGGGCCAGTTATCCTTAGAGTGCTGGTCCAAACCGAGCGATCTCCGGCGCCCCCACCGAAATCAGGGTTTATGACAACCCGACGACTCGCTCATCCGGAGAGCCCTGAGACCGAGATATCTCCAGCTCCGATCAGGATGTGACGGCACATCCGGCGGCTTTGCTGGTCTTGTTTTATTGCTTTGTCGAAATGTCTTGTAGCCGGATTCCGAGATCGATCGGATCTTCCGGGAGAAGGAATATCCTTCGTTGATCGCGAGAGCTTATCATGGGCTAAGTTGGGACACCCCTGCAGGGTATAAACTTTCGAGAGCCGTGCCCGCGGCTATGTGGCAGATGGGAATTTGTTAATGTCTGGTTGTAGAAACCCGAAGTTGATCTCCATTAAAATATACCAACCGTGTGCGTAACCGTGAGTGTCTCTTTTCGGGGTTGATCGAGAGGAGAACACGGTTTCTGGGTTATGGTTGACGTAAGTAGGAGTTCAGGATCACTTCTTGATCATTACTAGTTGACGACCGGTTCTTTGTTTCTCTTCTCGCTCGCATTTGCGTTGGTTAGCCACCATATATGCGTAGTCGCTGCTGCAACCTCACCACTTTACCCCTTCCTTTCCCATTAAGCTTTGCTAGTCTTGATACCCATGGTAATGGGATTGCTGAGTCCTCGTGACTCACAGATTACTACACCACCAGTTGCAGGTACAGCTTATGCGATGATCATGACGGGAGAGCGATGCTTGCTTGCGTTGAGTTCTTCTTCTGCTTCTTCTTTGATCAGGGGATAGGTTCCAGGTCGGCAGCCTGGGCTAGCAGGGTGGATGTCGTTTGAGTTCCTGTTTATGTTTCATCCGTAGTCGGATGTTGAGCTTGTATATGATGTTGATGTATTCTTGTGGCATTTGTGCCTTATGCATGTATCCCCACTATTATGTAATGTTGATGTAATGATATCCACCTTGTAAAAGTGTTTCAATATGCGGGTCTATCCTTGGTGGGACCGTCGAGTTCTTTTTGGATAGGGTCGCATATTGGGCGTGACAAGTTGGTATCAGAGCCTCGACCGACCCTAGGAGCCCCCTTGATTGATCGTGTAGTTTGGTCGATGTTGAGTCTAGAATAAACTATAGTTTTGGAGTCTAGTTATATCGGAGAGTAGGAATTCTTTTTACTCCTCTGCCCCTCCGTCGCTCTGGTAAGGAATCTTGACGTAGGTGTTTGGAATTACTCCTCTTCCCGTTCAAATTTTCTTTAGGATCACGTGGTTAGTTTCGTGAGTTGTTCATCCTCTTTTGTCCGGTGCTTTTCTCGTCAAGTCGACTCGAGTCTCTTCATCTTTGCCAAGTTCAATGCTCAGCTATTTCCGATCGATGTTGTTTCTCTGTCCGAAGTTATCCTTGTTTTTCCCACCCGCCCACCCTTCTTCTTCTCGGAACCGGAGTTCGTAATCGAGTATCCATTCTACTCGTGCGAAGTCTTTGCTCTCTCTCCTCAATGATTTCAACCGGTGTTTTCTCTTCAAGATATTCGCCGCTTTTCCCTTCCAAGTTGCCTTTGTTTTTCCCGCCTCCCACCCTATTATTCCCGGAGTTCGAGTTTCTTCCGACCATCAATTTCATTCATACGGAGTCTCTTCAGTCTTCCCTCAATTATTTCAACCGCTGAATTCTCATCTTGTTCGTCATTCTTCATCCCTTTTCTTTTTCCGGTGGACTCAATTCAAGTTTTTTTTCGGGTTGATCTTATTCTTTTCCCTCGGCTCAAGTGTTTTTCCTGCTCGTTCTCCTCTTGCCAGTTTATCCTTCCGGAGTGCTCAAGACATCTCAGGAGATTCGTCTGTGTCCTAATTAATTCGAGGTTGTCACTTCATTCAAATATATTTCAATTGTTCCGGTGCATCATTTATCTGTTCAACATCCCTTTCCAACGGTGTTTTCTTTTAGTGGGCCCATAACCCACAGGTCTTTTCCCAGGATCTTACCTGACTCTTCGGATTTCCGGAGCTATTCTCAAATCCTTTGAAGTGTGACGTAAGAATGAATTTCATCAGTCACATGCCTTCAACAAGATCACTTTCAAATTCTTTTCATTGTTGGGTCAACCTCTCTGTTTTTCATTCCCCCTGAGTACCTCAGTAATTTTGATGGTGTTTCTCGTCGTCATTCTCAATTTTGAAGACCGAAGTAGAGTTCCTCTTAAATCTTGTCCGTTCTCCCGGAGATTCGCGGTGCTAGCTCGATGTTATCCTATCTACTTGTTTCCAGTTGTGCAATTCTTTTCATCCATCCGGAGTATTTCAGGAGTTGATTTCTGTTTCTTTTCACCGGAGGCCATCATTCCAGTTATCGTTCTCTATTTATCCCGGTGCCTCGTTCAAGTGTTCTTTATTCAGATCATGATCTCTTTGTTCTTTTGCATCTAAATCCCCTCGAGCATATTTGTTCTCTAATTCTTCCCGGTGATTCATTCTCTTTCGTCAGTCATTTCCGAATTCTAACGGTGGTTCGTTCAAGATTCTTTTTCCTTCACTATCATTTTAGTTCATTCGTTCTTTTCAATTCTACCGGTGGTTCATGAAGTCCTTCTCAAGTTTGCGCTATGTCACTTCTCAATCCTTTTTCAAGGAGAATGAGTATTATGCCAAATCCATTGCTTGTCATCAATTTAATTTGACGAAGGATAAGCATACAATAAATCTTATTCTTATTTCATCCAAGTGAGTAATCCCTTACTTTGGAGTTTGTTCTTGAGGAATAAATTCTAGTTCCAAGTCTTATCATCTTTCTTTTCCAGAGTTCAAATTTCCTCAGCCATTTCGTCGGAACCTCCATCTAAATCATCGCAAGGCTCATCTTATTTTTTTTTCTTCCTTCATTCTATCTCATCATTCTTTTGTTACCGGAGTTCTTCTTGGTGGTTCTTCACGATTTAATTCACTCTTCAAGTGTTCATGAAGATTCTTGTTGGTGGAGTTCAAGTATCTTTCTTCTCGCATCCCGAAGTGCAAATAATTCTTCATTTTCTTTGGAAGTGAAGTTTTGCATTTCTTCGTGCTTCTAAGCTATCAAATCATTTCCATTCGTGGCCGGTTATCACCTCATAATTTCTGAGATGTTTTCCATAAGTCCACATCAAGCTTATTCTTTCGTTGGTGATTTTCTCAACAACTCCATTCAATCCTTCTATCTAAGTTCTTTTCAACTCTTTCAATTCTTTCCGGAGGTTTTGTGTCATGTCTTCATCACGTGTCATTCCATCTTCTCAAGTTCATGTTCTATTCCTCCATGTTTTAACCGGTGTGCTGCCTAAATCCTTTCAGTCTTATTCGTTTCTTTTTCTCATTCTAGACACTCCGGTTAGAACGAGTGGTTTCATAGTCTATCTGATTCCGTGAGCCTTCGATTCTCGTCATTCTCGTCGTTCCTCTCTTATTCTCGAGTGCTCTCGATTCTTTGCTTCTTCTCTTCAGTTCTTGTTTCACCTCATCCCTTTTACCTTCCGTCTCGGTCCTAAGATCTCGGGACGAGATCTCTTGTTAGTGGAGGAGTGTTGTAACGCCTTGATTCGATGCGCCAGATGTCCGCGATTATTCGCCGTCTTTGCCATGTCATTTGCTTGCGTGTTGCATTTGCCATGTCATCATCTGCATTTCATATCATGTCATCAGGTGCATTGCATTGCATACGTGTTAAATCTCATGTAACCGAGCTTTTTCCCCGTTGTCTGCTTTTGCAATCCGGCACTCCTATGTCTCCCGGCGCCATCTTTTACCTCTTTTCGTGTGTGGGTATTAAACGGTCTCGGAATGGACCGAGGTTTGTCAAGCGGCCTTGGTATAGCACCGGTAGACCGCCTGTCAAGTTTCGGATCATTTGGAAGTCGTTTGGTACTCCAACGGTTAACCGGGTAACCGCAAAAGCCTCTTTAAGTTGCAGCCCAACACCCCTTTCCAAGTGGCCCAAAACCCAGCAAACTCCCCTCCATGCTCTCGGTCGTTCGATCACGATCGCGTGGCCGAAAACCGCACCTCATTTGGAGTCTCCTAGCTCCCTCCACCTATATATATGTGTCTCTCCCCGAAATTCGCGGATGATTCCCCCCCCCCCCCGTAACCCTAGCCTCTTCCTCCTCCGGCCACGGACGTGTCCACCGCGCCGGGACACGCCCAGCCGCCGCGCCCAATCCGGAGCCGCCACGTGGCACCGGCCACCTCCGCCGCCCTTGCGGAGCCATCGTGGGCTCAGCGAGCCCAACGCCCGCCCGCTGGCGTCACCCGGGCCGCCGCCTCAGCGCCCTCGCTGACGGTCGCCTCGCCCGCCGCGCCGGGCGCCCTCGGCCGCCCGGCCTCGGCCCGCCGCCGCCCGCTCATGGTTGCCGCGCCGCCGCCGCCCGAGACCTCCCGGCCCTCGCCTCACCGCGCCTTCCTCCGCCGGAGGAGCTCGAGCTTCGCCCGGCCGTGCTCGCCCGGCCACCGCCTCGTCTCCTCGCCGGCAGCTCGCCCGAGTCCTACGCCTCCTCCCGCGGATCCGGCCTCCCGCCACCGGATCCGGGCGGCCCCACCTCGGGCGCCTCTCCCCACCTCCTCCGGCCTCTTACCGGCGAGATCTCCGGCGAGATCCGCCTTGCTTTGAAAACCGTGCAGACCCGAGGTTGTCCCCGAAATCCACTAAGTCCTATTTCTGTTAACTTTTGTTGCATTTTCATTATGTCATAACTCTGTCATTGTTGCTCCGTTTTGCGCGTGTAATATGTCGAGTTGTTCGCCACGAAGAGTAGATCATTTCATCTTATTGCATCATTTTCATTTGAGCTCATCTTGATACCCTAAATGCTGTTATAAGAGTGATATATGATGTTAGTTTCTGTTTCTTAACAGAACATGCACTTTTGTCATTTTTGCCATGATTGATGTGTGCACCCTATGAACTTGAGTCCTACATGTGTTTTGTAATATGTCATGCCATATTTCCAGTGGTTCTTGCTATGTATTTTTGTGATCTATGTGGTGACTAGCACAAGCATGCAAACTAGGTGTCTTGATGTTGCTGATTTCAGCCATGTTTGCTGTTATTTTTATGTCATGTTAACTTGATGCTACCGAGAGATCCAGGCATATTTTGAGATACTTCAGTAAGGATGTTTTGTTATACATGTCTTGCTCTATCCATCCGTGCCCTTGTTTGAAATTATGGAGTGCCATAGCTTGAGTCAATCGAGCTCTACTTTTGCTATAAAATGTTTCCTGGCAGATTGTTTACACGTTATTCAATTTTGCCAAGGTTGTTGTAGTTGATCCGTGTATGATATGATGTTGTTCTAGCCATGTATAGCTTCTATGCCATGTCTTATTACTGTTTATTGCCTTGCCATGCCATTTATTGCTCTGTGGTGAGTGATTCAAGCTCACCAACATGCCTACTTATTGTTGTTCCTGCCATGTATGAATCTGTAATATAACTTGCCATGTTTACGTGGGTGCCATCATATTTTCTGATCCTTTTTGGCTTATGGCCACTAAAGGACTTTTGTTCTATGCGTTGAGTAGATTCATGCCATGCCTTGTCTTGCTATTATAAGTTCCTGTAACATGTTGTTTGATAGCTCTAAACATTGCAACCTGATGTAATTTCTGCTAAAGTCTGAAACTGTTATTATTTGCAATCTTGCCATGTGTTTTTGAGCATGTTCTAGTTGTTTATGGAGATAGCTCAGTGTTCATGTTTTGTAATGCTTTACCTGTACATCATGCCCACGCCTTTTGTTCTTAGGTTGATGTCCTGTAGCTTGTTGTTTTGATGCGTACAATATGCCTACTTGCTGTTTTGGACAGATTGTTGCTATGACTTGTATAGTGTGTATGTGTTGAACCGTTGCTCCGTTTTGAGTGTACTTCATATGAAACTTGCGTGATTTTGCATGTAGTTTCATATTATCATGTTGCATCCTTGTTTTGAGGTGTTTGCTTGATGTTTGTATGCATTTTGCATCAATGCCATGTTTAACTTGTTTTGCTCATATCTTCTAGGCCGTAGCTCCGAATTAAATGAACTTTATATGTAACTTGATTAGAATTTCGTGTAGATCATCGTGATGCATCTTAACTTGCTGTTTAACAACTTGAACATAAGATTTATTCAGATCTGGACCAATTTCGAAATTTGCATATGAGGACTTACCGGAATTGTTCTATGTAGTTTCCGGCCTCATTTAAACTTGCCGTGATGTGTTGCTCTTGTTTGCATCATCTCTTGCCATGAGTAGCTTCATGTAGCCTTGTCATGCATCATGCTTGTTGTGCATCTTGTCATGTTCATGTGTGGTGTGTTTACTATGTTGTGTGCTTCTTCTTGTTAGTTCCTGCTTTCGCTATGATCGTGAGGATTCGCTCGTCACGCTTGGTTCGGCTTCATCCGCTCGTCTTCTTCATGGACTCGTTCTTCTTCCTAGCGGGATTTCAGGCAAGATGACCGCTACCTTGGATCTCACCACTATCAGTGCTATGCTAGTTGCTTCGTTCTATCGCTATGCTGCGCTACCTATTACCTGTTTATCAAGCCATCCCAAATTGCCATGAACCTCTAACTCTTTGTCACCTTTCCCAGCAAACCGTTGTTTGGCTATGTTACCGCTCTGCTCAGCCCCTCTTATAGCGTTGTTAGTTGCAGGTGAAGATGAAGTTTGTTCCTTGTTGGAACATGGAGATGTTGTTCCTTGTTGGAACATGTTTACTTGTTGGGATATCACAATATATCTTATTTAATTAATGCATCTATATACTTGGTAAAGGGTGGAAGGCTCGGCCTTATGCCTGGTGTTTTGTTCCACTCTTGCCGCCTCTAGTTTCCTTCATATCGGTATTATGTTCCCGGATTTTGCGTCCCTAACGCGGGTCGGGTGATTTATGGGACCCCTTGACAGTTCGCTTTGAATAAGACTTTTCCAAAGAAGGCCCAACATTGGTTTTACCATTTGCCTCACCTATGCCCTTTTTCCCTTGGGTTTCCGGAGCCCGAGGGTCATCTTTATTTTAGCCCCCGCCAGTTCTCCTTCGAGTGCTGGTCCAAACCGAAGCGATGTCCGGCGCCTTCGGGCAATCAGGGTTTATGCCAACCCGACGCCTTGCTCATCCGGTGTGCCTCGAGACCGAGATATGTGCAGCTCCTATCAGGATTTGTCGGCACATCCGGGCGGCTTTGCTGGTCTTGTTTTATTGTCGCCGAAATGTCTTGTAGCCGGGATTCCGAGACTGATCGGATCTTCCCGGGGAGAAGGAATATCCTTCGTTGATCGCGAGAGCTTATCATGGGCTAAGTTGGGACACCCCTGCAGGGTATAAACTTTCGAGAGCCGTGCCCGCGGCTATGTGGCAGATGGGAATTTGTTAATGTCCGGTTGTAGAAACCCGAAGTTGATCTCCATTAAAATACACCAACCGTGTGCGTAACCGTGAGTGTCTCTTTTTGGGGTTGATCGAGAGGAGAACACGGTTTCTGGGTTATGGTTGACGTAAGTAGGAGTTCAGGATCACTTCTTGATCATTACTAGTTGACGACCGTTCCTTTGTTTCTCTTCTCGCTCTCATTTGCGTTGGTTAGCCACCATATATGCTTAGCCGCCGCAACCTCACCACTTTACCCCTTCCTTTCCCATTAAGCTTTGCTAGTCTTGATACCCATGGTAATGGGATTGCTGAGTCCTCGTGACTCACAGATTACTACACCACCAGTTGCAGGTACAGCTTATGCGATGATCATGACGGGAGAGCGATGCTTGCTTGCGTTGAGTTCTTCTTCTGCTTCTTCTTGATCGGGGATAGGTTCGGTGTCGGCACTGGGCTAGCAGGTGGTGGATGTCGTTTGAGTTCCTGTTTATGTTTCATCCGTAGTCGGATGTTGAGCTTGTATATGATGTTGATGTATTCTTGTGGCATTTGTGCCTTATGCATGTATCCCCACTATTATGTAATGTTGATGTAATGATATCCACCTTGCAAAAGCGTTTCAATATGCGGGTCTATCCTTGGTGGGACCGTCGAGTTCCTTTTGGATAGGGTCGCATATTGGGCGTGACAGGGAACTTCCCTCCCGGAGGGGGAAATCATCGTCATCATCATCACCAACAACTCTCCCATCTTGGAGAGGGCAATCTCCATCAACATCTTCAACAACACCATCCCCTCTCAAACCCTAGTTCATCTCTTGTGTTCAATCTTTGTACCAGAACTATAGATTGGTACTTATGGGTGACTAGTAGGGTTGAATACATCTTGTAGTTGATTACTATATAGTTTATTCGGTGGAAGATTATATGTTCAGATCCATTATGCTATTTAATACCCCTCTGATCTTCAGCATGATTATCATTTGTGAGTAGTACTTTTGTTCTTGAGGTCACGGGAGAAATCTTGCTGCAAGTAATCATGTGAACTTGATATGTGTTCGATATTTTGATGGTATGTATATTGTGATTCCCTTAGTGGTGTCATGTGAACGTCAACTACATGACACTTCACCATACTTGGGCCTAAGGCAATGCATTATAGAGTAGTTATTAGATGATGGGTTGGGATAGTGACAGAAGCTTAAACCCTAGTTTATGCACTATTCCGTAAGGGACTGATTTGGATCCAAAAGTTTAATGCTATGGTTAGATTTATTCTTAATACTTTTCTCGTAGTTGCGGACGCTTGCGAGGGGGTTAATCATAAGTAGGAGGTTTGTTCAAGTAAGAACAGCACCTAAGCACCGGTCCACCCACATATCAAATTATCAAAGTAGCGAACACAAATCAAATCGACATGATGAAAGTGACTAGATGAAATTCCCGTGTACCCTCAAGAACACTTTGTTTATCATAACAGACCGTTTTGGACTGTCCTTTGCCTTAAGAGGATTGGGCTACCTTGTTGCACTTTTGTTATCATTACATTTACTTGCTTGTTACAAATTATCTTGCCATCAAACTACTCATTACTTACAATTTCAGTGCTTGCAGATATTACCTTGCTGAAAACCGCTTGTCATTTCCTTCTGCTCCTCATTGGGTTCGACACTCTTTCTTATCGAAAGGACTACGATTGATCCCCTATACTTGTGGGTCATCACTAACACATGTTCCCGTCGTCCTGTAGCAGCTATAGCCGCTGATGCATCCAGTTCCAGCCCTCAATTCTGTTTCTTTAACAAAAGGTAAAAGCTTTGACTTTTTCATTAATTAAGAAGAAGATAGTTGCCCATTTAATTACGGAAAATTGGGCGAAAACTGATACAAGCAGGGCGAAGCCCTCTCAAAAACACGAGGCATCTAAAGCCACGTCGACACCCCACACTTGGCAACATGACAAACACAAACAGAAGATGCCCAGCACCACACACCACAAACCTCAAGTGGACTACTCCGAGAATAAGAAACACCGGAGTGAGAAACACACCCTTGAGACAAACATCTTATAGGGGTTGTCATAGTTCCCAAGGCGGCATGCATGACCTGGTTGACATTCTTGACCTTCCTCGCATCGACAAGGCGAGTCAAACCTTGGGTGATTGAAGGAAAGGAGACCATTGATCAGCTCGGCGAAGTCAAGAAAATTGGCATCACGCCGTGTTGCCGAAGTGCAACCCTTTCCAACAGACCACACATCATCTGAGTCAAAAGCAGCAAGGTTGAACTCATCAACCACCTTGTCAATGGAGACCATCTTGTGGTTACTTGCAAGAGCCAAAGCAAGGTTCCACAGGTTCAACTAACACTGATGGCATCGAGCGAACACAATAAATGTTGTCCAACACCTCTCTGTACCCACATACTACCACCAATGGTACCTGCATTCTCGGCAATGGGCCATCAACAACGGTGTCCGAGGGGCAAAGTCCTTGTGAGGCTGCGCTCAACCCCTGCGCACTAGCGGATACCTCCGTCCCTCCAACAATTTGGTTGCACATACCAACCACAAGCACAAAGAGTTCTCTAGCATGCGCAATGGTCAGAGCGCCATCTCAAACATGCCTAGCAGCTCAACACCAAACGATGTAAACAGAACGTCGGGAGACCTTGAGGCCGAGACATGCCCGGTACAACCTTTACAAGTAGCATCAAAGACCCTTGCAGGATCATGAGCTTGGGCGTGCATAGCTGGAGCAACAACGGAAGCCCAAGAGCGACTATCCATGGAAGGGCATGATACATCCATTTTGCATCATGTTTTACTACTGTTATTTATAGTGTTTTTATGCATAATAATGCTTTATGGACTAAGTCTAATGCCTTTTCTCTCATAATATGCAAGGTTTACACCAAAAGGGAGAATACCGGCAGCTGGAATTCTGGACCTGAAAAAGCTACGTCAGAGATACCTATTATGCACATCTCCAAATAAGCTGAAATTTCATGAGAATTATTTTGGAATATTTAATATTTTTTGGAGAAAAGAACTACCGGAGGGGGCACCTGGTGACCACGATACACCATGGCGCGCTAGGACCCCCAGGCGCCGCATGGTGGATGGTGGGAAGCACGGCCCACCTCCGGTGCCCATCTGCTGGTACATAACTCATTTTGACCTAGAAAAAATCAGAGGAGAACTTTCGGGATGGAACGCCACCATCTCGAGGCAAACTTGGGCAGGAGCACTTTTGCCCTCCGGTGGAGCGATTTCACCAGGGAACTTCTCTTCTGGAGGGGGAAATTGAAGCCATCGTCACCACCAACAACCCTATCATCTTTGGGAGGCCAATCTCCATCAACATCTTCAACAACACCATCTCATCTCAAACCCTATTTCATCTCTTGTGTCCAATCTTTGTCCCAGAATCTCAGACTGGTACCTGTGGGTGACTAGTAGTGTTGATTACATCTTGTAGTTGATTACTACATGGTTTATTTGGTGGAAGATTATATGTTCAGATCCATTATGGTATCTAATACCCCTCTGATCTTGAGCATGCATATCATTTGTGCGTAGTTACTTTTGTTCTTGAGGCCACGGAAGAAATCACGTTGCAAGTAATCATGTGAATTTGATATGTGGTCGAAATTTTGATGATATGTATGTTGTGATTCCCTTACTGGTGTCATGTGAACGTCGACTACATGGCACTTCACCATCTTTGGGCCTAAGGGAATGCATTGTGGAGTAGTTATTAGATGATGGGTTGCTAGAGTGACAGAAGCTTAAACCCTAGTTTATGCGCTACTTCGTAAGGGACCGATTTGGATCCATATGTTTAATGCTATGGTTAGATTTTATATTAATACTTTTCTCATAGTAGTGGATGCTTGCGAGGGGGTTAATCATAAGTGGGAGGTTTGTTCAAGTAATAACAACACCCAAGCATTGGTCCACCCACATATCAAATTATCAAAGTAGCAAACGCAAATCAAACCAACATGATGAAAGTGACTAGATGAAATTCATGTGTGCCCTCAAGAATGCGTTGCTTATTACAAGAGACCGTCTTGGCATGTCCTTTGCTACAAAAAGGATTGGGCTACCTTGCTGCACTTTATTTGTCGTTACCGTTACCTGTCCGTTTAAATTATCTTGCTATCAAACTACCTGTTACTAACAATTTCAGTGCTTGCAAAAATTACCTTGTTAAAAACTACTTGTCATTTCCTTCTGCTCCTTGTTGGGTTCCACACTCTTACTTATCGAAAGGACTACGATTGATCCTCTATACTTGTGGGTCACCAGGGCATGGCGGAGCCGGAGGGGCTGACATATAGTTCACTCTGTGCATTTTGAAACCAAACCGAAAAACCATACAGAAAATAAACCAAACCGAAGCAATTTTACAATTTTTATGGTTTCTGGTTTTGGTATGGTATGAACTTTTCATACCATTTTGAACTCTGGTTATTATGGTATATACCGAAAAAACAAACTGTTAACTGAATAAACCGAAGTAAAAAAATAAATTTATATTTCTTGAGGCAAACAACCATACAAGTTATCATTTTTGTTGTACATGAGTCAAATTCACTACCAATCACGTACATTTTTCTCGTAACATAGTCATTTTTCTCTTTAAAAAATGCTAAGCACGTCCATAACATAGTCATTTTTCTCTTTAAAAAATGCTAAGAACGTCATTTTTCTCTTAAAAAATGCATATATAGTTATATATATAGTTGCCCCTCAACCTACTGCACCTATTAAAAATATTAGCTATGAAATTCCTTCGGGCATGATAGAGCAAGTACTAGCTAATCCTTATGCGGGAGATGGAACGAAACATCCTGACATGCACCTAATCTATGTGGATGAAGTTTGTGGATTATTAAGCTTCAAGGTTTGCCTGGAGATGAAGTTAAGAAGAAGGCTTTCCCTTTATCTCTAGAGCGAAAAGCATTGACATGGTATAGACTATGCGATGATATTGGATCATGCAACTGGAATCGATTGAAATTGGAATTTCACCAAAAGTTTTATCTTATGCATCTAGTTCATCATGATCGGAATTATATATATAATTCTTGGCCTCGTGAAGGAGAAAGTATCGATCTAGCTTGGGGGAGGCTTAAGTCAATGTTATATTCATGCCCCAATCATGAGCTCTCAAGAGAAATTATTATTCAAAAAAATTATGCTCGGCTTTCTCGTAATGATCAATCCATGCTCGATACTTCTTGTACTGGTTCTTTTATGAAGAAGACTATTGAATTCAACTGGGGTCTCTTAGAAATAATTAAACACAACTCTGAAGACTGAGAACTCGACAAAGGTAAAGAGTCAGGTATTAAGCTTGAGTTCGATTGTGTTAAATCTTTTATGAATACCGATACTTTTCACAAGTTTAGCACTAAATATGGACTTGACTCTGAGATAGTAGCCTACTTTTGTGGATCATTTGCTACCCATGTTGATCTCCCTAAATAGAAGTGGTTTGAATATCATCCTCCTATTAAAGAAGAAATTAAAGAAGTGGTCATAGCTAAATATGAGACTATCATTTATAATGTTGATCCAGTTGTTCCTACTACTTATATTGAAAAACCACATTTCCTTGTTAGGACACAGGAACATGCTAAGGTATCAGCCGCGGTTCATAAAAGTAACATTAAAGCACCTAAACCCTTTGAGAAAATTAAAGTAGAACCTAGTGTTACTATGGTTAAAGATCTCTTGGTTAAAAATGTTGAGGAGCGTGTTATTTACTTATGTGATGAAGCAGCTAGAATTGCCAAACCCGATGAAAAGATAAACATAGACCCGTTGTTGGCATGCATGTTGTCTCAGTTAAAATAGGAGATCACACTACAAAAAAAGACACATCCGTGACATTTTGGGCCGAACGAAATTTTTTCTGTCATACATATTAAACTTCTATGACGATAATTGTGACAAAACCCGGTATCATCATAGATGTGGTGGGCTCCTACTTCTATGACAAAAAATCATGACAGAAATGGGATTTTCGTCCTGGGCGGGCCGGAGACGTAGCTGCATGACATTCTTTGGGCCGTCCATGACGGAAAAAACCGTGGTAGAAGCGACGGCGAGGAAACTTTCGTGGAGTTCCAAGTTACGGTGGGAGGTCGGGGGCCGAGCGATGCGCGTTTCTCTCGTACACGTATGCGCGTGTGTGCGAGGCGTTGGCTCTAACTGAAACCGAGCGAGGCGTTGGGCTCTAACTGAACCCGAGTGATTGCACTGCAGGCTACGTGTTACTGAACCCAAGCGATCGATCGATGGCTGTTAACTAAACCTGATCGAGCGATTCCTTCGCTACTACTGCTAACTGAAGCCGATCGATTGGTAGAATAGTGAGTGTTGCGGCGGGGTTTGGATGAACAGTGAGCGGTGGCGTTGCCTCTGGATGAACAGGACCCCGTGGTGTGGAGGGCTGGATGAACAGTAGACGGTGGAGGGGTGGCCGTGGAGGGGTGGTTGAATAGGACCCCGTGGTGTGGAGGGATGGATGAACAATAGACGGTGGAGGGGTGCCCGTGGAGGGGTGGTTGAACAGTAGCCGGTGGAGTAGCGCGCGATGGAGGCTGGATGAACAGGAGCCCGTGGAGGCTGTAGGAGGTCGACGGTAGCCCGTGGAGGCTGGAGGAGGTCGATGGTGGAGATGAACAGTATCCCATGGAGTCCCGTTTTGCGGTACGCCACACCCCTCCCGATGAACAGGACCCCTGCTTGACCGTAGCGCCCAACACAAGTCTGCTTTGCCTGCTTCGCGGCACGCCACACCCTCCCGATCAACAGGACCCTGCTTTGACCATAGGAGGTCCATTTCGTCTGCTTTATGCACGCCACACCCTCCCGATCAACAGGACCTCGTCCTCGACCGTAGGAGGTCTGCTTTCCTCCATTTTGCGGTACGCCACACCCGTCCCGATCAACAGGACCCCCGTTTCGACCGTAGGAGGTCCGTTTCCTCCGTTTTTGGGTACGCCAGACCCCTCCCGATGAACAGGATCCCATTTCGACTGTGGCCGGTCGAACACAAGGCCGTTTCCTCCACAGCGACACGCCAGGCCTTGTTTCCATCGCTGTTCCGCTCAAGACCTCCCGATGAACACGACCACGCATTCCGTTCCGACCCAGCCGGTTGGCTCCCCATGAACACGACGACGCTGTTTCTCCGTTCCGACCCAGCCATGTACGTATGCGCGCGAGTAGGCGTCGAGACCCTGCCCGTATGTACGTGACGTGGGTCAGATTTTCTTTCTTGCACCTCGCCAACAGACGTACGTGTACATGCTACGTGCGCGTCTCTACTACGACACGTGCGCGCCTCAACATCCACCAGTATATATATATATGTACACGTTCGTGACCAGAATGACAACGCTACGTACGCTTCGACCAGGTGGGTCTCGACTGTCAGGCACTTCCTTGCCTGCGAAGATGTAGCTGGTGGGTCCTAGCAGTCAGGGGGGCGAATCATTTTGGGTTTTTTTTGCCCGGACACACTTCCTTGCGTGCGAAGATGTAGGTGGTGGGTCCCAGCAGTCAGGGGGGCAGATCATTTTTTTTGCCCGGACGCACTTCCTTGCGTGCGAAGGTGTAGCTGGTGGGTCCCAGCAATCAGGGGGGCGAATCGTTTTGTTTTTTTGCCCGGACGCACTTCCTTGCGTATAAGATGTAGCCGGTGGGTCCCAGCAGTGGGGAAACGTTTTTTCGCGAAATACAAAGGTGGCCCGTCCGGTGGGTTCCAGCCGTGTGGAGGAATCATTATTTTCCGCGTAATAAGGAGGCACTTCCTTGCTGCAGCCGTGGACCGGTATCGGCCTCTCCACGTCTGATCCACGTCCGATGGAAGTTGTTCCTTGACCATGTTAACCACGCCACGCCGAGAGCACCAGGGCGGTGGATGACGGTGAGGCCTAGGAAGGGGACGACGGGGAGCCGGGGAAGACGCGGCAGTGGAAGCCCGCGCGGAGTGGAGTACGAGGGTTCACTGGTTCGGCTGCAGTGTGAGGCTGTCGTCGCCGCAGGGCCTGGACAGTGTTGGGAATAGTAGGGGGCGGTGAGGCCTCCGCGGTGGCATAGCCGGCCACGGGAGGCAGGAGCATGCGGCACGACCGGCGCTGCTTTGGGCGGCTGGAGCAAGAAGACCACACGTTGAAGAAGCACTACGGCCGTTGGATGGACATCGTACGGTCACTGGATCTAGAATCGTTCATATTGACTAAAGTTGACAAAGGCCCCCGTCCCAGTCAACTTAGTAGGCCCACAAGTCAGCCTCCCACCATGGTGGGTCCCAGCTAGCATGGGGAGTATTCATTTTTTTGTGCGTAATAAGGAGGCACTTCCGGCGGGTCCGAAATGATGTTGGGGGAATGTTTTTTAGCGAAATACGCTGGCCCGTCCGGTGGGTCCCAGCAGTGGGGAAACGTTTTTCGTGAAATAAGGTGGCCCATCCGGTGGGTCCCTCGCTGTCAGTGGAGGAATAATTATTTTGCGGCGTAATAAGGAGGCACTTCCTTGCGGCCGCTGGACCCAAATGTTAGCCTCTCCATCGCATACAAGATTTCTTCCGATGGAAGTTTGTCATTGACCACGTTGACCACACCGCGCCGAGAGCACCAGGGCGGTGGTCTGGACGACGGCGAGGCCTAGGAAGGGGACAATGCGGAGCCGGTGAAGACACAGCAGTGGAAGCCCGCACGAAGAGGAGTACGAGGGTTCACTGGTTCAGCTGCGGTGTGAGGCTGTCGTCGCCGCAGAATAACAGGGGGTGTGGGTGAGTAGAGAGATAGCCTGGCCAGCGGTGGGAGTAGTACGGGGAGGTGAGGCCTCCGCGGCATCACAGCCGGCCACGGGAGGAAGGAGCGCGCGACACGACCGGCGCTGCTTTGGGCGGCTGGAGCAAGAAGAACAGAGGTTGAAGAAGCACTACAGCCGTTGGATGGACATCGTACGATCACTGCAGCTAGAATCGTTTATATTGACTAAGTTGACAAAGCCCTTGGTACGCGTCAACTTAGTAGGCCCACGGCTCAGATTTGGCAGATAACATATAGCCCATTTGCGATTTGTAAGAATGTACAGCCCATTTTTAATTCTAATGGAATTTACTACAGCCCATTTACAGTTTATTAAAAGTACAGCCCAACTTCTAGCTAGGACAACGATTAATAATTTCAAACAACCGCTCAAAACAGAATTCAAAAAAAATTCCCACATTTTGATGGGATCCGGAATACTTTTATCCGAAATTTCTAGTCAGGTTAAATATAATTTCAAAATAAAGTTGTATTACGTTAAAATCCAATGAAATATTGCACGCGCAACAAGTAATGAAATTAAAATTTCCAAATTCCAAAAGTAATATATTTTTCAAACTGATTACGTGTTTGGTGCATAGTAATTGCCCAGTTATTATAATTACATCCCATTTATTATTTCTTAAAGTCCATTTTCTTGTTAGCCTAATGCATACCTCCTAGGAAACTTTGCAGCCCAGCGGGGCGGATAACAAGTTGACCCGGATATTGTGTACAACTGTCGGCCCAGTTGCATTGTTGATGTTGAAAAAAAGGCCTGTGTAGTATAGTACAACCTAACATGGTACTCAGCCCACATTCAGCGATGCCGGAAAGGCCCAAACAAGGCTTCTGTACAACTTTTTGAAGTCACTGAGCTCAATTAATAACTTAAGAAAAAAAGTTAGATTACAGTGGAACCTAATTAAAAGCTGTCATGAGCAAATAAATAATTCAATGGGTCCCACTTGTGCGTGTGCGCGTGTGTGTGCGTGTGTGTGAGAGAGAGAGAAATAGAGAGAGAGACCCATCGGCCGATGCTCGTAAATACATCTTTCAGCCATATGCATTGTTGATGCTCAGTAAAACCTTATATAGTTGACACAATCATATAGAACATCATAGCACAATCGAACTTGCATACAAAAATTTCACGCAGCGGCACAATCAGGATGGAAGCAAAGGATCGCTACGGAAGGGCTATGTTGAAACCAACAAAGTCGCATATAACGGTTCATCGCCTTTATAAATGACGGGAAATATCTTGAATGTTGTGCAAAGAAAATGCATGACAACACAATAAGTTCTCGCTAGCACATTAAGTTGACGACAGCCCTTTCTAAAAAAAAGTTCAGGTACAAAATTAGAACAGGTCACAATCAAATGTACTTGGCATATCGCTGCTTCATACCCATAGCTCGGATTTAACTAGTACTATCTCGACAAGATTCGATCGTTACCTCAAATTAGAGCACATCCAGCAGCCAGCCCCGCCTCTTCTCCCAAAGAAGCGGTGGCCTCCGCCGGCGATGGAGTAGGCCCTGTGCCATCCATCGCTCCGAGCAACACGGGAAAGTCCGACGTTGACTCCTGTAATAGACGCCGTCGATTTAACCCCGCACTAGCGGCGGCGGCAGGACTTCGATTGATGGATTGACCACTTCTTCGACATGCACGAACACTCGACATGTGTACATCCCTAACGTGGTCCGCGGCGGCCTTGGTGGCGACGAATAGTACAACTCCGGTTCCTGCACCGGTATGTCAACACCAATCACCTTTGGTATGGTGGACGGCTTCTTCATCCATGCCATAACCGTCAAAGCCCAGCTGTCTGGAGGAACAAACATACTTATCAGCTCACCTCCAAGGTCGTTGATAAGCTCGTTCATGGACTCGCTGTTCCAAGCACGTCGAGGCATGCCGTGGAAGGTAAGCTTTGTTAAAAACTCAAGCTCAGAGGGCACCGAGCCCCATCCTGGGTGCCACCGATCAAAGCTCACCAGCGCGCCATCGCAGAACAAATGCCGGGAAGATTCGAACACACGAGTGCAGTCGAAAGTTGTCCGGAACCTGACAAAGAAATCAGCCGGTGGCGGACAAACTTCGACGAGCAAGTCACTTATTTGGATGCCGTGCACAATGCCAAGAGCTTTGACAAGGTCGTCCGGCGAGACGGGAGGCCTGTCGCCGTTGATGGTTACCATCAGCACTTTGCCGCAAACTAGTCGTCAAGCGCCGCCATGCCACTGTTGAGCGACAACATGCAGCGAACGAAGGCAGGATTTGACCTCGTGGATCTCCGGCTCGGAGATCCGTGTTGACCAGCGACATGATAGTGCGCTTGAGTACAGTGGAGTACAGGAGGGGGATTTGGGGAATCGAGTAGGAACCGAGATTCCAGCGGGGGGGGCGGGGCGGGAGACAGGGGATGAAAAGGTAGCATGAATTTCGAGCACGCGCCAATATGCTCTCGGTGCGCAAGCACATGAAAACACCGGTGGCGCCCACATGTCGGCCTAAGAGTCCTTATTCTTTCTTTTTTGGAGAGCCCGGCCTTTTTTCAGGATCTTTTGAGAGCCCGGCCTGAGAGTCATAATTGACTTGTTTGGCATTGTGTTACTACTCGGCTCATATTCAACGACACCTCACTGGCCCAAACAAGTGTACATCATCGAAAAGACAGTGAGCTCAAATTATATAACTTGAAAAAAGGAGATATACTCGAACACCGGAGAATGGTGATGCCTCATTTAGCCCACCAAGAGTTCGAGACAATAAACAATTCAAACAACGATATATACAACATTCAAACACTGACTAGTGACTACTACTGACATAAACAGCAAGACATGATAGTTCATAAGAAGTCTTGCTACACCACGAAAACGTACCCATCAACAGCGCTCAGACTCTCGTGATCCAGACGAGAATGGCATTCTAAACAGAAGCAACTATTACATAGAAAGAGTGACATAGACGAGGATGACCAAATGACAAGGAATATGCATAACAAAAGAAAGAACTACCCATCCAGAACTAGCAGCAAAGACAACAAAGTCATTCGAAGAGATGATCCAACACCATCATAATTTGCAGCCCCACTTCAGCGATCAGTGATCCGGAGACACCAGTACTCCACACTTTCGATGCAACAGCCCAATTACCTATCAACCTCAAGGCTTGAACCACATCACTTCCTGTCGTAATTGAGACATCCAAGGATCAAAGTTAATCCGGATGCCTTTGTCATTCTCACCTTCTTTTGGCTGCAGGCTGTATCATGGACAATCAAGGGAGTTTGCTCCCGAACTCCTAGGGCTCGCCGTGTAGACACAGTTTTCCATAGCAAACAGAGCCTCTCTTCCATCAAGGTCCTTGCCAACGGTGATCTCCTGGTTAATCGGATAATTGAGTCCGAGAAACAGAGAGTGTGAACCAAGGATGTTTACCCGCCTCCAACTAAAAAATCCTAAAGGCCCCAACAAGCTGGTATCCTGCTCATAGACGTAATAAATTACCGTCCGGATACTCACGTATTACACGGTGCTTGTATACAAAGGGGGTTTTTGCAATATAACTTTTCTCGCTCATGTGTCCGAATGATCATCAGTCTTTTTGCCGTCAATACGATCGAGCGAGGAACCAGTTGTGCTTCTCATTTTTGGCAAAGGTGGTGTGATTACAAAGGGCAAGAATCGTAGGGACACCGCATCATATCAAAAAGGATGTGCATTGTTAATGTAAGATCAGCATTGTTCGTGAGTATGAGTAGGATAATGCAAGAAACAGAAGTGATATGTCCCTGTTGGAACCGGAAGGAAAATACAGGAAATGTATACTAGGTTCAAAAATATAGAAGTGCCATGCATGGTTATACTCATGTTATCTCGCAATCGATTCTTCACGTGAAACTACCATGTCATGCATGTTATGTAATCATGTTACATCCTCACAAACAAATTCTTCAAGGTAACTAATGCACCATGCATTGTTATATACTCGTGTTACGTGGGCAAATTTTTGTGAGGATATTATTCTAGCCATTGATTGTCAAGGGCGAATATAGGTATGTACACATGGTAAGCATTGCAGGATTTCACTACTTCCAAATATAGAGTTCTCCATTTGCACATTTACTTCCCTAATGTATGGTTAGATGAAACCAACAAAGGTGGTGCATGTTTCTACATCATGAAAATGAGGAAACTAACATGGCCATTGATACACACTCATATTTAGTAGTAGTATATAGATTCTTGTAAAATAAGGATAATATCCATATATTCCTAACCGCTTGATTATTCAGGTACAAATTGGCTGTAATGACATGGTCACAATCGCATGAATTAACTCATTCCAAATATAGCTGATTTACGGCGTCTCTAATATATTGCCATAGTTCTACTCAAATTCTGCTCAAACAGGGAGATGCCAATCATCACAAAAAGTTCAAACAGTGTCATGGCGTCATCATTATCATGAGATGGAAACAACTTACATGCGTCGTCCCAGCAATACATGGTGCCATCTGCTTTGTCGATCGCGTAGATTATGCCATTGTGTTTAATAGCATCACAGAAGTGTGTATCAGCTTTGACGATGATCCACTGCAAGCCGAGTTGTCTCCAGCTAAAGAAGGCACCGGCATAAAGATAGGCGAGTCCGCGGTCGAACAAGGCAATTAGCTTGAAGTCTGCGTAATTCGCATGTCGTGTGGGCACTTGGCAGATTACAATCTTCTGCAAAACAAGGTCCGTCCAACTGACGTAGTAATCTAGATGACTTGGACCGTGATGGTAATACTCTATATAATCCAACGGAGGAAGGATAATCTCATGGGAGGTCTGGAAGTTCACTAGCGCCAACTTTTTACCGTCTTCTCTGAAGGCAGCCATCCAGTGGGAGTTCATGCCGACCCAATACATACCTGCCAAGAAGTTTCGGGCGAAGGTGATCGGATCGATGTCGAGGGAAATGATGTACGGCGACACACTACATACCTGCAAAGAAGTTTCGGCTAATGGAGATCGGATTGAAGTCGAGGGGCATCATGCATGCCTCTGTATCATGGTGAGCCAATCTCGCAAGACCAGATAGCAGCAAGCAAGGTGTCTTGAAAAGCTTAGGCCTGGCTTCGACGATGGCCGTGTGCATGTCCCTCGAGCATGCAGCCAGCCGTAGGGCGGTCAACATATCCATACACGAACAACAGAGGTCGAGGATGTCACTGGGGAGATTGCTCCAATCTTGTCTCATATGGATGTTGCGCGGTTCGCGTTCAGCCATGGTGGAGTTTGGAAGGGGGCTTGATTTACGGGGGAGAAGGATGTCGGTGCTGGAGCGGCTAGCAAGGGAATAGTGGTACTGGCGGAGGCGAGTGAAGCGACGGTACACGGGGGCACAGTGAGATGGAGACGGAGACGGAGACGGAGAAGGAGATGGAGATGGAGTGGTGCTATGGGAGCAGAGAGGGAGACGAGGCGAGGCGCCAATGTGTCAGACAAATAGCCGTGACAGATCAAGACAAAGGTATAGGGTGAGGCTGACTTTGGTAACCCAAACACGCTACCGCCTCGGGACTAGTGTCGGTAGAGAAGAAATACTACTACTACTACTAGTAGTAGTAGTAGTAGTAGGAACATGAGTACTCCAATATTGTATAGCGGAAATAGGTCTCCCGTGCTAGCATGAATGTTCACTTCATTGTTCAGGTATCATCCATATTGCAAGCAGAACCAAATTATCGTGCATGCCCAATCAACGCCCTGCCGCGATGCATGCAGTGGTCGTTCTGGTCCATCAAGGATGGCATGTAGATCGTTCCACACTTGAGAAGAGGAAAAATGGAAAGGTAGAACGTGGCAGCAGAGGAAGAGAACGCTGGCTAACAAGGCTGGGAGGGGATCGAGCAGGAAGTTAATGCTCCACGCCTAAAGGTTTTGGGAAAACCTGATTTTTATAAGGTGACTTATACTCACCTAAACAGAGGGAGTATTCCTTAACCAGAGAATGTCGTGTCTCCCACTCACGCGCTCAAAAAAAAGCTACGACACATTTTTTTATCTGTTTGCATAGGTCCCACCTATCAGGAAGGATGGGCACGACATCTAACAGGTACGACTCCTCAGTCTACCCGCATAGCCTTTTCGTTTAGTCTACCTAGCCATCTAATCAACTGCCTGCACGCCACTTCTCCGATTTACTTCTCCATCGGGAACCGATTCTCCTCGGCTTCTTCAGCTCCCCTTCGTCTTCATTTGCATCCAAACCCCACTATGTTCACATTGTTTTAACCTCTTTAAATAATCATCTACTACTTCAGTTAGACTAGCCATCTAATCCTAATTCTCCAAACCATAGCCCTCCGTTCCAGCGGTTCCAAATGGCGAAAGAGATCGAGATGCAGGTTTTTAGCGTCCACAATGTCCTCGTCGAAGGCTCGATGTGCATATTTGCCACCGTCACCGTCCACCCAAGGGTTGTTCGGTAGTGGATCAACAATGTAGCCAACTCCCTCAAAAAGGTAGAGACGAGGGTCATCGGTCTCGACGCAGAGTACACGGAGCGTACCCTTGGGAAGATCCAGCGCGCCGCCGTCCTTCAGTTGTGCCTCGAAGATGATGTTTTGGTGTACTACATCATACACTCGCCCACCATACCAGGTAAGCTTCATGATTTCTTGTCTCGGGAGGACGTATACTTCTGTGGGGCAGCCATCGAAGGGGACAAATAGAAGCTGGAGCCATACGACCTTGATTTGAAAAGCATCGCTGACCTACAAACCAGAATCAAAATTCCTGTAGAAGATTGTGCTAAACAGACACCATCCCTATTCGACGAAAGCAAATTTTGTGCTCGGTACAAATCTTCGTAAGGGTGACGAGACGGTGGCATTAAGGTCGTCTGGATGGGAGAATTATCCGTTGACGTACGAGCGGATAAAATATGCTGCCCTCGGTGCCCGTGTGAGTTTCGAGATAGCTGCAAGGTCCAAAGAGCTTGTTGCGAAGCCTTCTCCCACAAAGAATGAGACCAAGAAGAAGAAGAAGAAGAAAATGCTGCACCAGCAGGAGGGCATTATGGATGGATGAACTATTTCCTCTCTTGTAAAAACATTATTCCCTCTTGGTGTATATTGATATAGATGGACTATTTCGATGGTGTGCATGTCTTTGGAACAGAGTAGTAGCGTGGGTCCGCTTGACTATAAGGAACTATTTATCCGCATATATAGCTTTCTCGCTACTCCTTCCAAAGGATCGGTATGCGGTGCATGTGTCCGTGAGACATGACAGCTTGTCCATGGAAGTTCAACTACGGCGACCATCACGCTTTCATCTCGCGATTCCCACGATGCCTCTCCAACCCATGGCACCACGCCCGACGCGGCGCCTCACCCCTCTCGGCCGCACCGCCCCTCTGCCTTAGTGTGCATGACATGTGGGCGACCAAAAATGCGGCGAGCATCAAGTTTCTACCATAGCCACCCGTGATTCCCACGACGCCGCTCGAGCCCATGAAACCGCACGTCCCCCGACCTGCGGCTCACCCCTCTTGGCCCCATCGCCTGCCTTCGGGAACATTACATGTCGACCAGTCACTTATCGGGTCCACATGTTATTGACTCAAAGGTAGGTGTAGTAAGGCGCTGAAGCTCAGTCCCGACGGCCCTAAGAGGGAAATGTAACTCCTACGCCAGGGCTTGTGGTGCTCAAGAAGACCTAACTCGTGCCAAACTCGAGATTTGTTTCTTTACTATACATGCACGCAACGATTTAATGGACATTGTAATCTCAACATGTGATGGGGAGCTCTAAATTTGAATTTGAAACTTATAAAACGAATAAACTGGGAGAGAGGGAGTATATCGTAGGATGTGTCCCATACAAAATAAGTCCCCTGGTTTGTCACCGCGAAGATGCGGTTAGAAAGGAGCACAGCGTCTTCCTACTCGTACGGCAACAAATCAGCCGCAGACAGCATGGTCCACCTTTGACCGCCATGTGCAAGGTTCGTGCTATCTTATTCAATCTCACTGTGGTTCCATCGTACCAATTCATATGGTGGCCCATTGCATGGCTGATCCCAATGTTGGACAAAGGTTCTACGGGAACGGTGTCACCACTGTAAATGTTGTGCAAATTGATGTTGGTACCCTCCCGTACATATGCAAGCCAATCTCCACTGCGACCGAGCCTAGCCTCGTGAAACAAGCAAGGTGGGAGAATTAGGAAATGGACACGGAAGTAGTCTTTAGAATGCATTTACTACGTGATCAAACTCATCTTACCCGCTCATCGGAGGAAATCCGAGTGCCCCTCAACGCCGGCATCTCAAGGGCGCTAACTTGCAACTACGGCCACGCCGCGCTGGAGAGACCCCCGAGGAAACATCCTCGTGCGTTCCACGAAACATCAAGATGCATTTGTATGAGTAGTTTATCTTGTGAGAGAAAAGGATGAACGAGGGACGGCCTCTAGAGATAGAGATGGACACTGCTACTACTAATGTGTCGGCCCATGCGTTGCAATGGATCCAAAGTAGTAGAATAATACTTGTTCACGTGCTTGAAATATAAACACTCTAGTTTTGATATACATGTGCCGCCAGTATTACCTACAGCTTGTCCATGGAAGTTGAACCCCGTGACCAACACGCTTTCTTGTCTCTACCATCGCCACACCCACACGCCGATTCCCACGACGCCGCTCCAACCCATGGCACGACATCCCCGACGCGTGGACATGGATCCTCCGACGTGGCTATCACCGCTTTGCTCGCTTTTTCATTCACGGCTGTGTGGGACCCACGCTTATTGGTCCCACATGTCGCTGATGTAATGGTAGGATTGTTCGTGCCCTCATCCCTCTCGCCCCACCGCCTCCTCGCTTTTGTGTGCATGACATGCGGGCCAGCTGAACTGTGGCGACCATCAACTTTCTACCACAGACACACCCGATTGGACGCGGTTTGCCTACTCCGCTGCCGTGCTCCGATCCGTACTCCCGCACCATCGAATTTTCATCCAGCCGCTGTGACACATTTCGTCCCGGGCATCAATCCTCAGCTTGAGTACTAATGTACTACAGGTAGTACCCGCCGGTGTGGCCATCTACGCCTCGTAACGCCCCGACGCCTAGCTGTGGCACCCTCGCCACGGCCACGCCACCACCAGCCGGTTCATCTCGAACGAGTAAGTCGCGAACCACGCCACCACCATGAGAATGACATGTGGGCCAGCCGTATTTAAGGTCCGCATGTCATTGACTCATAGGCCGGGCACTAAGCCACCGAAGTTCGGTCCCATGGGCCCCGAGAGGGAAATGTAACTCCTGCGGCAGGCCTTGTGGTGCTCCCCGCAAAGACGAGCTCGTGCCAAAACTGAATTTGTTTCTTACTAGTACTACCAACCGGAGTAGTACTAGTAAGGTACACGTGCATTGCACGCATGAGATTCTCGTGGTTTGTGCATTATGCTTCTACATGTGGAGTTTTCTGGATTCTAACATGTGGCAAAATCTGGTGGAATGTAAGGTTAGGCAAGTTTGATTAACTTAGGTGAGTGTTTGGTTCCAGCCAGCCACACTAAGGCCCCACATGACATACACACAAAAATGTGGCAAGATTCCCTTAGGCTTGCCAACTTGTGGCTCTCATTTTGAAGAACTAATAACTTTGCCTAAGCTTAGTTGTGGCAAAGTTAGTCATGAATTAAGTTCAACCATGGAGTCTTCTAGATTATACATGTGGCGTAATCTGGTGGATGATATCCAACGGCCAAGAGTGCTCGGATTTGCCATCTTTGTACCATCGGATTGGCTTCATCCAACGACCAACTTTCAAAGTTTTTCACACACTATATAGGGGGTATAGATATAGATGTGCGGTCCGCTGCAATGGATCCAAAGTATATCTATTTAGTGGAGTGCACTCTAAACACATTATCTATTTATTTTTCTCTAACCTTCCGTAGCCATGCAACCAAGCCACATAAGCTTCATGGGTGCCCCCCACATCATATTATTCATACTACGTTGATTGAAAAAAAGATAAATCACCCAAAACAAGATCTTCCCGGTTTTTGTTCCTACGATGTTGTGTCGTGCATGTACCTACTAGTTGTATAGTGGTAGTACTAGTAATATAATATTAGGATTACAAACTTGGTACTAGTAGGAGTAGTACTAGTACGGAATGCTCCTACTCTATCAACGAGCCCCGTCTGACACCAAATTTCTTGGCTTCCGTGCAACAGCTAGATCTTCCCCTCGTTTCTGTGTTCCAACCCGGCCAAGCGGGTGTCGGTTTGCTCAACGGCGGTCCCACATGAAAGTGAAAATGCTAGGCAACACGCCTTCCCTAAGTTATGTGTCGTGCCGGATGGGCCGTGTTGTACTCCCGATTCTCGGGCGTGTGGGGGTGCGACGCGAACGCGGCAGGCCTTTTCCTTTTACTAGCAATGTGCCTGTGCGTTGCGACGGATCCAATGTAGTAGAATAGTAGTATTTGTTCACAAACTTGAAAGAAATCACTATTGTTTTGATATACTCCTAATATATTACTCCCTCTGTACCTAAATATTTTTCTTTTTTGAGATTTCAAATGGACTATCACATACGGATTATATAGACATATTCTAGTGTTTCTAGCAAGATGCCCGCGTTGCAACGGGTTAATGGAAAGGTAAGCACAACTTATAAATTGACGGATGGAGTACTAGTTACAGTGATGCATATAATTAAGCACATGTCAGTATTGACTGGAACGAGAATACAGCAACACAATAAGAATTAAGGCCACGATGATGCGATCGCAGTGGTGGTTATAGAAGGCAAGAAGAAAGATGGATCCACGAACGTACGACCTCCTCCTCCTCAACTTAGTGCGCCGGGCCACCGACCGGCGGCTAAGGAGCGGCGGCTTTTGTGGCGAGGTCGAGGTGCTTCTCAGAAAAGGCATCCAAGGCTTCCAGCCGGTTGAGGAAGGCCAACGTCGTAGCATCCTCACTGGCCTTGTAGATACCTATGTACACGATTTGCTCGTATAGGTGGATGTGTAGGTCGACGAATTTTTGCAGGGCGAGGCGCCTCGCGGTGAGCGCAACCTCCGTGGACATTCTTCGTGACGTCGGGCGCAATCGCAGGGCCACCAGTGCTTGAAAGAGGTTCCGCCATGGAGGCCGATTAGGTGGCAGTAATGAGGAGCCCGGGCGCTGGCCGGAGGAGTAAGGCGATGTCGTCCGCGAAGCTTCTTGAGGACGGTGAACTTGTTGCTGGTGGCAACGATCACCTGGTCCAACCGAGAGTCGAGTTGGCGCCGATGGCGGCCATCCACCACCGGGTCTCCAACACCGCTCGGAGACGATCTCGGCGCCATGCCGCAGGCCGTCGTGGACCATCTGGCGCAGCCGCTGGCCGCCACGCACATCATCGCCATGGGTGCAGGTGAGCTCTTTTGCGCTTAGTGTAGGTGCTTAGGCAAATGCTTATGTGTGTACGATGTGGTAGATGCATTGGAATGGAGGGGCGCCTTTATATGAGGGCAATGAGGGCAAACTGCGTTGCATTCACATCGTGCAACCTCTTTTCCTGGACCTCCTCCCATTACTTCCCTCATGCATTAATTGAAGGAGGATGCATTGGTCGTTCAACATATCGGGAACCGCTACTCCCTCCCTCGTCTGCATTAAAGCCGTATCGGGAACTGCGCTGCCCGCTGTCAAATCGAATACTCCCTCCGTCTAGGTGAGTATTAAGTCATCTTACGAAAACCAAATACTAGTAAACACATAGGCGTGGTGCATTAACTCTCACGTTGTTTCTTATTTTTTGACATAAATAGAGGAATGACTTGTATGCTTTTAATGACTTGAGACTATCAAACATGACATGCAGTGATCAGTTTGTTGCACAAGAACAAATACAACCCACGTCAGCACACACGCATCTTATAGCAACACATCCAATGGCTATAAAAGATGAATGAGACCAAATTATATCTCATCTAGATGAGTTCTAGCAAAACTGTATTAATAATACTTAGGCTGGCCATAGTGGGGTGTAACTTAGACTAGTAACATGTATATGTTACTAGTCTATGTTACTACTACCTCTATAATGCATAGTATCATAGATTAGTATCGTAGGTGGTCTCATTTATTGCCATGCATGACACATAGTAGCATCGCATTTATTATGTTACGGTATCTACTTATGTTACTATAACCATCTTTCTCTTCTTTAATTGCCTGCCACATAAGCATGTTTGCGAGTCCCAAGTGCATGTTACTACTTATGTTACCCCCACTATGGCCAGCCTTAATACTCCTGCGCCATGTATCATATATTAGTATCATGTAGTAGTATTTATTGCCATGTATGACACATAGTTCACGAGCGCTCTCTATATGTACCACCTTTTTTTTAATTTCAAGTTTTGCTCCATGGCGCAATCCATCGATACTACTACTGTACAAAAGTGGAGTATATACATTCTTTTAAAAGGCTAGAGGGCGGGGAAGTCTAGCTCGGTCGGTTTCATGAGAGGCGAGGGCCTTTGTGATTTGACGGCTCATTAATGTTGCAAATCAAATAGTATCTGACCGCCACTGCACGCCCGGGCGCCCATTAAACCCCTCCGTTAAACCCGCATGCAAACCGAGAATCCTACTCCGGCCACACGTTCGTTCATGAGCGGGCTGGAATTAAACGCAACACCGGCCGAGCTCATCCCGTCCGCCCTCAGTTTAAACGAGGCCAGACACCGGCCAAGCTCCTACCGTCCGCCCTCTATTTACACAAGGCCGGACAGACAGCGGGCAAGAATCGCAGCCCTCCGCCGCTCCTCCATCTCCTCCTTCACCATTTTCTCCACTCTTCCGATGGCTTCCGATGAGCCGTTCTCCGGCATATTACCCGGCTGGGTGGCCCGCCGAGCCCTCCGGATACGGGCGAGGCCGCTCGGTGCTTCACCAACCTCGCTTGGCCCTACGGAGCCAGTTGCCGCCCCAAGCAGGCGCGTGGTTCCGCAACTCGCCGCTCCAGTTCAGCTCAATGAGGAGTGGCGAGTTGCTCCACGCCGGCACAGCAGCGAGCACGCCGGTACGGGCGCCACATCGCTGGCTGCATCGCGCCACCAGTGTCTGCGGTGGTCGCGCCTCCCGTGCCTGCGGTAGCGCCATGCAGGCAGAGACAGAAGCCGGGTGCGTGGAGAGCGACGAGTAGGTGGCCAGCTTCTCCGTGTCCGCCGCCATCATCGAGGAGAAGTAGAACACAGGAGGCCGCCGCCACTTGGGACCCATGAAGGCCATCGCCGAGGCGACGACCAGGATTCGTGTGGTTTCTTTGCTGCTTCGTCTCTTCCGAGGACCTTCGTCGACCCCGCAAGTGTCGGACGGACATGAGGAAGACAAAGGGATCCGTATGCCAATTAGAACTAAAATAAGTCTAGATATATCCATTTCTAGGACAAGTATTTCCGGACGGAGGGAGTATTAATTATACAAGGGAGCCGGATTGGCACCTCTTAGTTCATGTAAATGTAATGAAATCCATCATGTTTATATGAAGATCCGACTTTTTTATACGAAATCCTTAATGCTTATATGAAATCAGTCCGTGTTTGCACGAATTTCATTTGATTGGTTAGAGTTGCAAAAATGTATGCCGCTGGCGTTTGATGTCGTCCTCCGCGGAAGGAAGCGGGAGGAAATTTGCCGACTGCCATTGGAGATGCTCTTTATGCTGGAAATAATAGAGTGACATCCAATCCATTTGAGTTAATTGCCTGTATGATTGTCCCTCTATAAAAAGTTAATTGCATGTACAAAGGTACACGTGACTTGCAGTGGTGGCTACAGCTTCGCATGTAAAATTAAAAAGAAACAAGTCCATCCTTAATATTCTAAGTACTCAGGGTTCCAATCACAATACAAGAGCGAAAAGAAGTACATATAAAATAAGTAGAGTAATATATAATATAAAAATCTAAAGTTAAAAGACAGAATTCGAACTCATGTCATCGCTGCTATAGCATCCGGCGCTAACCAGCCCAGCACATTTTTGTTGTAGATAATGCTGGAGATATATCTCCATTTCTACTCTTATATATACTCCATTCGTTCCTAAATATTTGTCTTTTTCAGATTTCAAATGGACTACCACATACGGATGTGTATGTAGACATATTTTAGAGTGTAGATTCACTCATTTTGCTACGTATGCCTTTTCGTGAAGGGCCGATTTGTCCTTGATTTATTTATGAGGTATCCAGATGGCAATCGCACCGCCAAGAAAAGAGGGTAACATCAAAATTATGGACTACTTTTTGAGTATATTGGTAAGGTCCGGTCGAGTCACTTGTTGAAATCTGTAAAGATGAATATTTCCTCCGTTCGAATACTTGTCATCAAAATGGATAAAAGGAAATGTATCTAGATGTATTTTAGTTTTAGATACATCTCTTTTTATCCATTTTGATGACAAGTATTTTCGGATGGAGGGAGTAGAAAACAGAGTTGGTGATGATGGTGTGCGTGCCATCCTGCAATATAGGCCATCGGATTTATATCTAACGGATAGGAAATAAACTATGGCAATTTTGCAAAAATATACCCACACGTCTCTCCACGTTCGCAAATAAGGACTTCCCTCGTTCGGCCTTTTCTCTCACAAGATAAACAACTCGTACAAATGCATCTTGATGTTCCGTGCAACGCACGGGCAGCTAGCTAATTACTTTTAAAATAGTTGCTGCGATAATTGGGTTGAAGTGATATATTTTATGTGTGCCCCGAATGATTTCAGATTCACTAGTAGTAACAAAGAAAAGGTTGCCTTGTTAATTAACAGAAAACAGGGTGAAAACTATCACATGAGGCCGGTAAAAACAAGGCACACTGGGTTCAGCGTCATCGTCACTACAGTTGTGCGCGCGCGAGAAGTCTACATATCGAGGGGGCTACCGAGCGAGGCACCGAGACACAATGTTTGAGAGAGAAACCAATTGACAGATTATGATCAGATCGAGTTGTCACCCTTCTGCTGGCCATTGTTGGGGGGAGGGAGAGAAAGACGTATCGAGAGTGTGTGCGGTAGGCACAGAGGCACAACTAGCGAGTGTGTGTGTGTGTGTGTGTTTGAAAGAGGAGTAGCTAGATTATTATCAAGATCGATGTGCCACCCTACTCCTTCGGTGTTGGGTAGTGTGTGTGTGTGTGTATGTTTGAGAGAGAATCCAGTCGATAGATTAGTATCAAGATCGAGGTGTCACCCTACTCCTTGGTAGTGTGTGTGTGTATGTTTGAGAGAGAAGTCAGTCGATAGATTAGTATCAAGATCGAGGTGTCACCCTACTCCTTCGGTGCGGGGTAGTGTGTGTGTGTATGTTTGAGAGAGAAGCCAGTCGATAGATTAGTATCAAGATCGAGGTGTCACCCTACTCCTTCGGTGTTGGGAAGTGTGGGTGTGTGTGCGTGTGGGGGGGGGCAGTGACACTCACATATCTCTACTCTTATAAAAAACAGAGTTGGTGATGATGGTGTTCCTGCCATCCTCCAATATAGGCCATACGATTTATATCCGACTGCAATTTTGCAAAAAGATACCCACACCCCTCTCCGCATTTGCAAATAAGGCATTCCCTCGTTCATCCTTTTCTCCCACAAGATAAACTTCTCATACAAATGCATCTTGATGTTCCGTGCAACGCATGGGCATCTTGCTAGTAGGGAGAAGGAGTTTGTGTGACACATATCTAGCTATATTAAGGGATAGGTAGATAGCATATGTGTGAGAGACATTATTATACTTTGAGACATTAGTGGCTGTGGGTGGGCGGAATTAAAGGGGTGGGCATGTTAGACATACAGAGCGTGTGTGTTTCGTGTGAGAGACTTGTAGGACGGGTAGAAAGACGAATTTAACCCTGACGGAGGGAGAGAAATACATGAAGTGCGCGTGTGTGATTCCGATGCCCACAGGGAAATGAGATATGTATGCGTGTCAGAGAGATTCCACAATTCATTCACGTATCACTATCTAGCGATCGTGGACGTGCCTCGCTTGAACATAAGTCAATATCTACTTCGTATCGTGGCCAAAGGTACAATATCAATTCAATGCTATAAAGATTGGACACTCACATATCACATTTTTTTTCTATTTAAATAAACCTTTTTAGTTGTGCATGCCAAAGTTACAGTGATGTTTCTTCAAACAACCAATGTAGCTATCATGTACATGCACCATTGTTACTCTTGCATTCAAATTCATTAGTCTTGGATGATTTAAGTTTCTATTTTGAAGTAATATATGTAATATTCATATATGAATTCAACGGGTACATAATTTATGAAATGGAGGCTATGTAATCATATGAGGTAACACTTTTAAGTAGCTAACTACAATATCCATTTCTTTTTGTGCGCCTCTACACTAACACGGCAATGCATTATGTTTAAAGTAAATAACCAATGGCACTAAATTATCTATTTACATGAGAAATACATAGGCTGAGCGTTTGATCCCTTTTTTGTGAACGCGCCACTACACCCGTACGATTGGCCGCGCCCGTGTGAACGTCCAAGTTATCGGTAGCGTCATCCCGAGTTATTGTCTTTTTTCGGGGTGGACTTCACACCGCTTATTAATCACGACGCTGCGTGCCCGTGTACACAGTCTAGCATGACCTTCCCGCTAGCACGGTCCAAAATTAGTTGAAACTGGATACGAACGATCCCGCGGGCGGAAAAATCTCCCGCCTCCTTCTAAAATTTCCGCCACCTTAGTCTTTAGCATGTGAAATCCCCCTCTTGTCCTTGGTGCACGGAGACCAACAGTTACAATACCGCCCTCATCTACATGATAGGTTGGGGCTGCTTTGGTCACTTCCGGTTCCCCCCACGACACGGCACCCCCATTTACTCTCCCCCTCCCGCAAAAACGACTAACTCCACAAAGACCAGAGCATCTTACATCACGCCGTCTGCATTTCATCGCCTCTTTCTCCCTCCCTCTCGAAACCCTAGATCGCTCATCCACCGCGCATTATAGCCCATTCATCGCCAACAAGGCGTCCACCTCGTCGGATCTCGCTTCGCGGGTCAGATCTACCCTCCCACATCCCCTAGAAACAAGTAGACTACTCATCCACCATTGTACCACAGCCCATTTAGTGCCGGCCTTGTCCACGGCGCCGGATCTGCTTCGCCGGTACTCTCGTCAACCGCCACAAGATCTGCAGCGGCTCATTCGTACTCCCCACCTGAGACGCTTCGTCCACACCCCCCGGAGCCGCCCCACCGACGCCCCCGTCGATGGCCTCTGATCCTCTTCGCCGACACCTTCCTCAACCCTACCGGAGCCGCTTAGCCGACACCTTCCTCAACCCTACCGGAGCCGCTTCGCCGACACCATCGTCAACCCTACCGGAGTAGCTTCGCCTATACCATTCTCAACCCTACCGGGCCGCTTTGCCAACTCACAAGTCCACGGCCTCGAGATCCGCTTCCTCGCACCCTCATCCAACCTACCGGAGCAGCTTCGATGCCCGGCCCACACCGCAGATCCGCATCGCCGACACCACCCTTAACCCAACCACCGGAGCGGCTTCGACGCCTGGCCCACGGGCCGCAGATCCGCATCGTCGACACCATCCTTAACTCCAACCACCGGAGCAGCTTCGACGCCTGGCCCACGGGCCGCAGATTCGTGATCGTCGACACCATCCTTAAGCCAACCACCGGAGAAGCTTCACCTACGCCCTCGTCCACGGCCACAGATCCGCTTCGCCCACACCGTAGTCCACCCTACCGGAGCCGCTCCACAAACACCCTACTCGACGGTTCTAGATCTCCTTACCGGACCCCGACAGCCAGCGTAGCGTCATCACCCTCGACGTTTCTAACCTGATTCCCACCGTCTGGAGAGATGCCAAGCACCCGCCACGGCCTAGGTACTTGTCACCTTTAAACCCGTCCCAAAGCATCACCGCCCGATGTACTTCAAATATACTAACCGGTCATTATTTGTTATGTAGCTGGCAAAATCTACAAGGACGATGTTTCTTCTGGATCTAACAGCTTGGCCAACCAAGATCCTGGACCGAGGCATTGCTATGATCTTGTAAGCGTCTCTCTCTCTCTCTTGTATTGTTCTGTGCCTGCCAGCGTGCTTTGCTAGGATTTTCGACCAGTAATCCCTTTGTGCAGACAATGATTTCTACTACTGGCTGCTAAATTACTAAATTAGATATGTAGATGTCATACATGATACTACCTCGCACTGCTCCTAAATAAGTCTTTCTAGAGATTCCACTATAGGCTACATACGGAGCAAAATGAGTGAATCTACACTCAAAAATGCATCTATATACATACGTATGTGGTCCATATTGGAATCTCTACAAAGACATATATTTAGGAACAAAGATATATTACACAAAATCGTAGGGTGGCATGTAGGAATTCCAAAGGCACTACATTAGGCTCCCTTAGAGTGCCCGCTAGTCCGGCATCTGAGTCATGGCTAGTTTATGGTACGCACACAATCGTTAATTGGTGGTTTAAATATGAAGGGATATGCAATGTAGTATCATGTAGAGATGTCTGAAATTAGCCGTGTCAACTTGAGTATAGGGTTACACAATGAAAAAATACAAGATGTATGTGGCAATTTCATGGAACATCGCAAAAAAGGAGAGGCAGATAGTGAGCCTATATAGTGTGCTATGGTACGTCACTCCTCCATTGCAATCATCGTGACATGTTATTTGTATGCCGATTCTATTAGCCAAGTTTCTTAGGGATGCTTATTACGAGTTATCCTAAGAAAATAAGCACTGTGAATATAAGCTCCATGTAATAAGCCAACCAGTTCTTTTCATTGCGTTTTCAGCTTATCTTTGGTATGATCAGTGGAAAGTCTAGATTGCATTATATATTTTTCATTTTGCTGCCCATATGGAAATTAATTAGACTTGCAAACATCACAAATTGAACCCAGCTGAGTAATTAATATGATAGGAAAACAGATCATCACTATTTGCTCAAAATGCAAATACAAAGATACTGTCTACTTGGCACAATCTACTTTCGTCAATGTTTTCCATAGAGATCCCATTGCCTAATTTAAACGAAGAACGCATGACCCACATTTAAATGAAGAACAATTATTTATTGAAATTCGATGGTCCAAGTGGCTGGTTATTATCATATAGCAAAGCACCACCGAAAGCATCATATAGCAAAGGACAGACTCATAGCAACTCATCATACAAAGATAGCGATGCGCAATTCATCATATACCAGCAGCAGCTCATAGCAATTCATCATATAGCAGCAGCAGGAACAGTTGATAGCAATTCATCATATAGCAGCAGAAGCAGCAGCTCATAGCAATTCATCATATAGCAGCAGCTTGTAGCAACTCATCATATAGCAGCAGCAGCAGCTCCTAGCAATTCATCATATAGCAGCAGCAGCAGCTCATAGCAACTCATCATACAGCAGCAGCAGCTCATAGCAATTCATCATATAGCAGCAGCAGCAGCTCATAGCAATGCATCATATAGCAGCAGTAGAAGCAGCTCATAGAAATTCATCGTATAGTGGATTAGAATGAAAATTTGGCAAAAAAATCAGAGGAGATCCTCACCTTGTTGGATGAGCTCATCCTTCAACAGCACCTCAAGCCATGGCCTGGGAGGAGGGGAGGGGGAATAAGGTGCCTTCACGCAGGTGGCATCACCAGAGTTGTGCAAATACCACGGAGTAGTGCATTCGACGAACCACAAGTGGAGCAAATTGGCCGGAGACCATGAGAATAAGGGGCGGTCTTGGGAGGGAGGAGCAGCCAGGAGATTTTCCCTACCGCCGGCCATGTAGCCTAGCTGGACAGAGCATCGTCGAGGACCAGGCCAAATGGCACCAGTGGCAACATCTCGCTGGAGGAACCCTAGCGCTGCAGGCAGGGGATCGAGGTAGAGGGAAAGGGGAGAGGAGATGCAAGCGGGCAGGGCAATGAATTCTTGCGTGTTTGTTTTTACTTGAGGGTTAGGTGTGACACGGGCGTCAGCAGTTGCATTTTGAGTGTAATATTAGGCAGACAACAGAGTCATTTCACTATTCCCCTTCCCTTCAATTTTTAGTGAGGTTCTACCCGAAACACCCCCCTCCAAAGCGAAATTAATTAAGCCCAAGCCCATAACTCAAAAATGACTTCTTTACATCTGGCTTATTTTGACAATATGCCCTGAAAAAGGCGGAATCTAACTGGCCCTTAACCTACAATTCAATTGTGCACGCAATGATGAATCACTCCTGCCTGCTATATGTACATTTAGGCATCATCATACATGGCATAACCTAATACATGTGCATTCCATTGTAGATTCTGGAATATGCAATGTTTATGTTAGTTCGTACGTTGCACATGATGTTTAAATGCCCGTTAAATCTGGTCAGTCAAGTGATGGTCTTTAAGCCTCCTTCTTTGCTTCTTTTCTTGATATGTAAGATTTGCTCACACATCTGTTCAATTGCTTGTTTGCATTAGCCAGCCATACTAGGACTGTTTGCTTTGATTACTTGTTGTTCTTGACCTAACACTCTAACAGAGCTTGTCAACTATTTAAACACTAAGGGCTGCTGTAGTGGGGCCTTGTCTAACTCATAGGTGACATAAAGGTTTGGTCAGACACTACAAAGAGGCTCTCCAAGAGTACCTGGAGATCCAGTTCAAGGTATGCCTAGTTTTTACATAGTGCGTATATAGTAAATGCTCATTTCATTGTGTGCAAGTGCAAGAGATGCGGCATGTTTCATTATGTGGTGTTGTTTTGTTATAATCTCATCCTTTTGTGTTCACAATTTGGAAAGTATGCATATTTATCTTCCAAGGAGACGAGTAACTAGTTTGTGTCACCTTGCGTAGGGGGTGCAATGAAGATAAGATCGAGGATTTCCAAGTACAAGAAGTTAGGAAGGAGCCTTGCAAGAGAAGTAGGAGCTGCTGTTGAGCCTCTTCAACCTGCTAAGGTAAGTCACCGTATGCAACTCAACAGTTCAATTCCTTGTTTGTTTCTGCATAGTTAATTTTCTCTTTTCCATTGCTTTATTTGTCCTCGCTAATGAGATGCCCAAATAATCATGCACGATGTTCGGTACTTGTATCACTATTAGTTGACATAATTAAAGGCCTTACCATTTAATTACTCTACCAAGTGTGCCTGAAGCTTTGAAGTCTATTAACCAACTATTATTGCATGAGGCTCACAATCTAGTTTATACTACGCTAATGATTGCATAGTTTTGCCTGCTGTAGTATGTTTGTATGAAACCCTCTGATGTTCATTATGCTCCCTAAGACTTTAATTGAGGTACAGAATGGCCAACTGCTTGCTTACTTATACGCAACGTGATGTCTAAATTTGTAATTTGTAACTCCTCTGGTGAGCTAAGAGGGATTTCTGTATGAAGGTTGCACAGACTATCTTTTTTATAATTTTTAAAATATCACCTGCTTATGCTTCATGACGTGTAACATTTTTTTGTGAAAGTGACGTGTAACATTATTGTTAGTCCTGTTTTGCCATGAAGTACAAAATAGTGTCATGTTCGCTTCACTGTTGTAACTATATTTTTGCCCTAGTCATGTGTACTTACAGAAACATTTCAGGATGAAGTGACATCAACACAAAAATCATGAGCAAAGGCGGCATGGCTGCTACCGAATGATTATGGATTGAATTGGAATGTGCGATGTTCTCGAGCATCAACTAGAGGTGGCAAGACAACGTGTGCATGATTGTCAACGTATAATCAACAAGTTGAGACTGGACATGCAGGTATTAGATGCAGGAGTCAAAAAATGAAACAAGACACCGAAGTAACCATGAAGGAATTGGAGATTTTGCAGACCGAAATTTGTGCTATCTGAATCCGGCCAATCCTATTTTCTGAAGAGATTATAGTTCAAATGGAGTTAAGTTGATGCTCGTCCATGATGTATGAGCTGTATTTTCCTAGTGTATGTAATTTGCTGTTTGTGTATGCTTTATTATCACCGTGCGAACCATAATGCCCAAAGTGGGTATAATCGGTGTAATTTCTTTATTGTATAGTGTAGGATTATTCTACCTTTCTATGCCTTGATCTCTTTGTTGTATAGTGTATGCTTTTTAGAGGTGATAGTATTGAGTAGGATAATTCTTTGAATATGCTATATCGTTCAAACGGGGGCCAACTCGCTCGACCATGGCCCTTCACGGGCCGTCGGATCCATGGGCCTTCTACGTCTCATAGGATACGTGGGCCTTCTACGTCTCGTAGGATCCATGGGCCTTCTACGTCTCGTAGGATCCATGGGCCTTCTACGTCTCGTAGGATCCATGGGCCTTCTACGTCTCGTAGGATCCATGGGCCGCTGACTCATTTATGGGTCTTGTACGGGCCTTTAATGGGCCATAGACGGGCCTATAATGGAAATCGTATGTTTTATGGGCTGACCATAACAGACCGTTAATAGGCCATATTTCATGATGCTATGAAAATGGCCCAACAGACTAATGGACCACAAACGGGCCGACTGTAACGACGGGCTAAATTTGGCCCACAAGTAGAAAATGACAGTAACGGGCCGTAAGTAACCGAATGCTGCAAATGAGCCCAAGAATAAATGGGCCCTCAGAAGGCCGAAAGTTAACTTGTGAAACGCCCAACGGGATAACGCCCGTTAATGGGTATAAAGTGTTACACTCTTCATTACGGGCCGATTTCACCATGGGCCGTTAATGGGTGTAAAGTAATACCTTTATTCATTACGGGCCGCCAAAGACGGCCGCTAATGGACCAAGAGTTACAAAGGGCCTCATATGGGCCGAAAGATGTCATGGGCCATACATGGGCCAGAAGTGAAAATGGGCTGGAATCATATTGGATGGCCCAGATGACGCTACTGGGCCTAATTCGCATAGGGCGTAACGGGCCTTGGGTTAGTGGGATGTAAATGGGCTATATGCTAACTGGCCGTTAACAGGCTTTAAATGGGCCGGCCCGCCAGCTTTTGACCAAGTCAAACGGGCCGGCCTTTTCACAGGAATGGGCCACTGTTGGGCCGTGCCACGTGTCGACGTATCATAGGCGCCTATACATCCGGTGAGTGGATGACATCTCCCCAATGATGAGCCGACACGTGTTTCCTCCGACCAATGATGAATTTACACGGAAAATCCCCATTGGTCGGGTACATTAACGGGTTATCGGATCCAAACCTGACCCGATAGCTTAATGGCGGTCCTTTACGGTGGATGCCACGTGTCGGTCACCCTTGACAAAAGCACTTCTGTGCCGCGCGATTTATCGTCATGGAAGTGGACACTTCCGTGATGATAATTTTGGTAATGTCATGGAACACTTCTACGATAGCACAGGTATGACTATCTTGATTCTGTCATAAATTTGTCATGGATGTACATGCATGACAGAAAACTGACCTACTGTGACAAACACGTATCGTCACGGAAGTGTATTTTTTTTGTAGTGTCATTGTTATCATGGTTTATATGATGTGGGTGCTAAGTGTTATTCCTTTTACCTTATATCAAGAAATTATGAATGACATAGCACCCGCTGAAATAGAAGATATAGGTGTTACTATTAAACTTGCTAATAGAGACACCATCACACCACTTGGGATAGTTAGAGATGTTGAAGTCTTGTGTGGGAAAATAAAACACCCTACTGATTTTCTAGTTCTTGGTTCACCACATGTCGCGGGAAACCACGACCACCTATGGGACTAGGACGGCCCCTTGCTAGTTCGGCACGGGGGAGTCGCGCTGCACAAAGAGCAGACCAACGCAAGGCAGCACGACAGAGATCACACATGCAGTTTTACCCAGGTTCGGGCCGCCGTGAGGCGTAAAACCCTACGCATGCTTTGGTGGATTGATGGTGGAAAGTTGGAGGTGGTGCGTAGTACACTTGCTCGGCAAGGGTTGCTTCAGGGCAGCAGCGACTACGTGTGTGGGGGAACGAGTGGTCTAGCTTTCTAATCTCGCGAACCGAACCCCCTCTAAGGTTGCCATGGGCCTCCTTTTATAGATCAAGGGGTTACCATAGTGGCAAATTAGTCATTAGACATTGATATGATAGAAAATAGTGCTATCATACCTAACTCTGCAGGCTAACAGTGCGCATTTAATGCACCACTTAGTGTCACATCGTTGGTTGCCCGGCAAGGCTTGCCGGGGTGTCTTGCCAGCCCCACACCTGCTTGCTTGACACGTCAGTAGACGGGTGTCATCTGTGGGTTTCCTTGGTAGGAAGTGGCTGCCATGTGGCGATTGGTTGCCACTTAATCATCCTGCAGCTTGACACCGCATTGATCGACGACGTGGGTCGAGGTGGAGTATTCGATGAAGTAATCTGGTCTCCGCGAGCCCCGGCAGGCCCTGCCGGACGCCTTGGCCATCTCCTTCCGGAGGTGGCCTCGCTCCTTGTCGGGCTCGCCTGCCTGGCGAGCGAGGCTTCTCTTGGTGATATCTGGCTTTCTGCCTTGGCCTTGGATCCTTTCGATCTTCTTGTTCACCTTGTTCTGATCTTGGCTTGTCCGCGCACGAGTCAGGAACATGTACCCCTGTATATTTTCCCTGACATAAGCCCCCGGGCCTGAGCCATACGTGTCGCCGGGCATGTTGGGTTAGGCCCCAAACCGTGTGCGGACACGTGGCAGGAGAGGGTTGCGCGTGACGTTTCACCATGATGATCGGTCAATCCAACATCCACTTCGTGTAATTACTGCGCGTCATGGGATCGTGGGACTGTAGCAATTAAGGTAAAACGGTAACTTTATGAAGCGTCGCGCTCTTGTTCCACGTCCCCCCTTAATAGCAGGAAAAGCGGAGCGCTGCGATTCATCTCTTCTCTGCTCCGCACCCCATCTTCTTCCTCCGCAAGACAAGCAACAGTTCCCCAGCTCTCCCTTCCGCTGCAGTCCTCCCCGTTGATGTCGCCGGAATGGGGAAGAAACCCGCGGACAAGAAGAAGCAGACGGCCGCGGCGAAGGAAGCTGCCGCCGAAGGGAGCAAAAGAGGGGCGGAGTTGAGCAAGAGGCGGAGCGAAGATGTCGTCTTCACTCCATCAAATCTAAGCGGCCCAGTTCTCCAAGCGAGGTACGGATATCTATGGGGGAGGCCTGTCGAGAAGGGGCATGGGGCACCAGCGGTGATTGTGGCGGGGAACGAGGTACTGCGGGATTCTTATTATTTCTTCTGCGCCTATTTCATCTATGCTCTTTGCCCTCCTTTCTCTGGACTCTTCGAGGCGATCATGAATATGGGTTCCACCTTCTTGATTTTACGCCAAATGCAATGGCGACCATGGCCATTTTTGCCCATTTGTGCGAGAACTTGGTCGGAGTCAAACCCAATGTGGATATGTTCCAGCATTACTTTGTCCCGCGGGTGGAGAGCAAAGCCTATCGCTCCGGGGTTCATCAGCTAGATGCCACGTGTGGCGAGGAAGCTCCGGGATTACCTCCCTGGGTATCAGCAGGAAAGGTGGGATGAGAGGAGGGCGTTGGTGTTCGATCGAAGACAAGGATGCCCCTGCTTTCTATGAGTCCCGGAAGGAGAGCGTCGAGTGCGACAGAGATTGGAGCGCCAAGGGTGTCGGTGTTCTGGGAACGCGGGTCCCCAGACTTGCCTGCCTGCGGCCTGCGGCCAGTACGGCCCGTCTTCATCAACCCAAGTGCAAGACCCTCGCGAGGGGCCAAGACTCGCGGGGCGGATGACGCAAGGCCTCCTCAGGGGCGGCCTCGCCAGGCAGGCTCGCGAGGAGGCGGAGAGATCAAGGCAAGGGGTACCTCGCGAGGTGCTCATGACGCAAGCCATGACAACCAAGACCAGGCAGGCGCCAGCCTGCGCAGTGTCCTTGTTTCCTCTTTGGTGCAAAGGGGGCAAGCGCAGCCGCGGAGTACCAAGGCATCAAGCAAAGGTTACCATATCGGTGCAACAAGACCAAGACAGGCGGGACGGCAAGATGGAGGTCACCGTGGAGCCCAAGAGGGTGTCATCGCCAGTGCCTTTGGCAGTCGAAGACCACCTTTAGTCAGGATAGCTTGTACTAGTTGTCCCCTTTCAAAATGGCCGTCGTTGGCTCCCTTCCCGCTCAATATATGGGAAGAGGACCAGGGCCTCTATAAATAGAGATAGCCACCGTAGTAGAGAGGCATCTCATTGGAACCCCGCGAATCCCGGACAAGTAGAACACCACCACCACAAGAACACCCCTCGCGAGGTTGTTCTTCCCTTGTACTGTTCATCATTAGCAAGAGGCAATCCACCACACCACACATAGGAGTAGGGTATTACACCACGATGGTGGCCCGAACCTGTATAAATCTTGTGTCTCTTGTGTTGTTCATCGTGCTAGCTATAATCGTGGCGAGGTTTTGGGGCGTGTATCGGTAGGGAGAAGATCTTCGTGCGCACCCTAGAGTTCTAACCTTAAGGGTCTTGCCGGAACCCGATATCCGACATTTCGCGCGCCAGGTAGGGGTGCGCCGAAATCTTCTTTCCGTTGTTCTGCGTTCCATCGCTTCGCCGCATCCATGGCAGACGCTCGCCGAGCTCACGCCGAGCGCCGGGCTGCTCTCGCCGCCCGCGTCGCCCAAACGGCTCCCGTCGGTGGGCTTCCTCGTCGTTCTCCGTCGCCTGCCGCCAACGCCGCCACTGGCCCGGCGGGGAACAAGCAGCAAGCATCTTCGCTGCACCCTTCGGTGCGGCGGGAAGGCCGCACCACCACTCCATCGCTGACTCCAGTTGGTTCGTCATCTCACGCTCGTCACGCTCCCACAGACACGTAGGCCGTGTTGCTCCTGGCACGTGAGCTCCTGCACTACCGCCCCATCGACGACCTCTATGAGGACTGGCTCGCTCGCATCACCGAGCTCGTCCGCGCCGCAGTGGGCTATCCTGCACCATATCTCTCACTGCCTCGCCCTCCGTCCTGCGTGCGCGATGTGTCTCAGGGGGTGCCTCCGCCACCTCCTCCCCAAGAAGGCGCCCTGGCTCCAATGTGCACGGCCCCTGGAAGTGACCCACCACATCCAGCGCCTGCGCGACAAGAACGAAGCTGTCAAGAAATCCCTCGGCCTCAAGAAGGCGTTCACGCGTTCTCGCACCAAAGACGCCAAGACCGTGATCCTCGCACCAAGACGCCAAGACCTCGTGCGCTTCGGTGGCGGCACGCGGGAACCATCCAGAGCAGGCCCCGCGTCTGCAAAAAGCTCCGGTGGCCATGGAGGTTGTCGTGCCTTCACCACCAAGCTACGCAGCGTCGCCTGGCCAGGCAAGTTCAAGCCAGACCTGCCTCCTCGCTACGACGGCACCGCCGACCCCGTGGAGTTCCTGCAGCTCTACGAGCTGGGCATCAAGGCGGCCAACGGAGAGGAAAAGGTCATGGCGAATTGGTTTCCCATGGCGCCTGAGGATGGTGCCCGCACCTGGCTCCTGAACCTGCCTCCCGGCTCGATCTCCTCCTGGGACGAGATGCACAGCCATTTCGTCGCCGACTTCCAGGGCACTCGCGACCGCCCTCTGATCGTGGGTGACATGCGCCGCATCAAGCAGCATCCTGGAGAGACATGCAGAAGTACATCCAGCGTTTCAACAGTGCTCGCCTCAAGATCCCCAAGGTGACTGAGGAGGCCATCATCTCAGCGTTCTCTGATGGCATTCGCGACGTCAAGATGAAGGAGGAGCTCACTATCCACGAGTATCTGTGCACATCTCTGGAGCTGTTCAACCTGGCGACCAAGTGCGCGCGGACTGAGGAAGGACGCCTCTCCCTCCTCGAGCTTCCCGTCGCTGACCCAGAAGAGAACAAGGCCAAGGCCAAAGACATGAAGCGCAAAGGAGCAGTCGTGCTCGCAGCAGGACCAGACATGAAGCGCGGAATGGACCAGCCGGAGTCGTCCAAGGGTAGCCGATTCTGCGCCTACCACAACCTCTACACCCACAACACCAACGAATGCCAGGAGCTCAGAGCCGTTCGAGAAGGACGCATTGGTCGACACCCCGAGCGCAACGACCGGGGCTACGGCCGAGGAGGAGGAAGAGGTGGAGGACGATGGGACGACCGAGGCCCTCGCCAGGAGTGGCGTGACCGACCTCGCGAGGATCGCTGGCAGGACCAGCCTTGCGAGGGAGCCTGGAGGGACCAGCCTCGTGAGGACCGCCCACATGGCAACGCATGCCTTCCTCCTCTGCCGCCACCGCCAAGAAGGAATGACGACCACCACGAGGACGAGGGGCTTGGGTCTTCCAGGAGCCACGTGCTATCGCTTGCATCCTGGGCGGAGCCCGGGCCCCACCCTCTCAGCGCATCTTCAAGCAGTTTGCTCGCGAGGTGAATGCAGTCCTCCCCAAGCTCGAGGCCAAGCTCGAGGCCACGCGCCCTCTCCGATGGTCCAAGTGCGCCATCACTTTCACCTCAGCAGATCAACTCAAGTGTGCGGCTACAGCTGGCATCCTCCCAATGCTCTGTTCCCCAGTCATCAGCAACGTGCAAATTACCAGAACCCTCATCGATGGCGGCGCAGGGCTCAACGCTACGTCTGGCCGAGACGCTCAACAACCTTCAAGTGCCATATGATCAACTCCAGCCAACCAAGCCTTTCTCGGGAGTCACTGACAGCTCCACTACCCCGATAGGGCAGGTTCGCCTCCCTGTCACGTTGGGGCAACGCAACAATTACCACACCAAGCTCATCGACTTCGACGCCGCCCACATTCGCCTACCGTACAATGCCATCCTCGGGTATCCAGCCCTGGCCAGGTTCATGGCGGTAACCCACCATGGCTACAATGTCCTCAAGATGCCAGGAAGCGGTGGAATCATCACAGTCCCCTGCGAAGAGAAGGATGCGGTGTGCTCCCTCGAGCGCGCCTTCTAGGCTGCATCAATCGAGGACCCAGACAGCAAGAGCGAGAACACTCCTGAGGCAGTTCCCAAGAAGAAGAAGACATCGCCCAGCTCAAGGCCTCAGGAGTTTGGCATCCCCGGAGGTGTCGCATCAGGATCCGCGCCCGTGCAAGGGGCGCCTCCCTCCATCACATAGGAAGGCGCGCCCGGCGCCCTCCTCGGGCAGGGCTCGGGGGCTCTCTTCTGGAGGGCCTCAGACTTTGCCAAGATCACGAGGGAGGCGCTCGGGCACCACTTGGAGGCGTGCTTTGCAGCAGGTTTCCCTCAGGAAAGCATGGGGCAAGGAAGGCCCAACCCTCAGGAGTTCATCACCAATACCACTCAGGAGTTGCAGGAATCAAGAGTCATATGCGGCGATCGCCGTTTACCTGGCGTAGCTCCCCATCCAGGCGAGGATGGCGGGCTGCGTGTCTGCATCGACAACACAGGGCTCAGCCGAGCCGCGTCTCAGGAGCGCCTCTGGCCTTCGCGCGTGGGACGTTGCGAGGGTCCGCTGCACAGCTACGTTCGCATGCCTTTCGGCCTGCCGAACACGGCCGCTACTCACCAGCGCCATCTGTGGAGCATTCTGGCAGCTCAGGAGGCCAGGCACCACGCGGTCCTGGCGGAGATGGAGATGGTCCTCAAGGAACCGCCTGGACCCCCAGAGCCTCCCGAGGCTCAGGGCTCCAGTGGCTCGTGAGGGTCGGCCTCTTCACCGCGCATCTTCAGCTACTTTAATACCCCCTCTACAATGGTATCAGGTGACATCTTTCGAGTTCATTTCAGCTGGGAGCGCCCTCAGGGCTGTCGGATATCGGGTTCCGGCAAAAACCCTTAAGGTTCAAACTCTGGGGTACGCGTGAAGATCTTGCCCCTACCACCCCACGTCCCAATGCCTCGCTACGAATCTAAGATACACGATAAACAACACAAGGGACACAAGGTTTATACTGGTTTGGGCCACCGTTGTGGTGTAATACCCTAATCCAGTGTGTGGTGTGGTGGATTGCCTCAGGGGCTGATGATGAACCGTACAAAGGAAGAACAGCCTCGCGAGGGGTGTTCTTGTGGTGATGTGCTTGGGGAGGAATTGATCCATCTTTGTTGGCTCTATGTGAGATCTAGATGCCTTCTACTATGGTGGCTATCTCTATATATAGAGGCCCTGGTCCTCTTCCCAAATATTGAGTGATAAGGGCGCCAACAGCGGCCATTTTGAAGGGGAACATCTAGTACAAGTTATCCTGACTAATGTTGGTCTTCGACTGCCAAAGGCCCTGGCGATGACGCCATCTTGGGCTCCACGGTGACCTCTATCCTGCCGCTCTGCTGGTCTTGGTCTCGTTGCACCAAAATGGTAACATTTGCTTGATGCCTCGGTACTCCATGCCTGCGCTTGCCCCTTTGCACCAAAGAGGAAACAAGGACACTGCGCAGGCCGGCGCCCACCTGGCGCCCGCCTGGTCTCGATCGTCATGGCTTGCGTTAGGAGCACCTCGTGAGGTACCCTTGCCTTGATCTCTCCGACTCCTCGCGAGCCGGCCTGGTGAGGCCGTTCCTGAGGAAGCCTTGCGTCGTCCACCCCGCGAGGCTTGGCCCCTCGCGAGGGTCTTGAGCTTGAGTTGATGAAGATGGGTCGTACTGGGCCACCCCTTGAGTCACGCCACAGGCCGTAGGCAGGCAAGTCTGGGGACCCCCGTTCCCAGAACACCGATAGTAGCCCCCGGGCCCAAGGCACGCTCGGACTTGGCTTAGCGATGAAGCAAAAGGGCAAGTGCGGAGCGCCGCGGGCCCCAACAGCCTGCGGCCTTGGGCGCCGCGTGGCAGTTGATTGGATGTGGGCGTCTCTGCTTCCCCATGCTGCCTCAGCAACTGCCCGATTTGATGAGTCCCTGCATGCATAGAGGGTCATGATTACCTGCGATCGTGGAGGCCGATGGTGGCCTCCTCTGGACTATAAGTACGGAGAGGTGTGATCCCCCACAGTCCATCTCTTCTTGCTCCGCTCCTTCTTCCTCGCTCCTCCTCCATCTTGACGCCAATGGCGCCGATCCACCGGTTCTCAGCCGAGGAGAAAGGAAAGGCCCCCCGAGAGGGGCCTAACCCGGTCCCGCCGAAGAAAGGGCCGGTCCTCGGCCGCCGTGACGAGGTTGCTCGGCCGGAGGCGTCGAGGCCCTGGTACGAGCGGCCGCCTCCTGGGTTTCCGCTCCCTCTGTACGCCCAGGCTGAGGGCCCTAGAGAAGAAGACGCCGAGCGGCACCGCCCGCGTCGGCGGTGATGAGTTACGGCGGTGCGCGCCGTTGCTCCGGGAGTCCATGCCACGGACTCCTCTCGCGAGCTCGTACTTCACGCCGCCATGCCTCCAAGCTCCTGGATACGCCTTCCTCCTTCCTTTGCCTCCGAGATGCCGCCACGGGGGCCTCTTGAGCTCTGACTGCAGCACGTCGACTGCGGCACCCCCACGATCGGAGTGGAGGTCGAGGTCGTCGCTCCGGGGAAGGTCTACATGACCCGGGGCTGGGGCGAGATCGCCCGAGTCTGCCGAACATGGGTTGCCTTCGTGATTCATTTCAAATACGATGGCGCCTCCTTGATGCTCTTCAAGGTCTTCGACACGAAAGGACGCCGGCTGGAGTGCTGCCCTAGAGGAGGCGGCCAGGACGCCGGCATGGCAAGGGCCCGGCCTGCCCTCCACTTCCTCAGCAGCTCCTCTGGCAGCAGTGGAGATGATGGGGGTCCAGCGACTCTCCCGAGCTTCTCGTGACTCCGGAGACGAGCGACGACAACTACGAGCCCCCAAGCTCGCGCCGCACCCGGAGCAAGGCAGCTGCACCAGGCCACCGACGCGGCTGATCTGGATGGGGTTGGCGCTGGTGCTTGGTGGCCCACTGTTGATGATGGCGTCGGCCGTGGAAGCGCGTGCAGTTAGGGCTCCTTAGGATTAGCACCTTTTGTTTCCTGTGAGGAACCAAGGAAGTACCCCGTGGGGGCATGTAAAGCGTCTGCAGTGTCTTTTGTTGATATTATCCTTATCATGAAGCGGTGCAAGATGCTTGTCCTGTCTCGGCTCGGTTCCCCCTTTCTAACCTCACGATGGCTTGGTGCTCTACGCTGACAGGTCCCGGTCCCCAGGCAAGCTTCAGTTGTCGCTGGTATGCCAGGTCGCGATGCTGTGGTCAAGGCCAGGAGGTGAGCGGCCCGAGGTCCAGTAAGAGCCCCTGAGGCGCGATGCTCAGGAGGTCCCCTTTAGCGCTCAAGCAGCCGCCGCTGGGCGAGAAAGGAAGGCAATGTCGCCGTCATAGAGCCGCATTAAGTGGGGGTTTGGCGTCGCGTCGATTAGCTGTTCCAGGAGCGTGACTTATCTCGAGAGCTTGGAGTCGTTCCTTCGCGAGGTGCCGGACCTGCGTGTCGGCAGCTGGGATGTCGCTGGGTCAGGCCTTCGTGAGCTCCTCCTCCCTTCCATGCACTCTCCTTCGTGCTCTACGTCCTCAGGTCCCGGCCCTCGAGCGAGCTCAGCCGCCGCTGGTATGCCAGGTCGCGATGCCGTGGACAAGGCCAGGGGGTGAGGGCTGGAGAGCCAGTAAGAGGTCCTGAGTCGCGATGCTCAGGAGCCCCCCTTTTAACATGCAAGCGGATCACACGGGTAAGAGAGAGAGAGAGAGCTTGCGATGCCCCCCACGTTATTCCTTAGTTGGACCCAATAAGCCAACACGAGAGAAGCAAGGGTTGCCATTACGATTGTCGGCCAGCCATTGGTTGCTCCGAGCGAGTGATGAGGGCACTGAGGGCCTGGTGAGGTAGCGCTTGCGGGGCTACCGCGGGCCAGAGCTCGACCACTCAGATTTGTCGATGTTGCAGGGACGGACCCGTGCGCAAGCGCCGTGCCAGAGCGAGCGGCTCCAAAGGTAGGTGTCAATCGAGCAGGTGATTATCATAGGCAGGTTAAGCATGAGGAGCAAATTAGCTTAGATAGATGCAGGAAAGATATATGCCACTGGGTCAGGCCCGAGCGGCTCTAGGATGATGCAGCCCAAGGGGCGCCCCCAGCAAGGTGAACTAAAGACATAAGCAAAACGTATACATGCCGCGGGGACAGACCCGCGCGACCTGGGAATGATGCAGCCCTGAGGGCGCTCCCAGCTGAAATGAAACTCAAAAGATGTCACCTGGTATCATTGCAGAGCGGGTGTTGGAGTAGTTGATGATGCACGGTGAAGAAGCCGATCCTCACGAGCCACCGGGGCCCTGAGCCTCGGGAGGATTTGGGGGTCCGGGTGGCTCCTCAAGGTCCATGTCGGTGTCAAAACCGGCGGATCTCGGGTAGGGGGTCCCGAACTGTGCGTCTAGGCGGATGGTAACAGGAGACAAGGGACACGATATTTTACCGAGGTTCGGGCCCTCTTGATGGAGGTAAAACCCTACGTCCTGCTAGATTAATATTGATAATGTGTGTTACAAGAGTAGATCTACCACGAGATCAAAGAGGCTAAACCCTAGAAGCTAGCCTATGGTATGATTGTTGTTCGTCCCCACGGACTAAAACCCTCCGGTTTATATAGACACCGGATAGGGATAGGGTTACAGTCGGTTACAATGGTAGGAGATCTACATATCCAGACGCCAAGCTTGCCTTCCACGCCAAGGAAAGTCCCATCCGGACACGGACGAAGTCTTCAATCTTGTATCTTCATAGTCTTGGAGTCCGGCCGATGATGATAGTTCGCTATCCGGACACCCCTAGTCCGGAACTCCCTCAAGAGCTCTCGAACCAGGCTTCAATAACGACGAGTCCGGCGCGCATATTGTCTTCGGCATTGCAAGGTGGTTTCTTCCTCCGAATAATTTATAGAAGATTGTGAACACCAGGATAGTGTCTGGCTCTACAAAACAAGTTCCACATAACACCGTAGAGAGAATAATTTTTGCACAGATCTGCTGACGTATTCCGCGGGCGTGACATCACACCACGGCCGTGCTTTTATATGAATCGCTTTTTATTGTTCCACCTCAGCGTGTTTAGCGAGGCGGTTTCCTTTGGCACGCCTTATCAAAGCGTAGATCGTGCCCCCTTATTTCGGGATTCTCATCAATACGGACGTGGGTAACCCAACTGCGTCTGCTGGCCCCGCCTTCTCTATCAAAGGCGAGTCCTAGTCGACCACGGGTGGGCTCTTGGTATTCAACCTCTTTATAACGAGACCAAGGCCCTCTCCTTTTACACCCTCTATCGAGTTCGCCTCGTGCTTCGAAGTTCCAACACCCAAAGCTTGATTCAGCGCTCAACTCTCGACGATGTCCGGCTCCGACCAGCATGGCCGATGGATGTCTTCCTCCATCACGTAAGAAGACGTGCCAAAGCTGCGAGACGCTGTATCTAACCGGCGAGATTTCGTGATAGGCTGCTCGCCCAGGCGGTGTCATTCCCACTCTCGAGCCCGGTGAGAACGTGGTGTTCGTGTCTCACTTCCGTCGGGGTTTAGGCTTCCCGATGGACCCTTTTGTGCGGGGGCTCATGTTTTATTATGGCCTTGATTTCCATGACTTGAATCCGGATTCCATCCTCCATATCTCGTCATTCATTGTTGTATGTGAGGCCTTCCTCCATATTACCCCTCACTTTGGATTGTGGCTCAAGACCTTCAAGGTGGAGCCAAAGGCGATCAAGGGCGCAAATGAAAAGTGCGGAGGGGTGGTCATAAGCAAATGCGCTGGTGCTCCGTGGGTCGAGGGCTCTTTTCAAGAGGAGCTTGGTTTATGGCAACGGAGTGGTTCTATATCACCGCCTCCTGGGGGCACCAAATGGGCGGCGCCCCCGCTTCCGCCAGTCCACCACAGTCAAGGCGTCATGGGTCAACAAGGCTCGACTGGGGTTGTCCAAGGACATTTCCAGTTGTAGGGCCGTATTCGAGATCTCCGTGAAAGAGGATCAATCTGGTTGCGATGGGCGCAGTTATGGTGATCCGGCGTCTTCACCAAGAACGCCGCCCCTCCGCCTGTGGGAATTCAATACGGAGGGACCACAAGCTCTCCAAAATTTTATGGGCACGACGCCCGTGGAGATGTATAAACTGTTCTTCGGATCACGAGAGGAGTGTCCGGACTTGACCGAGGACGCAGGACTAAGCTGCAATCGCCCAGATGCTCAAGTAAGTAGTCCTGTAACCGGACAAGCTGTTCATTCATTTATTATACATATATGCCCTTTAAAGGGGACGTGGAGGAATTGATCCCGAGCACACAGGCACACGGAATCTGTTCCCGTCAAAAACAGCGGCGTGATTCGTTTTCCCCGACAGACGTGATGGGGTATGGGCCCATGTGATTGCGTGGAATTTAAAAGGAAAAGGAGAAAAGCTTCTGAACTTCAGACCAAAACTGTCTGATTACTCGAGGCCATCAGAAGTGGACTTCAGAGCCGTGGCTCGACTCGTCGGCGAATTTCTGATCCGTGTGTCAAAAGAAATAACGCCGTGATTGCGCTACAGTAAATGCACCGGACTTGGTAGGTGGATGGTAGTTGTCTCCTACCTCATCTGCTGGCTGGTCTGGTCTGGTCTCATACTATCGAGAGCGACTCCGCGGCCGTACTTCAAAAATTTAGGGTTCCGGTGTCCCGGCTATGGCGGCGATGGAGTTCTTGATGCAGCCGGTGAGTAGGTGCTTATTTGCCTAATCTGGCCCCTTCCGTATTCTATTAGCAGTAGGCGCTAGTTTGATTTGTTTTCCGATGTGATGCAAGATCTGACCTTTCTTGCCGTGCGTCTGTTCGAGCAGCAAAACTCTGATTGAGGAAGTCAATGACAGCGAGATACCGATGGAGCCTCTTCACTATCCTGTGCTGCCTACTCCGGCCGCGGGGTTGCCGGCGGCGAGCGCCTCAAGTGCAGATGCAATCATGTGCTCCGCCACCGTTTTAGCAAGCGGCCAAGAGGCAGACCGGCCACAGGCATCTGAACACTCCATAGAGCAGATTGATCCACAGGCACCAGGATGGACGCGAAGGTAATGTTGCCTGCCATGTCCCCTAGGGATAAGCTAAATTGGTAGTTCAGTGGAGCTTGTGATAGTTGTTTGACTAGTGGCATGGGTACTGTCAGTTAACAAACTCAAAGAATGTAATTCAGGGGAGGGGATGAAAACAGAGCAGGGGCATGCTGTGATATAGATTGACATGCCATGAATGAAACGCATGGGTAACTCGTGCCTGATTTAGGATCTGACAATTTTCGTTTGTATGGTGATGCACCAACATGTATTCAGTCAGAGCAAACTTATTTTAAGAAATGGATAATGATTGGTATAGTTGTAGCTGAAGAAATTATCTTGATGGAAATGCAGGGTACGGATTGGAGCTGCAGCACCAGGGCGTGTCCCCAACCCGGATAGGATGACAGCGTTTGAAAAATCGGTTCGCGTGTTTGCGGAGGCACCTGGTGAAAATGTCATCGTGCCAAAAATAGGCATAAGCTTCGATACGCTTGGAGAGGCTTACGATTTTTATAACTTGTATTCGTGGGAGAAAGGTTTTGGAATTAGATATGGAAAGAGCAGACTAAATGTGAACCGGACGAAGTGCATGCAGGAGATAGTATGCGGCTGTGCGGTAAGATTTCACGTACAGAAGAGTTAGTATTTACAGTGTTAACATGCTGATTCAATTTCGAGGAGGTAAATTGCTGATTGTATTTTCCTGGATGTAATCCTGTTTCAGGGGAAACCGATTGTCGAGAATACCCGATCCTGTCGATGTGAATGTCCTGCCCTAGTGAGGCTGCTACGGTCAAAGGATAATGGGTGGTATATAGCAGAGCACCGGGGTGAGCACAACCATTCTTTGTCTCTGACATATGGGCAAACCTTACACTGGCCATCACACAAACATATCGACGTATACAGCAGAGATTTAGTGAAGCAGCTGAGGGAGAATAATGTGAACCTGTCGAAAGTGTATAGCATCATAGGGAGCTTCTTTGGTAAGATGGAGAATGTACCATTCACAAAAAGATCTTTGCGGAACTTGTGTGGGAAGATTGGTCGTGACCAGGCAGAAGATGACGTTCGGAAGACAATGGAGCTGTTTCAAGAACTAGGTGCTAAGGATCAGCAATTCACATACAGAGTTCAGGCAGACAAAGAAGGAAGAATTAGTACACTGATGTGGGCAAATGGAAACAGCAGACTACAATACAGTTTTTTCGGTGACGTGGTGACTTTTGATACAACTTACAGGACGAACCTGTACGACATGCCATTTGGGCTATTTGTCGGAGTTAACAACCATTTCCAGAGAATTATACTAGCCGGCGTGCTGGTAAGGGATGAGAAGGTCGAAACATTTGAATGGGTCTTTTCAGAATTTGTCAGGATGATGGGTGGCAGTGCTCCGCAAACTATTCTAACAGGTACAAAGTAGATTACAACTATAAGTGTGGTAGCTTTGATCATAATTTCTAAGACATTCAGCATGCCGCTATTTTTGCAGACCAGAACCGTGCAATGGAGGTTGCCATACAGAATGTGCTGCCTAGCACAGCCCACCGATGGTGCAAGTGGCACGTCCTGAAGAAAGCAAAGGAGTCGTTGGGTAGATTGTACTCGAAGAAGAGTGATTTCCAAGCGGAATTTCATAAGGTTGTTAATCACATGTTAACAATTGATGAGTTCGAGGAAGCATGGAAGTTCCTAATCGATAAATATAACATGAAGTCACATGAGTACATGACACACCTATACGACATCCGGCACAAGTGGGCAAAGCCTTATTTCAAAGGTGTGTTCTGCGCTAAAATGACTAGTACTCAGCGGAGTGAGAGCGCGAACCATATGTTGAAGAACTATATACCCCCAGGCTGCCCAATGCACCTATTTGTGAGGAAATACATGGCCTTGCAGTTCGACCGGGAAGCAAAGGAAAATTATGAGGAAAAACGGACCAGAATTGTGAGCCGACTGTCATTCATGAATTCAAAATGATAGTTTGATTTGCTGGTTACCCCTGGTAATGTGTCTGACACATATTTGTATTTGCAGGGGAGGCCTCTATTTTGAGAAAACATGGCGACTGAAAGGCATGCTGGCAAGATATACACAAGAGCAATGTTCGAGCAATTTGGGCATATAATATATGAATGTGGTGCTTACCAGGTGGAAGAGGTTGAGAAAGGGAAAACTTATGTTGCCATACATACTGATGCAGCACGGAGAGAGAAGTGGTGCAGGATTTCATACAAGGTGACCGTTGTGGACGCTGGGGAGGAATTTGACTGCGAATGTGGCCAGTTCAGTCACATGGGGCTGCTGTGCAGCCATGTCCTCAAGGTTGTGACCTCGACGGCATATGAACAAGCTTTACATATGATAAAATTAGTGGCTGAATAATGACATGAATTTTCTGATGTAGGTCATGGACTTCATCCGTATAACAGAAATCCCAAAGAATCACATACTGAAGAGGTGGACAAGAGACGCCCGTGACATCCTGCCTCCACATCTAAGCCAATACCAGAAGGACAATGCTAACAAGAACAACCCATTCAGTTACAGACATTTCACCATGTATATGCAAGCGATGGAGCTTGTACGAATGGGGGATACAAGTGTGCAGGCATATGAACGCCTGCTTGCACTGTTCAAACATTGTGCGGAAGAGATGAAGGCATTTGCAGATATCAGAGATGGCCTGGGGCTGGAGGACCGGATGGCTGAAAATGGACTTGTTGTTAACCAAGATAATGTAGGAGGCGACGAGTTGGGGCTTGATCAGAGGACGACTGGAGCGATTGTCAATGATGATAACAACTCAGGAAATGAATCGGGGAATATGATGGTAGGGTTGTTGCCTCCTGCCAAAAGGAAGGAAATGGGCAGACCTACAACTAGTCGAGAGAAGGCACCATACGAAGGTCTCAGCAAGAGAACTAGATTTTGTACAATATGTCGCCGAGAAGGGCATAAGCGAACAACCTGTCCTGATCGCGGCGATGTCCCTAAACAGCCACGTAAGCCTGTAAGATGCAAAAATTGTAGCGTTGAAGGACACCGTAGGAACAACTGCCACAAAGCAGCCGAGCTCAGAATGAAGATGTGATCTTACGAGTCGTTTCTGTAGTTGTGGGTTCATGTTTTCCTGAATTTTTTATGAGTGATGCACCCCGTAGAATGCTTATGAACTGTGTAACGATACTTGTCTGAAGAATAACTGGCGGTGTTAAAGAGTCTGAACTTTTCTAATTACATTTGGTGCTTCAGTTTGGACAGAAGCGTTTTCAACTTCCACAAAGCAGCCGAGCTCAGAGTGGAGATGTGTTCTTACGGGTCGTTTCTGTAGTTGTGGGTTCATGTTTTCCTGAACTTTTCCCCAGTGATGTCCCGCTAGAATGGATATGAACTGTGAAATGATACATGTCTGAAGGATAAGTGCATGTGACTGTGCATGGCTGTTTTAAAGAGTATGAACTGTTCTAATTACATTTGGTGCAGCTGTTTGGACAGCAGCGTTTCCTGTAAGAAATCATGACTATGCAATACTACTCGATCATTGACTAGAATGTTTGAGATCACGTTGGAATAAAGTATTTTCAATGGTTGAATTGTACATGAGCTGTGTGGTTCATGTATAGTTTGGTGAAACAGTAAATGGAGCAGCAGCAGAGACGGTGCGTTATGACTGTACCAACCAAACTGCTGGGCGGCATTTCGGTTCAAATTTTGAAGCAGACGGGCGGGGTGGCGTGCGCCCAGCTGCCCTTAAAGGCAAGGTGCATAGTGCAAGGCTCCAGAGGCAGCGACTGCCTGGAGGACAGAGTACTCCGCATGGCTCAAAGTGGTTTCTTCAACTCTGCTTTGACGAGCTCTGCAGCTAGCTCTCATGGCGGTTTGCTTGCCGAACAGGTAAATGGGAATTAATTTCTCATATGTTGTAGGAACCATCTCTTGATCACAGTGTCACAGACCACTTGTACATTTCAGGCAGAAGCAGATTCAGAGTCTTCGGTGAATCAAGGAGCTGAATCACAGCTCGTCGGTCCTGAGACTTCAGATGTGTCTTCGCTTTCAGAATATGTAAGCAACCTTAAATCTTTGATTCATTGCATCATGTGTGAATCCATGCGTACCGATTACTGCTATCGTGGATTATTTGAAGGTAGGAGATGTTGGGTTAGAGGCGCATGCAGGCGAGGTGGCAGTCATGCAACCTGATGTGGCAGCTGCAGAGGAAGGTTATGGCAACCACGATCTAGAAGCTGGTGGCAAAAGTGCTGAAGAGCACGGAGAAGGCGCAGCGCACTCTTCGGAATCACTGATGGATGATGATGCAGAGGAACAGAGCACCATGTCCGTTGCTAAGCGCCGTAGAATTATGTAGGGATGTCCATTCTGGGCAATGTAGTGAAGGCAAAGACGTCTTTGCCGAAATGACTAGTGGTAATCGCAAATTAGTTGTGTTTATCAAGTTGTGTCAGTTCGGTGAGCGTATGAGGAGAACTGTATGGTACGACTTTGGATTAATAAATAAAGATGGACGGACATGTTGGCTTGAGTGAAAGTGGGTCCGTTTATGAATAAATAAATTAGCTACTGAAGGCGTGCATGGCTTTAATTAAGACCAAAACTTGACTTGGAGAGGGAACCCGGTCCGGATAGCTCATGCAGAAGTGCGTACGTGCCCATGCATGGACAGATTAGGTAATGTGATCACGTAGGATGTTGGTTGGGTCTGCAAATAGTATATTGTGTGGCACCTTATTCATGCGTGTGCATGCATGTACTGAGTATGCAAAGAATAGTAACCTAAAAATGTGAGATTACTGTTAGACGTACTATTATATTGATTGGTCTCCAGGTCCATGCATGTGCATGCAGATGTGAGACAATGTGAAGCCAAATTTTGATTACTGTTACCAGTACTAGTGTGTTGGCTTCTCTCGTGGCCCGTGCATGTGCATGCATGCAGTGTTTAGACAATGCGAGTAGACAGAGAGTTTACTGTTGCATGCAGTTGTTTATTGGCTGGAACCCTGGTCCATGGATCTACATGCGTATCTCCTATGGTGGGGTGCATCCAATAATGATACTAGTCAACAGGAGTGCGGGTGTGGTGACCGGACCACAACCCCTGCCATTGTCCTCTACCGGATTTTCTGCCGGCCCCCCAGTAGGGAACTTTCTTAAAAAAGGGTACCTGGAGTGGACGTGCTGGTCCCAAAAAATCTATGCACCACTGCATAGATCCTTCCAGATTTGTACCAAAAGGCAATTATGATGGGTAAAGGGTGCACGAGTGTGTGAAGCCGGGAAAGGTTCTTCGTGTGGCGAGGGTGCATATTGTCAAAATTGCCACTTGTCGTGTGGCGAGGTGTGTCACGAGCGCGTGCGAGGCGGCAAATTTCGCGCCAGTGGAATCCAAAAACCTGTGGTGGCAAGAGGATGGCTGGTTGGCATACAATTAAAAATAGTTTGGGCTGCAGTAAAAGCCTTCGTCCATAAGGTAGCTGAAACAGTGCATGCTAGTGGGGGGTGGATGGTTTTAACCTCGGCCGCCGTCTTTCACAGTGCTCACTTCCCCCACCGCCCACAGTGCAGAAAGTTTCCCCTTTGGAGGTTTGCAAGAAAGCTCCAAGCTGCAGACCCCAGATCTGTGCTTCTGCGGCGGAGGCGGCGAGCTGGCTTCCTGGTGAGCTCTGATCCGCTTTGTCAAAATCTTTTATTCCGCGGACGGTCTTGCTCCGGTATTGGATTTCGTCCTGGTCTTGCTCCCGCCGCCGCAAATGCGGTGGTGAATCTTTCGATCCGGTTGTGCTCTGCTTTGCTGTTGTTGGTCCATCGGCTAGTTGGCCGGCTTTCCTTTGCATGTGTTCTTACGTACCTGACGGTACAACCCGTACTGATCTGCTTGCATGTCGTTTATTTGTTGCAGATCGACCGAGAAGATGGCCCGCTGTCCGGGAACGCTGAATCAAACAAGATCCGTCGGTCGTCGTAGAGGACGGCCAGCTAGAAGGAACAACGGGTGGGGGAGCCAGGCCCTGGCGGTGGTCAATGCAGCAGCAAGGCAGCCGTCATACAGATCCATGTTCGCCACGAATCCATTCCTAGGGTTGAGCACTCTGTTCTACCATGCAGCTGAGCCAACTGGGATGGCTGGCTTGCTCACGAACAGATACGCTGGGCCGATAGATCGGCCGTTCTTTGCTGACCTTCTGGGTAGGGTTGACACTAGCGGGCCGGTACTCACCTTTCGTTTGCCAGATGGTCAAGTGAGACCGATACAGGACGAAGATGCAGTTAGGACCTTAGGCTTGCGAGGACATGGGAGGATAGTACAATTTCATACTTCTTTGTGTAGGTCTACAATGGTGAAGAGGGTTAGATCACTGATTGGGCTTAAAGGGAAGGGTGGGCTAAAGGTTACAGATCTAGAGTACGTGATTAGCAAGATAGATCCATGCTCCATGGATGAACAAGATACTACAGCATTTGCAGTGGCATCCAGTCTGCTTGGTGCATGCACCTTGCTTGGACCAAGACAATCAGTATCAGCTATACCTAATGAACTTCTAGCCTTAGTACAAGAACCATGGGCCATAGGTGAATACAACATGGCGCGGTACTCCATAGACGTGTTGAGGATATGTGCAAATAGATATCAAGAGGCGGTAGCGAATGGAGCTGAGCTCATTATCCTGGGTGGACATGGTCTGTTTCTTCAGGTAATAGTTGCATGCATGGTGTTTAAGAGAATATTCTCGTTTGTCACGCATATAGGATTAGTAAATGTACTTCTGCATGTATTAATGATTAACCCTTCACATCCAAATTGCAGTGCTTAAAATTTGACTGGGTGGACTGTGGACATGCCAGCCTAAGGTCGAACCTGCTTCCCAGAATTTGTGCCTATAGTCTGCCAATAGTTAGGGTGCTAATTCAACTGGAAAGGGAAAACCCAGGGTACTACCAGGTAATATACAAGAGATTTCAAACTGAGCTAATAAATAATATTGTTCTGCTTTTCATTGTCCTGCTCTGCAACTTTCTAATGGCTGTTATGTATGGTCTGCTCGCAGACAAGACCAGAAGGTTATATGCAGCAGCGTCTCTGGAGGTGGCACCCTTTGATGGAACCGACAGCACATTTGGTGAGTGAGCTCAGAAACTTAAAAAATTTTGGTGCAGGATGCGTCATGCATCACATAATTTGGAGGTACATGTGTGTGCTAATGCATTCTGAAATTTTCGCAGTTGTTCCCAAGTTCAGCAGTGAACACTAGAGGTGGTGCAGATGGTGCAAACGCAGACGAGAATGGAAATGAGCCAACCCAGGGAGAAATTATGAACAGATCTATAGTCCAGATAGAAGATGCCAGTGGAAATGTCGGAGGGCTAAGCGCGAACCATCTGACCAGCCATTCAACCCAAACAGAAGAGGCTGAAAATGTTGGGGGGCTAACTATCAGAGAAATAGATGCGAACCAACTGATCAATACTACATTCCATACAAAGTGGGAAGAAAATGACATAGCAGTTACCATGCATGCTGACACCATGGAACAAAGAATGATTGAGTCAGGTACCTCTACTGCTTATGTATAGATCACAGACCCTTTCAATTGTTTAGAAATGCTACAGAAAAGCTAACCCGTGCTTAGAAGTAGTATCAACCGGAACAATGCTTATGGCATGACTACTTTTCAATGTGATGTACAGACACTGAAGGAGAGGACAGTGCTTCAGATGAAGAGTGGCAGCTACTTGCTGCGATAGGTAATAAATTTTTATTGCAAACCATAACACAATGGTTTATTTATGTACATACTAATTCTAAGTCGAACTTACAAGAGCTGTCGATGATGCAGAGGCATCCCTTGCAGATCAAAAGCGTGAAGCACGACTCCCTCCTGTTGTAATTGAGGAAGGAGGCTATGAAGCTCGGCGACGCAGCCGCATGGTAGAAATTGCAGCAGATGATCCTGGAAAACAGTTGATGCAAGAAGACCATGATCTTGAGTCATCTGACAGTGAAGATGACATGCGGACTCGGTACGAGCGCATAGGAAGGAACCGTGGTTGGATCATGGAGCAGCAAAGTAAGTTCATCTTCAGCTGTGGTACACGTTGTTGCTAACCGTAAGGTTTCATCCTTCTCATAAACAATGGTTGATTTTGCAGTGCATCACGGACAGGGAGCGGTGGTTGTTGAAATTCCAATGATGATCATGGAAGGTAAGGTTTTGATTGCATGTATCATGCGATTTTCATGCAAACAAATTGTGGTGCCTGGCTGACTGAACCATAACACGACAGCACCGCCGGGGTATGAGGTAGCAGCTCAAACAGGGGCCCCTGTTCAAATGGACCATGAAAGTGAACTAGTCATACCTCCTCAGATAGTGGCAGCAGGTAAATATAAATAAAAATAGTAGTGGGCAACTCATATATTTTGTAGCAAACGTGACGTGAAGGGGAAGAACTGACCAGCTTGAAATTTTGTTGTTGTGACAGAAGGGGTTGACATCACTATAAATCAGAACAACAATTTGGACGACACCCCCAGAACACCAGTGCATCGCGGACAGGGAGCGGTGGTTGTTGAAATTCCAATGATGAGCATGGAAGGTAAGGTTTTGATTGCATGTATCATGCGATTTTCATGCAAACAAATTGTGGTGCCTGGCTGACTGAACCATAACACGACAGCACCGCCGGGGTATGAAGTAGCAACTCAAACAGGGGCCCCTGTTCAAATGGACCATGAAAGTGAACTAGTCATACCTCCTCAGATAGTGGCAGCAGGTAAATATAAATAAAAATAGTAGTGGGCAACTCATATATTTTGTAGCAAACGTGACGTGAAGGGGAAGAACTGACCAGCTTGAAATGTTGTTGTTGTGACAGAAGGGGTTGACATCACTATAAATCAGAACAACAATTTGGATGACACCCCCAGAACACCAGTGCAAGCCATCGTGGACAACGGTGTACCGGATTCAGATGCATATGTCATACCAGAAGAAAGGGAGGCCGAGTACAGCAACCATGGGGCACTAATTGCTAGGTTCGTGCAAGCAGCGGCTGACATACAAGGTTAGCGGTAACAATGATACAATTCCTTGCATTGCTTCCATATACTAGCTAACATTGTCAATGAATGCATAATTGTACAGCTGAAGGTGTGGCAATGGATTTACAGCGTCAAATCGAACCTGATAATGGCATAGCAGTAGATGGTGGGGCTGGTGCAGGACAAGTTGATGGCACGCATCCATTGACACCAGTTACACCAGGTGGGGAATCATACGATGAAATGCTGGACAGACATCACGACAGCCTAATTGTCGAGGACGATGCAACCAGAACCACTGAGGTGATAGATGGTATTTTTGCTTCATCAATCCAGAATTTGTATGATGCAAATGGTAAGACACATCGAGCTATATAGGCATGCCCAATTACATGTGTTGTTATTGACTGACAAATGGTGTTTGATTCCATTATTTTGTACTTCAGAAATGGGGCTGCAATTTATAGATTTGGTGTCAAGTGTGCCAATAACCACACGGGCAATATTTACGCAGCAACATTACCTGAAACTGCAGCAGCTGATGAGCCTTTCGTAGATGAGATCATAGACCTGTCACCTAGCAGCAGGGGCAGCTCCACAGAAGCTCCAAGTCCTGTTTCAGGTGTATGCCCTATCTGTAACCCAAAAGTGTGTTAGCTATTGTAGTATAATATAAAATGAAATTAATTTCTTTGCTTCTCGGTCAGCTAATGCAGGCGTGCCTGCAACTCAAACCAGAGATCTGATCGGTAAATGCCTGAAATTTCAGACGAACATTGACGGTAAGCACTTTAAGTCGGAATGACAATGCCTACGGACAAAATGTACATCAGAATAAGAAGGAGCTAACCTTAAATTTAAAAAAAAACAGGTGAGGTCTTGCTGGGATCTACCCCTGGAAATAGTGGAAATGCTGCAGAAAGCTTGAAATACCAGACTTTGGTAGATGGTATGCACTCTACACTGCAAATTCCATATGAACTTTCATCTTTGGGTGTGGTGGCATAACCATGATCGTTTTCTAGGAATGATATATGTGGGTTCAAGTCCTCCTCCAGGATTTGTAAGCACAGCAGAAGCAGTGGTGCATGATGTAGCTCCAGCTGAAGCTGATGAAGGGTAATATGTAGAACAGTTATTGTACAATTTGGCATGTGAGAAACAATAAAGATGTGTGGCATGTTGAATGATACTCCCTGTCGTGCAAATACAGCTATCATGGAGGGAGAGGCGGCGTTAAACCAGGTAGCTAGCACGGTCGGTAGGAGACGTCGGAAGAGGAGTGCAAACAGGGGGAGCAGGAGGTGTCGCCAAAGGATAACACATAGTCCAAGCAGTCGGGGGGCATCACCGGTGGGGGGGTCAGAAGAATATGACATCAATGGCAACACACAGGTGGAAGATAGAAGCATTGGACCAGAGATAACTGCACCAGTAGTGACAACAACTAGAGTTGCAAGCCATACATCAATCCAGCAAGGTGATGGATTGCACACAGCAGGCAGAGCGGTGTTACGGCCTGTCGAAGCATCCAGCTTCCCGGGGATTACAAGTGAGTAGCACAAAGAAAATTAACTGATTTGTGCAGCGACTTGAGTTCCTGATAGCAGCAATGATGACTTGATTCCTTCTAACCACAGCTGCAGCAAGGGGAGAAGCTTCAGGTGCAGCGACTAGAACCGTTGGTCAAGTTAAAGCAGGTACTTAACTGATTATGAATTATATTTCATATGACTGCAAGTGTGACATGGCGTTCTTGGTGGACCACAGATCATACTGACTTGGAAATGCATACAGGAGAAGACCCAATCGTGGAAACACCAGTTGAGAATGGTGCCCCAGGTTCGTACCTCTATCTAGGAAACAAATTTTCAGGCCTAATTGCACATGTGTATGTGCTGGAATTGATAAAATTGGAATGTTGTTTCAGATGGTGGCAACGGCGCTACGGTGGGTAGGGGAACAGGCAACGTGTCTAGACGGATGGGCGCCAACCTGAGGTTGCATGTAGGCATGGTTAGAACAATTTTCAACCCAGAAATGGGAGATAAGTTCCCAGGAAAAGTAGGCATGAAGCACGAAGAGCCTCTGGGTAGGAATATTGTTGATTTCTGGTACAAGATGCTAGCAAGCACTTCAAGAGATCGCAACAAGTGCGTTCAACTATACCTGTTGCTGCGTGCTTAGCATTCAAATTTCGAATTGTCATGGTAATTGACAGCCGTTTGTGTGCAAATCAGGAAGTGGTACAAACATCTTGTGCCATACCTGGTTGTCCTTTCAGGAGAAGACTTTGTGAAGGAGTTTGGACCAGATGGCCGCTTATCTTCAGTTGGATGGGGAGCTGTGTCCCGTATGCTCATCTACAAGGAAGGGAAAATGTACGGGACCTAGCAGATCCAGTGGCGTCACATATTTGATATTCGTTTTGTGGTAAGATCTACAATTTGTATTGAATCAATGGTTCCCCTGTTTCACTATGCATGTAAACTACATCCACGTGTGGTCTTGCAGTTGGCATTGATGTATAGGGGTGCCAGCTTGGACTTTGATTACATGAATACAATGATGAGTTTCGAAGCACTGGGTTACAAGCTGCAGTGGACGAAGAAGGTAACAATCTGAACAAAAGAGCTACTACTGCATAACATGTACAACTGGATTTAGTATGCGTAATACGTGCCATTACCAAAATGCAGATCATGCTTCCTATACCAATGATGGAGAGCTGGTCACTTTATGTGGTGGATGTGGAGGAGAGGCATTTGCTGGTGATGGACCCATGTGAAACATCAGAAGATAAAGAGGTGATGCAAGCCAAACACGAGGACAATGCTACCTTAATACTGGAAGGGCTTCGTCGATGCATCCATGCCAATATCGCTGGCTGGTATGTTCCATCGCAAGGATGGAGGATCAGCTACAACACTGCCATGCATGACAGTTGTAAGATGTATGTTCATATCGCCTCATAATTATTGCTGTGAAGGTAATGCTGAATTTATCACCTGATCGCAATGCTTACGAATGACTTGCAGTGAGGACAGCTGGCTGCACATTGTCAACTACATCAGGGAGCACACTGGATTGTACCTTCAGACTCACCTTACACCGGTAAGAGCCCATCATACCACATAATATTTGGTGTTACCTGTGTATGGAGGTGTGAATGTCTAATGTAAGCGTCTGAACCTGCAGGCACGTTTGCTGTATCTACGCCAGTCAATCGCATATGAGGTGATTTCCATGAGAGGGAACAGGGCTGAACTGCCAGATTTCATGCTGGAGGACATCCTGCCTTTCTAAGCCGAAGATAATCGATTGGGATGATATTTTGGGACGACCTTTTAGGAAGTGAGCAAGACTATTGCTGCAGACGTAATCATGTTAAGGCATGTGCGGGGGAGAGGGGAGGAATGTTAGTTGCTATCCCAGTGTGAGTGGTGTGGTGATGGTTCCAGTTTCCCCCCGGTCGTATGTAAGCCGTAGAACAGGATGACATAAATCATCTTGCATCCCTGGGTGTGGGTGTGCAAGGGATTTGGTTCAAGCGTACCTAGTATGATATGTTGGATTTGTAGTAATTTGAAACCTATTCGAACCACTTATAATTTGGTACTGAAGCCATGTGTGCATTTGCCCTATGTTGAGATCCACGCAGAAGCTGGCAACTACATGAGCGCTACTGGAGTAGGTAACCACATGTGTATATATATTTAGAGATGACAAGCTGATGGCTCGTGCTAAAAAGCACAAATTTGGTTTGTCGATGATTCACTGATTTATAAATTGCAGACACTATGTTAAGTTGGTGACAGCTTCACTTATCTGGAATGCCGTCAAAAATAAAGGAATTTAGTTCATGCAGAACTAGTCGCTCATGATGTGTAATACGAGTGTTCTCGGACTAAAAAACGCATTATTTGACCTGTCACTAAAGTACACCACTCCAGATGATTATGCTGGCGGCTGGCGGGTGACACAATAATCAACGGCCAAGAATGCTTGTTGGCCAGAAACATAGACAAGTTGTCCAGGAATACTTGGTCTGGCATTGTACTAATAAGTGCAGGTTCAACGTCTCATACATATATAGATGGTACATGATTCAGGAATATATGAACTCCAGGACTTAACGATTACATGATCGTGGCGCGTAGGCTGGGGTCCTAATACATATAGTAGGGGCAATTCCTGCGACTCCATTTAGTCATGACTTTCGCTGCGAAACATTTCAACTGGAGTCGAAAGCAGAATCTGATGGTGCGAGGACATGCCAAAGTGCGTCTCCAGCAAGTGAGGAGGAGTTGCCCTGGAGCTTCATGCACTGGTGAAGTGCTTCCCGCTTTGCTTTTGCTATGTTATGCTGTGCAGCGACGCCGTTGTGTGCTTGTGAGTGGACCAGCGAATTAAAGAGCATGTAATTTGAGAAACGAGTAATCAGGGGGATGGCAATAGTACCTTTGTGATCGGCAGCTTCAGCTTTTCGCCATCAAATTGGCGAGCAATGTGGATAATGCATGCACCCGTTTCATCTCTACAGACATGCAATAACAACAATTTGCTGATGAACCAACAAAAAAACAATACAAGAAAAACAGCGAGGCATATATATGAAAGTACCGAGTAACAGGGGTGTCATTGACTGCAGTGAACTTCGCAGTCCAGCCATCTTTGCTTGTTGGCCAGCCAGCATAATACTCGTTGAGGCAGTTGAACAGAGCATGGTGAAGCTTCCAGGCAATAATTTCATCTCGCTGCTGTGTCGGAGGCTGTGGGCATTTCTGCGTGTACATCGGATCGATGACAGTAATCAAGCGTTTGACCATGTCCCAGAAAACCAGCATCCAGCCTTCAGGTCGGGGGACCGGAGTGAAGAACTAACACGCACAAATCATTGCATCAGAATTTCGTAAGAAAAGATAGTAGATGACTCTGGTTCCAAGAACAGGATGACTTTGCGAAAATAGGCGTACCAGCTGTGTTGACGTAATATCATAAATTAGATCATGAGCACCTAACTGGCTCTGAATTGACTTGGTATGCAGATAGTCAGAAGCCGATAAGACAAAGGTCTGGAATGAGTAATGAAAATGATGTCAGTATGCAAACATATTATCTGTAGCAGACCGAGGATCATAAAATTACTAACCGAGAACTCAGGTTCAATTGGATGCCTCCATGACAGATATGGTGATTCCTTGTCAGCTTCATGGTCATCTTGGGAATAACGACGGAAGATAACTGACATTAGCTCATGGTCGATTGCAGCGTCTCCGACAAGTTGTTGCTTCAAGATGGCCCCAGTGATGCGTATTAATCGGGGTTTCTCATGCACAAGAAAGTCCCTGAGATGAAAATCAACAGTAGAACAAATAAGGATCAGCACTTATAACTGATATGAACTAAAAAAATATTGTTGACCTACAACTGGTACCTTGCTAGGTATGGGGATGATGCCGTGGCAAAGAAATCGACTAAAAGTTCCGAAACTGCTGTGTGTGGTGGGTAAGGAATAACCCCTCTTGTCCATGGGTCAGTCTGGAACCCAGGCCTGAAGACATATTTGCGTCCAGGGAGTTGGTTAGTCCTCTCGCCAAACACGGTGGTGCTGCCATCATTCGGTAGGTCGATATATAGTTCGGACGTTTGCTGGAGCACGTGTTTAGCAAAGCATGCAATTTGTTGTGTGACAGCGGCCAGTGGTGCTTCATCTGTCCTATGCCTCTTGGCATGCTGGTGAGTTGTTGTTTCATCACGCTTCCTTCGCGAGGAGCGGCTACCATCTGTGCAAGTTAACAATAAGAGCGAGATTCCAGTTAGGATTTGAAACAACAAACCACAAAAAATTAATGCTTACCTGAGCATGCTGACATATCAAGCCTCACTCCAGTAATTTTAGCACCTATAGGAGTCTGCAAGAAATCCCCTCCTGGTGACAGTATATATTAGGTGAATTCCCATGGCATCGAAGCATAAAAAAACAAATTTCAGCTGGAAAATGAAAGGACCTTGTGCGATATCGATAGCTCTAGCTGGGCAGTCAGTGAAGCCCCTCGCTGTGCAGCATATCCACCTTGAGCTCAGTGCATCCATGAGTTTGTCAACAAACTTGATCATGTCTGCCTGAATATTAACACGGGCTGTGTTGATTTCGCGCTGGCACCGGGCATTCTGCTCCTTCAGCAAAATTGAAATCAGATGGGAAGCCTGGAAAAAAAACATACGTACAAAGCATTAAGAAATCGACAACAAAATCTGTTGAGCTGGAACGCCAATGAGTAACATGAATAAATAAGAAGAACTAAGGAAAAACATCTACATACAATTCTAGGGTACCGCCTATGCATATGTTGTGCAAAATCAATTGGTCCAAGGATAATCATTGACTGCACCCCCCCCCCCCTTCATCTGCTGCCAGGTCGTCACCGCCGGAACGGGCGTCGTTGCAACCGCTTGCTCCCTGGATGCTCATATCAGGATCAAAATCTGGGTGCTTCCGACGAGTATAGCATACATCTTCGTCCGGCTGAAACTGAAAAATCGAAAGCTGAGACAGTCAGTAATCATGCATACATTAAAGTGCAAATATAACTCAGGAATCCAGTCATCACCTTACAGTTGTAGAACGACAACACGCTAGTGCCAATGTCAGTTGCCATAGTTATCATCCTTCTTATAGTTGGCTGGTCAAATATACTTATCCGAGGAAGAACATCGTGTTTTTTGTTGAACATCCCTAAGTCAACATTGTCGAGGAAAAATACCTGAAGGCATACATTATTTCACGTCAACCCTGTGGAAACTTTCCAAACTGCATGTTTGCACATGATAGAATGCATTCAGTTAAAATAACTAACCTGCAACCACAGATGGCAGCCAACCAAATTAGTCCCCAAGTTGCCTGCCATCATGTCGTTTTTGAGCCGACGGACTGCCTCCAACAGAACCTCCAGTACATACTCGCACCAGTTGAATTGAGAGATGGTCTCAGTATCAGCTAGTGCACCCCAGTAATCTATCGTAGCATAGTCATGTTTGGCTGTTGGGGCCAATACATGACCCATTACGAAAATGACAAATGCTATCTGAAAGCAGTCCTTCTCGAGCTTGCTAGATGACTCGCTAATGTCTCTGAGAAGGAATTCCTCTGCCGCCTTGAGACTGTGCACCCCAGTTTTGTCCATCCCAAGTGTGGTTTTGATGAAATTTATGGCCTCGGGTTTTATAAAACCATCACGGCCTCTAACATTCCAGTGACCACAAGGGATACCGAATACCTTATGGACATCATCTGCCCAAAACTGGTTCATTGCACAGAGTGCGGCGGCCGGGTGTACTCTTGGATTGCTCGTCATGGAGTGAACGCGGGTCAGTACTGGATCCCCTTGGAGACGGCTCATATCGTCTAGGACTTTCTGATCCGAGAGGCTGAGTTTCTGTTCCGCGACGGGGCTCGGTTACGGCGTCTCATTCAATACGTCCGACTGCTGGGCCATGGGCCATAAGAAAAATTCTGGACTGAAAATTCCAGCTGGAAATAGCGAAACACACACACACATCACGAGAGAAGCGAAAGGTACAGATAAAGAGAGCACTGCAGCTCATGATCAAATAAGCACTTTCGCTTTAAAGGAGCCGTTTCTTGAACAGGAGTGGATAGCCAAGGCAAAGTTGATAAGGTGTCCGGCTCCCCTCCCAGAGACCACGCCGGATCCCATGTTGACCAAGATGTTGAAGGTCGCGCCTTTTGAAGAAGGCGAAGGGAGGAGCGGGGGAGCAACTGCCTCTGCGAAGGAGGCTATCAAGGAAGGAGGGATTAAGAGTCCCACCTTCCGAGGAGAGAAGAGGACCGCTTCAGAAGATCCGGAGGTCAAGGCCTCAAAGAAAGGAAGGGAATCTTCGTCGGAGAGTCCGGCGCTGGGAAGTAACCCAGCCGCACTGTTTCCCCAAGGGGATCAGCCCTCCAGCGAGCCGTAAGTAAAACGAAGGGGTCTTGTAAATAAGGAACATTCCTATATTTATTTATAAAAATAACCGAAATCGTACCTTGTAGTTCGGACCTCAGCCCTTCTTAGCAGAGCTCGTCTTGGGGATCTTTCTTCCGGAGATGATGGAGAGCCAACGCCTCCACCTGTTGCACCCTCATGTGAAGCGGACGACCGGAGGTGTCGCCGCAGAGGGTTCCCAAGTCCGGGCGGAGGCGGAAGGTCAGCGCCAAGTGGTGTGCGGTCGGAGGAGCTGAAGGATTTGCTCGGGCGGCGGTTATCTCGTAAGATCACCGTGCTCTAATGGGTACGGTGATTGAAAGAATTGCATCCGCAGAGAGCGGATTGCAAGCCGTCGAAGCTTCATCGACGGGGTTTGAGGTACGCAAAAAAATAATGTACCACGACAGTTATGCATATAAAATGCGCCATGTATAGATAGTAGCCCCTGAGACTCGGTATGTTGTCAAAAATTGACGATGTGCCGAGGATCAAATTCTCAGTTTTAACATATCGCCGCTCCTAAACAGGTGGCGGCGCGTCCGGAGGCCAGCCGGACTGATGAATATGCCGAACTGAAGCGGCAACTTGACGAGGTAGATGCGGACATCGCGCTGGTCAATAAACGGTTTGACGAGTCACAAGGTATGCGACTTCTATGTGGACACCTGTTAAGGGAGCTTGACGCCCATGTCTTACTGTTTGTATACTTTAATGCAGATGGTGCCACTGCCGTTGAGGAGCTGCGGGCAGAACTTGCCCGAGCGAAGGAGCAAGCCAGGAGTAGTAATGCGGCTGCTTTAAAGGCGGCCGAAGAGCTAGAAGTTGAACGGGCTGCTCACTGCCGAAGCAAAGAGGAGATGGCCGAGATGGCCAAAAGGTTAAGGAATGCTACCGATCGCTGCGAGGTTCTTGAAAAAGAGCATCAAGCGGAACAGGAGGGCCTAAAGAAGGCCGACGCCGAAACCAAGAGTGCCCAATCGGCTTTGAGAGCTGCCAAGGAGGAGCTGAGTCAGGCCGAGGCAATTGCGGCTGGAAAACCGTTTCTGCTGCGGAGGAAATATACAGATCCAACGTATGCTCCGTTGGATAAATTATGGAGTTCAGAGGATGCTTATCTGGACTTGGCGGCGAAGCGCCAGGACGCGGTTGAGCACTTCCGGGGCCAGAAGGGGCACAAAAGGGAAGAGCTATACTGGTCGCAATTCCATAGTCCGGAGCGTCCTCTGCCGCTGACCGATCGGTTGGTCGAGTGGGCCGAGCTAAATTGATTGTCCGGATTGGCCATGAAGCATGTCTTGACTCACTTGTGGCCGGACGGACCCCAGCCGAAGAGCTATTTTGGTGTAGTGCAGCAGTTTCTTGGAGCGGTGCCGCGTATCGACGCGATGAAGCGATCGGCATGTATTGAGGGAGCGCGGATGGCTCTTGCCCGTGTCAAGACATATTGGGCAGAGATGAAGGCCACTGACGTTGCATCCCAGGATTCGGACAGAGGCCGAGTACCTGCCGAGCACTACTTCGAAGAAGTCTGCGAGCGTTCGTTTAATAGAGACGCGATGCTCGAAGGATCTTATGTTTGAATGACATGTATGATTCGTGAAAACAATGTTTCAATGTAATATAAGTGCTTTTTATACTTGTGCGTTCAAGTAGTAAACTACTCCCTGTGCGGCCATTTATGTATATGTGTATATAACCAGAAAGATGGCAGTCCTTGGCTTCAGCCCCCACGCACATAGTGCGGGGGTGTTTGCAAAAAAAAGCGATTTTTCACACTTAATCCAACGTCTTGGTCCTGTTAAGGAGGTGGTAGCGTAGCAAACCAGGCAACCGGACTATAATGCTTTATCACTTTCACTTAGCCATAGGAGTTTGAGGGTGGGGCTACTATATAGCCCCTGGGTGCACCGCACTCTCCCGAATTCGGGGTGCATATGTGCCTGACTGAAAACCGGTCCTTCGTTAATGTGGAGGAATTCTAAACATTCCTGTGAGTCATCGAGTGGTTGACCAGTCTCTCGCTATATCATGACAGTCAGTTTTCGCTTTCTCTCGAGGTGCTCGCCCGGCGAACTGGGGCACAATCGCAGAGTTCTCCGGTGCCGCGTTAGCCGTGAAAACGGAACGTAAGGCAGCAAAACACGTGAGCCGTGCAACCCAACATTTGACCAAAGACATGATTCGGAGCTGATGCATATAAGGCCTAACTCGAGACGCCGAATACTCCCTAAGGTATTCGGTCTTTATAAAAATGGGCAAAATAAGGCCCTAAGCCCTTTGTGTCCAGGTACGCGCAAAAATTCTGGTGCGGCCAATGCCAAAGCACCAGCCTCCTCCTCAGTTATATTTGAGGAACTAGGGGAATGTATATCAACAAGAGACAGTTAAAAAAGGTTTACGTAGGTCTTAATCTGAAAAGAATCCTTGCAACGGGTCCCTATTGCACGTCTGCGCTGTGTCTCCGTTGTGCCGTATCACGGGCCGGGTGTAGCACGTTGTTCATCCGTAAAGGGAGGAACTTAGTTTGAAAAGAAAAAGGATCGTGCGAAAAATGTACTTAATATTAAATAAACGAAATGCACGGTTCAAGAAGTGAATAAGATGGAGCTTTATTGTCTCTTGTTATACATGCATGCGGCCCCTCGTATGGGGTATGCCGCAAGTAGGCGCCGGACTCGTCTAGCCGTGTTCGGGGTTTGAATGACCAATTCAGGTTCTTTGCCTAGCAGAGCCGGATAGCTGCGGGGATGTCAAGGCAGTCTCCCGTTTTCCCGTGCTCGAGTAACACTTAATACTTCCTTTTAAGGAGATGATGCCGCGTAGACCGGGAATTTTAAGTGTTAGAGATGCATAATGCGGTATTGCGTTAAAGCGGGCGAAAGCCTCGCGTCCCAATAGTGCTTGATGGCAACCTTTAAACGAGGCGACGTGGAAGAGTAACCTTTCGTGACGGAAGTTGTCGGATGAACCAAACACAACTTCTAGCAGTATGGAGCCCGTGCAGAGAGCGTATGGGCCGGGCAGTACTCCTTTAAAGGAGGTGTTGCTATGGCGAATTTTGGTTGGGTTTATCCCCATCCTGCGGATTGTGTCCTGATATATCAGGTTTATGTCACTGCCGCCATCCATGAGGACATGTGTAAATTGGAATCCGTCGATTATAGGATCCAATATCAAGGAAGTCCATCCTGCGTTCCGGATATTATCGGAATAGTCCTCATGGTAGAAGGTGATTGGTTTTGACAACCAATGTGCGGCGCGCCTCTTAGTGGGCGCCGTTCTGTTTTTCCCTTTGATCACGTGAAGTGAGTTTACTGTTTTAACCTTTTGTGGGAAATTCTTTTCTTTTCCGGGGCTCTGCTTGTGGTGCTCGTCATCATTTTCCCTTGGTGTGTCGAGCCCCTTGTGTTCGACATTAAGTTGGCTGGATCGCTTGAAGACCCAACAATCTCTGTGGGTATGGTTTGCGTGCTTCCGGAGGTACCATGTATTTGACATACCTGTCCGTAATCTTGTTTAGGTTGGATAGCTCGTCACTTTGTTATCCTTTAGGGCAGTGTTTTGTTGTTCGCCGAGAGCTTTTGAATCCGGCGTTGACCGCCGTACTATTTGGGCCATTTTCTTTATTCCGGCTGATCTTTTTCTGCGTCGTGATTTCATTTCCATCCCTGGTTTCGGATGTACTCGGGTCATTGGTATCGCATCTAGCCAGCCAGCTGTCCTCTCCAGCAAAAGCGGGTCATGAGGCTTGTTAATGCGGCCATTGTTCTTGGCTTTTCTTGGCGAGGTGTCTGGCGAGCCATTCGTCTCGGGACGTTGTGTTTGAAAGCTGCTAAGGCTTGGCGTCTGGACGATCGACTATTTGGTTCTTTTAGTAAGGAACCTGTTCCAGAATTTTTGGGCTGACTCTCGGGCTGTTGAGTTATGTGACTTAGATCGTCTGCATCCGGAGGCGGACATAAGTCCCCGAAAATTTGCCCGGAATGCGCCCTCGAGCTCTTCCCAGCTTCCAATGGTATTTTCGGGAGGCTTTTAAGCCAATGCCGAGCTGGCCCTTTGATTTTAAGGGTAAGTATTTTATGGCGTGGAGATCGTCTCCTCTAGCCATGTGTATGTGGAGGATGTAATCCTCAACCCGCACTCTGTGGTCTGTTGTTCCGTCAGATGCCTCTATGTTTACGGGTTTGAATCATTGGAAATTCATGATCCACACCTCATCGGTGAAACATAGGGGTGCGGCACCCCTATATTTGGGTGTGCCGTGATCTTCGGGATTTTGACGTATTGCATTGTTTTGACGAGCCTGCTTTCTTGGCCCGTAGATGGACCTAACTGGGCCATCCTCTTGGTGTGAATCCTTATGCGGATCGCATATTGGCTTGTGTGTGGCGCCATTCACCGCTCTCTTTTCACCGTGGGGTCGTCCATCCGACCGGGTGGCCTTCTTACTTTTTAATTGTGGGGGCTCTAAGGCCTCCTCGTCAAATTCGGGCAGTAGCTTTCTTTTTGGGTAGCTCTTTGTTCGGGCGATCGTCGCTGCACTTATTCTGATGCTGAATACTTTGCTCCATCGATCCTCGAGTGCATCTTCCGCTGTTTTGAGCTTCCGCTTCTGCTTTTTCAGGCTACGCGTAGTGGCGACGAGCCTTTTCTGGAGGTCATTTTGCTCCAATGGTTTGTCCGGCGTGAGGTCGTCCGGACTATTGTCTTCGCCAGGGACAGATTGTTTATCCAAGTTGTCTTGTTCAGACGATTGCTCGATAGCTTGTTCGTTGTCCACCGGTTCGCCCTGCTCTATGGTTGGGTCTTTGTTGAGGCGGGACTTTGTTCGGCGTTTACGTTGCCGTTTTGACCGCCGAGGGATTTATCCTTCGTAGTGTCCCGTTGTTCCTCGTCTTCATTTCCTTTAGGTGTATCCACCATGTATACATCATGGGATGAGGTTGTCCAGCGTCCTATAGGTGCTGGTTCATTGTTGTCTCCTACATCGTCGTCCATACCGTCGATGTCTTGAGTCGAAATCGAGCACGTCGTGTGAGCTTTGGCTGATGGCTATTAAGTGGGTGGTGGGTGGGCGTTGAATTTCTTCGTCGTCCAGTATCCCAGCAAATCGACCGCTTGATCCGGCCAGGGCTCTCCGGATAAAGAGAGAGACTTTAGTGTATTCAGGATGTCGCCAAAGGGCGAGTGTCGAAAGATGTCCGCGCCGTGAACTCCATAACGGGCGCCCAATCGGATTCGATTGGCAAGGGCGCTGGAGGGTTCGGAGTCCAAGGAGTCCGACTTCCCGAGTCAAGGTCTTTGCAAAGGACAGGGATGGAGTTCGCTCGATCACCGTAGAGATTAAAGCCCCGAGGCGGTGTCCAACCACTCGTCCCAGATCGGGAGTCCGCCCGGATTAAGGGTTGAGCGGATTCTCGTGCGGCCTGTGGCACCGCTCGGCTGCAGAGCTAGATCATGCCCATCGAGACAGTGCGGCGCGCTTGGCTGTGGCTCGGATCCGTCGAAGATCAAGTCTCCGCGGATATCGGCCGTATAGTTTAAACTTCCGAGTCGACTCGACGGTCGTGGGCGCGCTTTCGATCTGCTCTAGATGGCTGCTTAATTGGCCCGCAAAGGCAAAGCCGCGGACACGAAGATCTGCTCGGGAGGAAGTCTCACCTGGACCGCGTCGTTGTTGATGATCGAAGGAGCCATCGGGCCTATCGGCGACGCATACGCAGGAACTCTCAATGAAAGCACCAATGTCGGTGTCAAAACCGGAGGATCTCGGGTAGGGGGTCCCGAACTGCGTCTAGGCGGATGGTAACAGGAGACAAGGGACACGATGTTTTACCTGTGTTCGTGCCCTCTTGATGGAGGTAAAACCCTACGCCCTGCTAGATTAATATTGATAATGTGTGTTACAAGAGTAGATCTACCACGAGATCAAAGAGTCTAAACCCTAGAAGCTAGCCTATGGTATGATTGTTGTTCGTCCTCTGGACTAAAACCCTCCGGTTTATATAGACACCGGATAGGGTTAGGGTTACACGTAGTCGGTTACAATGGTAGGAGATCTACATATCCGTGACGCCAAGCTTGCCTTCCACGCCAAGGAAAGTCCCATCCGGACACGGGACGAAGTCTTCAATCTTGTATCTTCATAGTCTTGGAGTCCGGCCGAAGATGATAGTTCGGCTATCCAGACACCCCCTAGTCCGGAACTCCCTCAGTCCATCTCCATCTCCACCAGGAAGGCGCGGTGCCTGACCTCCTAAGCTTCCAGAATGCTCCGCATCAGGCGTTGGTGAGCAGCAGCCGCGTTCGGCAGGTCGAAAGGCATGCAAACGTAGCTGTGAGGTGGACCCTCGCAATGTCCCACGCGCGAAGGCCAGAAACGCTCCTGAAACGCGGCTCGGTTGAGCCCTGGGTAGTCAATGCAGACGCGCAGCCCGCCATCCTCGCCTGGATGGGGAGCTACACCGGGCAAGCGGCGATTGCCGCGCATGACTCTTGATTCCTGCAGCTCCTGAGTAACCTTGGTGATGAACTCCTGAGGGTTGGGCCCTCCTTGCCTCATGCCTTCCTGAGGGAAACGTGTCGCGAAGCACGCCTCCAAGTGGTGCCCGAGCGCCTCCCTCGTGATCTTGGCAAAGTCAGAGGCCCTCCAGGAGAGAGCCCCCGAGCCTTGCCCAAGGAGAGCGTCGGGCGCGCCTTCCCATGCGTTGGAGGGAGGCATCCCTTGGACGGGCGCAGATCCTGGCGCGGTGCCTCCGGAGATGCCTGCCCCCTGAGGCCTTGAGCTGGGTGATGTCTTCTTCTTCTTGGGAACTGCCTCGACAGGGTTCCCGCTCTTGCTATCTGGGTCCTCGACTGATGCAGCTTGGAATGCACGCTCGAGAGAGCACACCGCGTCCTTCTCTTCACAGGGGACTGTGATGACTCCGCCGCTTCCCGGCATCTTGAGGACATTGTAACCATGGTGAGTCACTGCCATGAACTTGGCCAGGGCTGGATACCCGAGGATGGCATTGTATGGCAGGCGAATGTGGGCAACATCAAATTCGATGAGCTTGGTACGGTAGTTCTTGCACTGTCCAAAGGTGACAGGGAGGCGGACCTGCCCTATCGGGGTGGTGGAACCATCAGTGACTCCTGAGAAAGGCTTGGTCGGCTGAAGCTGGTCATATGGCACTTGGAGATTGTTGAGCGTCTCGACGGACAGAATGTTGAGTCATGTTCCGCCATCGATGAGGGTCCTGGTAACTTGCACATTGCGATGACTGGGGAACAAAGCATTGGGAGGACCCCGGCTGTAGCCGCACACTTGAGCTGATCCGCTGAGCTGAACATGATGGTGCACGTGGACCACCTGAGAGGGCGTGTGGCCTCGAGCTTGGGGAGGACTGCGTTCACCTCATGGCAACCGCTTGAAGATGCGCCGAGAGGTCGGGCTCAGGCACCGCCAGATGCAAGCTGGCGGCACGTGGCTCCTGGAAGCCCCCAGCCCCCTCGTCCTGATGATGGTCGTCATTCCTTCTTGGCGGCGGCGGCAGAGGAGGAAGGCGTGCGTTGCCCTGCGGGCGATCCCTCCAAGCCCCCTCGTGAGGCTGGTCCTGCCAGCGGACCTCGCCAGGTCGGTCATGCCACCCTTGGCGAGGGCCACGGTCGTCCCATCGTCCTCCACCTCTTCCTCCTCCTTGGTCGTAGCCCCGATCATTGCGCTCGGTGCATCGACCGATACGTCCTTCTCGCACGGCTGTCAGGACCCCGATCCTAAGTCACACCGATCTAGCATGTAACACATCATATCACTTTGCGGCCTCACGCACGGTATTCCCACGGGTGTCGCCTTACCATGGCCCGGGACCGTTTGCGTCTTTTGGCTCACGATATGATAGTGTCGCTAGCATCCATATGACAAAGAACCCGGACCGACATGGCTAGTCGTGAACCCAAAGCGGCGCTTAACCTATGGGGACAGCATACATGAATCACATCGAACATGTCGGTCATCAACGGATATATTCGGGCTGTAGCACTGGCTAACAGGACTCCGTATCCCGGAGTAAGTGTGCTAGGCAGGACTCCGAATAACACCGCGTGACATTTCCCGAAGGACGGACATAGGAACGAAGTGAAACACATGCCCGGCGATCAAGTGTCCAAGCGGTAGTCTTTGGGCTAGCAGGACTCCGGTGAACCGGGTCAGTAGCGGACTACTATCGCCGTAATCACGAGACTACATTTCCCCATATGAGAGGTTGCCAAGGATAAACAACTAGTTTGTCGGATCCCACACATACCAAGCATTTCAAACATACACACATTATGCTCAATATGCGAGATACAACATGGCATCACAACATAACTCTACGACTCAAATATTATTCATTAGGCTCAAGAGCGAGATATTACAAACATGGGTCTCATGACCCAACACTCGTGAGCATACAAGTCAAAGCACAAGCGGAAGCTAATCATGTCCGAGTACGCATAACTATAAACGAAAAAGGCCGAGAAGCCCGACTATCTACCAGATCCCGCCAAGGCACAAGATCGAAATGAGGTAACAAGCTAAACGTCAAGCCCACGTGGAACTACTAGCGAGACCGACGTCTCTCGCAAAACATAAAATAAGCAAACGTGAGTACAATTGTACTCAAAGCAAGACTTACATCGTAACTAACTACATATGCATTATTATCAAAAGGGGTGGTGGAGTTTGACCGCAAACAAGCCAGCTTTGACTCGGTGGCTATCCCGAACTACGATTGCAAGTAACTCTTTGAGGTGGCGCACGAGTCCACCTATTCACCATATCAATACACCACTATGGACCCGCTCCCGTCTCCCTACGAGAACGCCATCCATAGCACTCACGCTTATCTTGCGCATTTTAGAGTATCCACTTTCACTTGTCTATGAACTGATATAGGCAATCCAGAAGTCCTTTTCCGTGGACACGGCTATTCGAATAGATCATATTAACCCTGCAGGGTGTACTTCTTCACACACGCTCTCACCACTTACCGTCGTTTACGACATGTACTCGCAACCTTCAAGCGGAAGCCCAACGTGGGTGTCGGCCACGGCCTACCTAAACACTCAAGTCCCTAGTCCAGTTTATCGCCTATTCGGGTTCCATCCGCAGGGAGTCCGCCGAGGTTTCCCATACAGCCCGAACGATGTGTGCAGGGTTCCCGAGATACCAAACGGCACTCGGTACACCGGGCCACGGTGCCTACCGCAACACAACCCACCCCTAAGGTCGGCGTTATGGCGGCCCCCAAAGATACTACAAACACGAAACTACTTGCAACTCCCTGACCGAGGACAAGGGTGGTTAAGAAGCCGAGAGGGTCCATTGGTTTCGGGCCCAATGCGTGGTAGTAGCTAGTTCATGGATCACAAATACAGATCTCAGTTCCTGAGGACGGTTTCAATGAGACAACCCACCATGTACTCCTACATGGCCTCTCACCGCTACCTTTACCAAATCGTGTTCACACACTTAGCTCACACACAATAGGACATGTTCACTCAACCATTCCAATTCATTCCCGATGAATCAGACCTGACTCAACTCTAAGCAAGAGCAGGCATGACAAACAAGCATAGATGAGTAGGCACAACATGGCTCAAACAATTCCTACTCATGCTAGTGGGTTTCATCTAATTATTGTGGAATGACAGGTCATGCAAAGGATCAAGGGGTTCAGCTACCGCAGCAAATAACACATGAGTCGTTGTTGTCCTAATGCAATAAAATAGAGCAGGAGCGAGAGAGTGGGATTGTATCGGAATGAACAAGGGGGTTTTGCTTGCCTGGCACTTCTGAAGATAATAGTTCTTCATCGGTGTCATCGAACAATCGTCGGAACATCGTCTCACCGGGAGGGACAATTACCGCAAACAAGAGAGAACACAATCAATGCAATGCACATTCACATGAATGACATGTCATATTAAGGTACTGAATTCACCTAATGCAATAATAATCCAAGTTAGTTGAAGTGGAATTCAAACAAGGTTGAATTCCAACTCCAAATGCTATTTCATAAATTACCCTAATCATGATTCATCCTATTTAGTGATGTTAACTTGTTCAAACATGCATGATCATGGCATAAACAGATTCTTCATATTTTTCTGATCATTTTTCATATATAAATTATTTCCATCCGAGTTACGGTTGAATTTATATGATTTTTAGAAGTTTAGAGTATTTTCTGAATTTCCTGAATTAAAATAATTCCAGAATCATTAATGCGTCAGCATGACATAGGCGTGACGTCAGCGGTCAACTGGGTCGCTGTCCAGGTCAACTCTGACGCTGGGACCCACGTGTCAGTGTCCTAGTTAATTAACAGAGGTTGTTAGTGCTAATTTTGTCCTAACTAAAAAGTGTCAGTGAGGCATGGGCCCACATGTAAGTGACCCAGAGGGGGTCAAACTAGGCCAAACCCGGGTCAACTCGCCGGAGTTGACCCGCGGCTCGTCGCCGGCGGAGCCTGAGACGACGGAGGGGTGCGGATTTCCTCCTCCGGTGACCAAAAGAGAGGCGGAGGGGCCCTACGTGACGCCCGGGCTCGCGCGCATCTAAGGAGACTAGCGGGAGGTGCGGGGGTGGCCGGTGTTCGCCGGAAGCGAGCTCGCGGCGGCGGCCGGAGTTCGGGCGCGGATGGTGTCGATGCTACGGTGCTCAAAAGGGGAAGACGAAGGGTGCTACGTGCTCCTGGGAGTGTCTTTGGCGTGCTTATGGGCTCGGACGCGAAGCTACAAGAATGGTTGGTGGCGGCGCCATAGCCGGGCGGGCGAGACGCCTACCAAGGTTGGGGATCGGGGCTAGAGGACTAACGCAGCCGACGGGGAGAGAGGCGAGGCGCAGGAGCTCACCGCGGTTCCGCAGAGGTGATCACTGGGCTCGGGAGGGGCCGGAGCAAGCGGGCGGCGATGGAGATCTCCAGCGACCGAGGGATGAAGGGGTCGGGAGGGTGCTTGAGGCGTTTGGCGGCGCGGCTCGGTGGGGAGGAAGAGGAGGTCGGGCGGAGCTCGTGGGCATGTCGGGAGGAGAGAGGGTGGCGGTGGCCGCGAGGGCAAGAAGGGGCGGCGTCGGCGGTGCTCGGTCCGGGTGAGAGAGAGGGAGCAGAGGAGAGAACGAGGGAGAGGGAGAGAGCGAGGGGGTCCAGGGGGTCGGGGAGGCGCGTGGCGACACATGGAGGCGTCCGGGCAGCGGGGACGCAGGCATCCAGGCAGGAGGTGGCCGTCGGCATCGCCAGCGCTCGCCACGCCTCGCCTCTGCCTTCTGGCAGAGGGAGACGACGAACGGTGAGGCGGTGGTGGGCTGGGCCACCAGCTGGGCCAGCGAGGGGAGGGGAAGAAGGCTGGGCCGGTTCGTGGGCCAGGTAAGCCAGGTACAGTTCCTGCTCCTTTTATGGTTTTACATTTTACATTTTTGTTTTAAATCTTTTGCCACTGTTTTGAATTTAAAACAATTCAAACAATGTCAAAAACTCCTCTGAATATGTTTATTCTGCTAGATGGACTTTTCCAAAAGCTCATAAAATATTTCAGGGTATTTGAAATTATATTCTAATTATATGAATATAATTCAAATTCAAATAGCTAATGATTTAAATTCAAAATCCCAAGATTAATTCCTTATAAATGTTCAATATTTTGTTTGGGACCAGAATCCTTGCCAAAAATTATCAAACATTTAGGAAGGACATTTTGGGAACATTGAATGAGATTTTAGGGGTTTTGCCCTCCTTTTATTTAAATTTTGAGGCTTCCAAATCTCCTCAATTCAAGTTTCAAAAAATTTTAAACATGATGCAACATGAAGGCTAGCCTAGTGCATGCAAGGACTAGGGATGTGACAACTCACCCCCACTAAACAAGAATCTCGCCCCGAGATTCAAGACGTGAGGTAAGAGGAAAAGGGAAGTCACAAACTATCACAATCTTCATGATCCATTTGCCCTTCTCGAAGATGTTGGTTCACTCCATCTTCTTGGTCTTGACGTCTTCGAAATCTTCACCCGACACGACAACAGAAAGAAGGGGGAAACCTTACATGATTTGATCTTCACGAAGATCAAGTAAACATGATCGACTCACGGACTGAGACGGTGACACATCTCGAGTTGAGACACGTAACACATCGAGAGGGATGGGAGAACAAAGGACGGGTTTGATTGGTGGCAACAATTCCACGCTTAGAGAGATGGTGGATGGTGTCAAGGTGGCGAGGGAATATTTATCATGATCCCGTAACAGGACACCTCGAGAAGGGTGACGCAAGAACTATTCCCTTAAGTGGCAAAAAGAATTACTTTTGATCTATAGATCATTGGAACTCTTTATACCAGCCTAAGGCAATTCACAACGATCATTTGGTGGGATGCAAAGGAATGGTACACCGGACTAGAGTGGATGATGTGGACTACCTTGTTGAAGACAACGCAATGGATGATTTTTGCTTATCGTCGGAGGTGGAGGGAACCCATGGTAAGTCCACTTTTGAGGATGATCCTAGGCAAGAATTACTAAGAAAGCAGCCCATAGTGAAATGGCACAAGGACGGTGCAAGCTGGGAACGAAATGCAAGCTGTTGAATGTTCCAACCATCATATCCGCCGAGATTCAGATCTGGTTGGTGTTAGGATATTTCAGACTCAAAGACGTCACGAAAAGGAAAGGTTGCAACACAATTTGACGAGATGGCGTTGCGAGATTCTCGGGATATGAACTACGATAGCAAGCTCCAAAACATGAGCTGGTTCTGCTACAAACACTGTGAACACATTGTCCTGCATAAGCATGACCACAAGGTAGTCTTATAATAAAATACTACCGAAGTTCGGTGGGGAAACCATCATCGAGGATATTGAAATCACTTCATAACTCCGGATTAGCTCTTATGAAGGAACTTCTTCTCCTTGAACAAATCGATCGGTGGCTTGGGGGTGCTAGGAATACATACGGAATGAAGATGATCAGTCTATCAAACCATAGAATACTTCGCACATGCATGACTGACTTGGGATGATTCCATAGGAAGAAAAACAAACCTTTCTCAAATTCATGGCGGCAACTTACATCAGATGCACATGAACTAGAGGAAGTCACTACTTTCATCCAAACATATGCTTCATGAACGAAACACGAAGAATTGCTTACACAAGTTTCCAATACTAGGTTGATGCTCAACATGACTCATGGGGAGACAAAATGCTCTTGATGGGCTCAACAAAGAACTCATCGGAATTTCCATATCCTTTGGACTTCCACCATCATGTGAACATAGTGTTAGCATTGGTCAGACCAAAATATAATGGTGTATGCTCGAGGGATCAACCACGAGTAAGACAACATTACGAGCACCGTTGGTCTTGATTTGATTTGACGATAGCCCATACTCAAATCAAAGGATTGGTAGGACGATAGATCCAACAAGCGATCACAGGAACCAATTGATGAAGATATCATCTTTCTTCAACACACACTACACAAAAATATCCCTTTGGAGCGAACTAAATTAGGCAAGCTTTTATCTTCCAACTCTCCAAGTTGTTGTTTGGCTTGACCAACTAGCTCAGGGTATCCAACACAGATTCTTGGAGAAGGGGTGGTTCACGGAAAACCAACTTGATCACAGGCCCAACATAACGATCGGGAAACAACCCGGTAACACTTCCAAGAAGATATTTGGAAAGTCACGAACCACCGGTATGTCACTAAGCCCGAGAACAATCTTGCTTTTCAAGGCAAGATGATATGATTAAGGGAGTGAGGACTTGACAAGATCCTAACTCGTCAATCGAAGTGTACACCAGAAATAAGGACTAGGTAGCACGATCCATCTTAGGATGATGGTTTAATAACCAACACGCCAAGAATGAGAGTATTGTCCATTTACTACCAAGCAACGAGTGGCTCGGAGTATTGATTTCGTACATCACAATTCACTTGCCGGCATTCCGGTTGCAACAACACGGAACCGAGGAATGAATAATGATAGCGAGAGTATCACTGCGTCAAGAGTTCATAAAAGAAGGTGCAATCCTCATGAAGTTCCTGACGTAAAGATGGTAACACTCCAAGGTAGAACAGATTCAAAAGCTGAATTGGCGTTTTGATCTGCGGGATACAACTACTTTGACCCAATCCTGGATATGGATGAGGTACTGGAGTTTGTTTCTCCTAGTCATTCCGGAATAGAATGGCTTGACGGACCACAAGGACAAAATGCATCGATGAACACAAATGCACACATACCCTTGGCTATCAATTGATAGATGAAGGTCGAATGCAACTGAAGAGAGCAACTCAGAGGAACATATAACTTCCTGAGTTGTGGATGCATGGATTAGTAGGTCGAGCAAACTCAACATTTCTTCCGGATAATCCATGCAAAGAAGTAGAACTGGCAGAGTCACAATATGGAGGGAGTACTCCTCAAGAGCACTCTTATTGTGATCTTTTAGTTCAAAAGAACTTCTGCCATAAATAGTTCATGGTATTTGGAAGAAGGAGATACCACAGACTTCGAGGACTATCGCAAAGGTTACTAATATCCTAAAGGCACTAGCAATACTAACCACATGAAGTAGGATGAATCTCGGGTTCAGAACCCAGGAGTAGAATACTTACTACTAAATGGCATCACGGGATGCTTTCGAAATGATGGTCAGAATCATCACACTAGGGATACAAAAGCATTGCTAAATTGCTAGGTGACTTCCTAAACACCTAGGGTCATAATAATAATTCCAACATATATGTCAAGGCAATAAATTACCTCAACGCACGGTTAGTGTGCTTATTCGACCAATAAGGACATCGGGAGCGGAAAGGAAGGATTTGCAAATGCATCGGACTATTTAGAGACACAGGATGACTCGGACAAAGATAACGGCTGTAAATGCTCAAAATGATTTGAGACATCCTGCAAAAATGGTGGCATAACCACTCAACAACATCATAACAAGATTACGAGATCAACGGTTATCATACGGGAGTAGTAAGAACTGAATCGGGATTAAAACCAACAATCCTATAAGTCTATGGATTAGTAACACGTCATCCTAATGGATAGATGAGAAGCCTAGTTCTTAAACCCCGTAGAAGAGAAGAGGATGACTCGGATCGAAGGCCATGAGGTATAAGGAGTAAAAAGAGCCTTACGTTCCCTTCCACAAACAATTCCCTTATATAACTAAAGCATTTCTAGACACAACTTGACCAGTTTGGCTTGGTAATCCCTCTGATGAACAGGCTCGATACCAACGCTGTCAGGACCCGATCCTAAGTCACACCGATCTAGCATGTAACACATCATATCACTTTGCGGCCTCACGACGGTATTCCCACCGTGTCGCCTTACCATGGCCCGGGACCGTTTCGTCTTTTGGCTCACGTATATGATAGTGTCGCTAGCATCCATATGACAAAGAACCCGGACCGACATGGCTAGTCGTGAACCCAAAGCGGCGCTTAACCTATGGGGACGAGCATACATGAATCACATCGAACATGTCGGTCATCAACGGATATATTCGGGCTGTAGCACTGGGCTAACAGGACTCCGGTATCCCGAGCTGTAGCAGGCTAGGCAGGACTCCGAATAACTCCGCGTGACATTTCCCCGAATGGACAGACATTGGAACGAAGTGAAACACATGCCGGCCAGTCAAGTGTCCAAGCTGTAGTGCTGGGCTAGCAGGACTCCGGTGAACCGGGTCAGAAGCGGACTACTATCGCCGTAATCACGAGACTACATTTCCCCATATGAGAGGTTGCCAAGGATAAACAACTAGTTTGTCGGATCCCACACATACCAAGCATTTCAAACATACACACATTATGCTCAATATGCGTAGATACAACATGGCATCACAACATAACTCTACGACTCAAATATTATTCATTAGGCTCAAGAGCGAGATATTACAAACATGGGTCTCATGACCCAACACTCGAGCATACAAGTCAAAGCACAAGCGGAAGCTAATCATGTCTCGAGTACGCATAACTATAAACGAAAAAGGCCGAGAAGCCCGACTATCTACCGAGATCCTCGCCAAGGCACAAGATCGTAAATGAGGTAACAAGCTAAACGTCAAGCCCACGTGGAACTACTAGCGAGACCGACGCCTCTCGCAAAACATAAAATAAGCAAACGTGAGTACAATTGTACTCAGCAAGACTTACATCGTAACTAACTACATATGCATTATTATCAAAAGGGGTGGTGGAGTTTGACTGACAAGCCAGCTTTGACTCGGTGGCTATCCTGAACTACGACTGCAAGTAACTCTTTGAGGTGGCGCACACGAGTCCACCTATTCACCATATCAATACACCACTATGGACCCGCTCCCGTCTCCCTACGAGAACGCCATCCATAGCACTCACGCTTATCTTGCGCATTTTAGAGTATCCACTTTCACTTGTCTATGAACTGATATAGGCAATCCAGAAGTCCTTTTCCGCGGACACGGCTATTCGAATAGATCATATTAACCCTGCAGGGGTGTACTTCTTCACACACGCTCTCACCACTTACCGTCGTTTACACGACATGTACTCGGCAACCTTCAAGCGGAAGCCCAACGTGGGTGTCGGCCACGGCCTACCTAAACACTCAAGTCCCTAGTCCCGGTTTATCGCCTATTCGGGTTCCATCCGCAGGAGTCCGCCGAGGTTTCCCATACAGCCCCGAACGATGTGTGCAGGGTTCCCGAGATACCAAACGGGCACTTTCGGTACAGACCCACGGTGCCTACCGCAACACAACCCACCCCTAAGGTCAGCGTTGCGTGCGGCCCCCAGCATACTACAAACACCAGAAACTACTTGCAACTCCCGGACTGAGGACAAGGGTGGTTAAGAAGCCGAGAGGGTCCATTGGTTTCGGGCCCAATGCGTGGTAGTAGCTAGTTCATGGATCACAAATACAGATCTCAGTTCCTGAGGACGGTTTCAATGAGACAACCCACCATGTACTCCTACATGGCCTCTCACCGCTACCTTTACCAAATCGTGTTCACACACTTAGCTCACACACAATAGGACATGTTCACTCAACCATTCCAATTCATTCCCGATGAATCAGACTGACTCAACTCTAAGCAGTAGCAGGCATGACAAACAAGCATAGATGAGTAGGCACAACATGGCTCAAACAATTCCTACTCATGCTAGTGGGTTTCATCTAATTCTTGTGGAATGACAGGTCATGCAAAGGATCAAGGGTTCAGCTACCGCAGCAAATAACACATGAGTCGTTGTTGTCCTAATGCAATAAAATAGAGCAGGAGCGAGAGAGTGGGATTGTATCGGAATGAACAAGGAGGTTTTGCTTGCCTGGCACTTCTGAAGATAATAGTTCTTCATCGGTGTCATCGAACAATCGTCGGAACATCGTCTACCGGGAGGGGACAATTACCGGCAAACAAGAGAGAACACAATCAATGCAATGCACATTCACATGAATGACATGTCATATTAAGGTACTGAATTCACCTAATGCAATAATAATCCAAGTTAGTTGAAGTGGAATTCAAACAAGGTTGAATTCCAACTCCAAATGCTATTTCATAAATTACCCTAATCATGATTCATCCTATTTAGTGATGTTAACTTGTTCAAACATGCATGATCATGGCATAAACAGATTCTTCATATTTTTCTGATCATTTTTCATATATAAATTATTTCCATCCGAAGTTACGGTTGAATTTATATGATTTTTAGAAGTTTAGAGTATTTTCTGAATTTCCTGAATTAAAATAATTCGAGAATCATTAATGCGCCAAAGATGACATAGGCGTGACGTCAGCGGTCAACTGGGTCGCTGTCCAGGTCAACTCGACGCTGGGACCCACGTGTCGTTGTCCTAGTTAATTAACAGAGGTCGTTAGTGCTAATTTTGTCCTAACTAAAAAGTGTCGGTGAGGCATGGGCCCACATGTAAGTGACCCAGAGGGGTCAAATTAGGCCAAACCCGGTCAACTCGCGGAGTTGACCTGCTCATCGCCGGTGAGCCAGAGACGACGGAGGGTGCGGATTTCCTCCTCCGGTGACCAAAAGAGAGGCGGAGGGGCCCCACGTGACGCCTGCTCACAAGCAAGCATCTAAGGAGACTAGCGGGAGGTGCGGGGTGGCCGGTGTTCGCCGAAGCGAAGCGCGGCGGCGGCCGGAGTTCGGGCGGATGGTGTCGATGCTACGGTGCTCAAAAGGGGAAGACGAAGGGTGCTACGTGCTCTCGGGAGTGTCTTGGCGTGCTTATGGGCTCGGACGCTGAAGCTACAAAGCAGGCTGCTGGCGGCGCATAGCCGGGCAAGTAGACGCCTACCAAGGTTGGGGATCGGGGCTAGAGGACGAACGCAGCGTCGGCAGGGAGAGGCGAGGCGCAGGAGCTCACCGCGGTTCCGCAGAGGTGATCACTGGCTCGGGGAGGGGCCGAGCAAGCGGGCGGCGATGGAGATCTCCGGCGACCCGAGGGATGAAGGGGTCGGGGAGGTGCTTGAGGCGTTTGGCGGGCGCGGCTCGGTGGGGAGGAAGAGGAGGTCGGGCGGAGCTCGTGGGCATGTCGGGGAGGAGAGAGGGTGGCGGTGGCGCGAGGGCAAGCAAGGCGGCGACGGCGGTGCTCGGTCCGGGTGAGAGAGAGGGAGCAGAGGAGAGAACGAGGGAGAGGGAGAGAGCGAGGGGTCCAGGGTCGGGAGGCGTGGCGACACATGGAGGCGTCCGGCAGCGGGACGCAGGCATCCAGGCAGGAGGTGGCTGCCGGCATCGCTGGCCGCCACGCCTCGCCTCGCCTTTCTCCGGGCGAGGGAGACGATTTAACGGTGAGGCGGTGGTGGGCTGGGCCACCAGTGGGCCAATGAGCGAGGGAGGGAAGAAGGCTGGGCAGTTCGTGGGCCAGTAAGCTGTCTGCATTTCTGTTCTTTTTATTGTTTTCTGTTTCTGTTTTGTTTTAAATCTTTTGCCATTGTTTTGAATTTAAAACAATTCAAACAATGTCAAAAACTCCTCTGAATATGTTTATTCTGCTAGATGGACTTTTCCAAAAGCTCATAAAATATTTGAGGTATTTGAAATTATATTCTAATTATATGAATATAATTCAAATTCAAATAGCTAATGATTTAAATTCAAAATCCCAAGATTAATTCCTTATAAATGTTCAATATTTTGTTTGGGACCGTAATCCTTGCCAAAAATTATCAAACATTTAGGAAGGACATTTTGGGAACATTGAATGAGATTTTAGGGTTTTGCCCTCCTTTTATTTAAATTTTGAGGCTTCCAAATCTCCTCAATTCAAGTTTCAAAAAAATTTAAACATGATGCAACATGAAGGCTAGCCTAGTGCATGCAAGGACTAGGGATGTGACAACGGCCCTGAGCTCTTGGCATTCGTTGGTGTTGTGGGTGTGGAGGTCGTGGTACATGCAGTACCGGCTGCCCTTGGACGACTCCGGATGGTCCCTGTCGCGCTTCGTGTCTGGCTCTGCTGGGAGCACGACTGCTCCTTTGCGCTTCACATCCTTGGCCTTGGCTTTCTTTTCTTCAGGGTCAACAGCTGGGAGCTCGAGAAGGGAGAGGCGTCCCTCGTCAGCCCTTGCGCACTTGGTCGCCAGGTTGAACAGCTCCGGAGATGTTCACAGATCCTCATGGATTGCCAGTTCCTCCTTCATCTTGACGTCGCGGACGCCATCAGAGAACGCTGAGATGATGGCCTCCTCGGTCACCTTGGGAATCTTGAGGCGAGCGTTGTTGAAGCGCTGGATGTACTTCTGCAGGGTCTCTCCAGGTTGTTGCTTGATGCGGCGCAGGTCACCCACGACTGGAGGACGGTCGCGAGTGCCCTAGAAGTTGGCGATGAAGCGGGTACGCATCTCGTCCCAAGAGGAGATCGTGTCGGGTGGCAGGTTCAGGAGCCAGGTGCGGGCACCATCTTTGAGCGCCATGGGAAACCAATTTTCCATGACCTTCTCGTCTCTGTTGGCCGCTTCGATGCCCAGCTCGTAGAGCTGCAAGAACTCTGCGGGGTTGGCAGTGCCGTCGTAGCGAGGAGGCAGATCCGGCTTGAACTTGCCCGGCCAGGCGAGTCTGCGTAGCTCGGTGGTGAAGGCGCGGCAGCCTGCGGTGGCCATCGGAGCCCTTTGCAGACGCAGGGCTTGCTCCTGGGGATTCCCGCGCGCCACCGCCAAGGGCAGCGCGGGGTCTTGACGTGCTGGCGCAGGGATGCGGTCTTGACGTGCTGGAGCAGGGAGCACGCGTGCACCTTCTTGGGGACGAGGGATTTCTTGGCAGCTCCTTTCTTGTCGCGCGGGCGCTGGACGCGGTTGGTCTCGTCCAGGAGCCGCGTGCCTTGGAGTCAGGGCGCCTTCTTGGGGAGGAGGTGGCGGAGGCACCTCCTGAGCTGCATCACCCACGCAGGACGGAGGGCGAGGCAATGAGAGGGATGGCGCAGGGGTGCCCCCTGCAGCGCTGACGAGCTCGGTGATGTGAGCGAGCCACTCCTCGTAGAGGTCGTCGACGGGGCGGTAGTGCAGGAGCTCACGTGCCAGGAGCAACATAGCATGCACGTCCGTGGGAGCGCGCGGGCGTGAGACGATGAACCAGCTGGAGTCAGCGACGGAGTGGCGGTGCAATGCACCTGCTACATTTCAAAGATGTATGACTGTTATATTCTTTGATTTTTGTGAAAAGCTTGTTGAGGTTTTCATGGATGATTTTTCCTTTTACGGAACTTCTTTTGATGACTGCTTAAGCAACCTTGATCGAGTTTTGCAGAGATGTGAACAAACTAATCTTGTCTTGAATTGGGAGAAGTTCCACTTTATGGTTAATGAATGCATTGTCTTGGGTCATAAAATTTCTAAACGAGGTATTGAGGTGGATAAAGCTAAAGTTGATGCAATTGATAAAATTCCATGTCCAAAGATATCAAAGGTATTCATAGTTTCCTTGGTCATGCTGGTTTCTATAGGAGGTTCATTAAAGACTTCTCTAAAATTTCTAGGCCTCTTACAAATCTTTTACCAAAGGATGTTCAATTTGTTTTTGATGATGATTGTGTGGAAGCCTTTGAAACACTTAAGAAAGCCTTAATCACTACACCTATTGTTCAACCACCTGATTGGACCTTGCCTTTTGAAATTATGTGTGATGCTAGTGATTATGTTGTTGGTGTTGTTATAGGACAAAGAGTTGACAATAAGTTAAATGTTATACATTATGCTAGCAAAACTCTAGACAGTGCCCAAAGAAATTATGCTACTACTGAGAAAGAATTTTTAGCAGTTGTGTTTGCTTGTGATAAATTCAGATGTTACGTTATTGATTCCAAAGTAATTGTTCACACTGATCATGCTGTTATAAAATACCTTATGGAAAAGAAGGATGCTAAACCTAGACTCATTAGGTGGGTTCTTTTGCTGCAAGAATTTGATTTTACACATTACTGATTGGAAAGGAGTTGAGAACCCCGTAGCTGATAACTTTTCTAGGTTAGAAAATATTCTTGATGACCCACTACCTATTGATGATAGCTATCCTGATGAACAACTAGCTGTCATAAATGATTATCATAACACTCCTTGGTATGCTGACTATATTTTTGCAAAATTTATACCACCTAGTTTCACATACCAACAAAAGAAAAAAAATCTTCTATGATTTAAGACATTACTTTTGTGATGACCCACATCTTTATAAAGGAGTAGATGGTATTATTAGACGTTGTGTACCTAAGCATGAACAGGAACAAATCCTATGAAAATGTCACTCCGGAGCTTATGGAGGGCATCATGCGGGAGATAGAACTTCTCGCAAGGTATTGCAATCTGGTTTTTATTGGCCTACTCTTTTCAAGAATGCATGTAAGTCTGTCTTGTCTTGTGATGAATGCCAAATAATATGTAATATCGGTGGCGTCAGGAAATGCCTATGAATTATTCTCTTGTTGTTGAACCAATTGATGTTTGGAGTTTTGATTATATGAGGGCTTTTCCTTCCTCTAATGGGTGTACACATATTTTGGTTGTTGTTGATTACGTTACTAAGTGGGTAGAAGCTATTCCAACTAGTAGTGTTGATCATAACACCTCCATTAAAATGCTTAAAGAAGTTAATTTCCCAAGGTTTGGAGTCCCTAGATATTTAATGACCCATGGTGGTTCACACTTTATTCATTATGCTTTCCGTAAAATGCTTGCTAAGTATGATGTCAACCATAGAATTGCATCACCCTATCATCCTCAATCTAGTGGTCAAGTTGAACTTAGCAATAGATAAATAAAATTAATATTACAAAAAACTATCAATAGGCCCCGAAAGAATTGGTCCAAGAAATTAGATGATGCACTTTGGGGCCTACAGAATAGCTTATAAAAATCCTATGTGTATGTCTCCTTATAAAATGGTTTATGGAAAAGCTTGTCATTTGCCTCTTGAGTTAGAATACAAAGTAGATTGGGCATTTAAAGAACTCAATTATGACTCCAAACTTGCCGGTGAAAAGAGGTTATTTGATATTAGCTCACAGATGAATGGAGAACCCAAGCTTATGAAAATGCCAAACTATTTAAAGAAAAAGTTAAAAGATGGCATGGCAAAAGAATCGAAAAGCGAGAATTCAAAGTTGGTGAACATGTTCTATTGTATAATTCTCTTTTTAGTTTTTTTTGCAGGAAAACTTCTTTCCAAATGGGAAGGACCTTATGCTATCAAAGAAGTCTATCGCTCTGGAGCTATTAAGATCAAAATGCCGAAGGTACTAACTCAAATGTGGTCAATGGCCAAAGAATTAAACATTACATCTCACGTATGCCTAGTAATGTTGAAACCAATATTATTCAAACTATGACACCGGAGGAACACATAAAAGAAACCTTCCAGAAACTCCAGAACCCTGAAAGGAAGAGGTACGTGACACGGTAAGTAAACGAACTCCGAAAAATCCGTAAAAATATTTTCTATTCGTTTTGGAATATAACAAAAATTCGGAAAATAAGAAACAACCAGGAAGGCAACCGAGGTGACCACGATACACCAGGGCGCGCCCTGGTGGATGGTGGCCCCCTCGGGCACCTTCTCGACTCTGTTTTCCTTCATTTTCTTATTTCCCAAGATAAAAAATCTTTATATACTCCCCGGACGTATTGACCACCGCATCATAGAAAAAACTTTTGTTCTTGTTTCGCGCTGTTTTTCTGACAGATCTAGATCACCATGGTTGCACCAAGATCCTCCAAGGACAAGTTCTTCGAGAGGGTAATCAACCCCTACTTGTCGGAGGTGATGAAGCACCCTCAAGCCATTGAGATGCGTGAGGGGGTGCTCCACATCCTGGATGTCCAAGGGCCCAAGAAGATGGGAACCGTGGAGGCTAGGCTCGAGGCGGTGGAGCAGGAGATCTTCAAGTGCCAAGGGATGGTGGAGCGTGGACTCAGTGCCAATCACCTCATGATTACGGAATTCACCCCTTATCACAAGGTGGATGGCCGGTCCATGAAGGAAATCGTCTTCACCCTCAACGAGCAAATCAATTTTCTGCAAAGCCAAATCTATGATCTTCAAAATCAAGTCTTTGAGTATGAGGCAAGATTTAAAGGTATGAGTTTAGCTGCCAGTTGCGGGACTCGAGAGACTCGTGCTTCCTCTTATGATGGTGAGCCGCTACCATGGAAGCCGGAGGATAAGTTTGCTACCACTTCCTCACCACCACCATCAGGATCTTCATCACCAAAAAAGGAGACTTGAGTAACGGGTATGGGCACCCCCCTTGGCTTTTTCCAAGCTTGGGGGAGATGTGCTGGTATCGTATCACCATCACTTTTATTACCTCTACCTATTTTAGTTCAATCTTTTCGTGATTTAGTTGAATAAAAAGTTTAGTATGATCTATTTCCAAGTTCTAGTTTCGTGATCTATCTATGTAATCGAGTGAGAGTTATATGATAAAGTTTAATTCAAGTTTTTTTCTTCATTACTTCTTTGTTGCAAACAAAATAAAAGAAAAAATGAAAAAAAATCATATGTTAATCTCATGGTAAGTAATGACATCACATAAGGAAAAGTATAAGTGGTAAATTTTGTTGGAAGTTGACAAACATAGCGGTCAATAATGTAATTCATGAAAGAATTAATAAGAGAAGAGAAGATTCACATGCAAATACACTTTGGACATCTTTTATGATTGTGAGCCCCCATTAAATATTATATGCCAAAACGGCTGACGTTGGATAAGGAAGACAACGTAATGATTTATGTTTGTTCATATTCACATAGAAGTTATATTGTCATAGACCCCTCAACATGTGGTGCTTGCTCAATATCTTTGCTAGCCAAAATTCCGCACTAAGTAGAGATACTACTTGTGCATCCAAAACCCTTAAACCCGAACTCTTGTTTTGGGAGTCCACCATACCTACCTATGGATTGAGAAAGATCCTTCAAGTAAGTTGTCATCGGTGCAAAAAGGCAATGAATATTGCTTCTAAATGTGTTTGATTATTTAGTATAAGAGAAATTAAGCATTGTACGAACTTGTGATGGCAAAGTAATAAAGGCGGCGGACTGCATAATAAAGGTTGCTATCATAAGAGGTAATATAACCTGATGTTCTTTTGCATTTAGAGATTGTGCATACAAACCAATAAGCGCATGAAAACCTCTGCTTCCCTCTGAGAAGGGTCTATCTTTTACTTTTATGTATTTACTTTTATGCAAGAGTCAAAGTATTCCTCCCTAGTCCTTTTTATTTTCTCTTTGGCAAGCATGATGTGGTAGGGAAAGATCTAGGCACATATCATTCCAGTTGAATATGAGTAGTCATGAGTTATTATTGTTGACATCATCCTTGTGTGAATAAGTTGGGAGGCGAAACTATAAGCCCCTATCTTTCTTTGTGTTCGGTTGAAACTTTTTGCTCATATGTATGTTGTGAGTGTTAGCAATCATAGAAGATTAAATGATGGTTGAGTATCTAGACTTGCCAAAAGGCTCTGATACGTGACCCTTCCTGAAAATATGATGAACTGTAGTTGCAAAGTTGACTGAGAACATAGTTTGTTAGTTTTCAATAAGGTTTATGCTTTCTACTTTGATGTTGTGATAAATTGTTTTTTTAGGGAATGTTGTGATGAATTGTTACTTGTTCATGAGAAGTTATATGACAAAGTTCTATGATAAAGTTTGTTGATGTTATAATAATATGCATGATGCTACTATGTCTGTATTGTTATTATCGACAACTCTCTCATAACATGTGGACATGATTTTTGATTTCGGCTTTCGCTTGAGGACAAGCAAGGTCTAAGCTTGGGGAAGTTGATACGTCTATATTGCATCATGTTTTACTACTGTTATTTATAGTGTTTTTATGCATTATAATGTTTTATGGAGTAATTTTAATGCCTTTTGTCTCATGTATGCAAGGTTTACACCAAGAGAGAGAATGCCGGCAGCTGGAATTCTGGACCTGAAAAAGCTACGTCCGAGATATCTATTCTACACATCTCCAAACAAGCTGAAATTTCACGGAGAATTATTTTGAAATATTTAATAATTTTTGGAGAAACAAACTACCGGAGGGGGGCCACCTAGTGACCATGATACAGTAGGGCACGCCAGGCCCCTCTCCCGGGCGTGCCCTGGTGGATGGTGGGCAGCCCGGCCCACCTCCGGTGCCCATCTTCTGGTACATAAGTCATTTTGACCTAGAAAAACCAGAGGAGGACTTTCGGGAGGGAACACCGCAGTCTCGAGGCAAAACTTGGGCAGGAGCACTTTCGCCCCCCGGCGGAGCGATTTCGCCGGGGAAACTTCCCTCCCGGAGGGGGAAATCAAAGCCATCGTCATCACCAACAACCATATCATCTTTGGGAGGCCAATCTCCATCAACATCTTCAACAACACCATCTCATCTCAAACCCTGGTTCATCTCTTGTGTTCAATCTTTGTACCGGAACCTCAGATTGGTACCTATGGGTGACTAGTAGTGTTGATTACATCTTGTAGGTGATTACTATATGGTTTATTTGGTGGAAGATTATATGTTCAGATCCATTATGCTATTTAATACCCCTCTGATCTTGAGCATGAATATCATTTGAGAGTAGTTACTTTTGTTCTTGAGGCCGCGGGAGAAATCACGTTGCAAGTAATCATGTGAATTTGATATGTGCTCGATATTTTGATGATATGTATGTTGTGATTTCCTTAGTGGTGTCATGTGAATGTCGACTACATGGCACTTCAACATCTTTGGGCCTAAGGGAATGCATTGTGGAGTAGTTATTAGATGATGGGTTGCTAGAGTGATTGAAGCTTAAACCCTAGTTTATGCGCTACTTCGTAAGGAACCGATTTGGATCCATATGTTTAATGCTATGGTTAGATTTTATCTTAATACATTTCTCATAGTTGCAGATGCTTGCGAGGGGGTTAATCATAAGTGGAAGGTTTATTCAAGTAAGTACAACACCCAAGCGCCGGTCGACCCACACATCAAATTATCAAAGTAGCGAACGCAAATCAAACCAACATAATGAAAGTGACTAGATGAAATTCTCGTGTAAAAAAACGATTTGCTTATTATAAGGGGCCGTTTTGGCCTTCCTTTGCTAAAAAAGGATTGAGCTACCATGCTGCACTTTATTTACCGATACCGTTATTTGTCCGTTACAAATTATCTTGCTGTCAAACTATCTGTTACCAACAATTTCAGTGCTTGCGAAAATTACCTTACTGAAAACTACTTGTCATTTCCTTCTGCTCCTCGTTGGGTTCGACACTCTTACTTATCGAAAGGACTATGGTTAATCCCCTATACTTGTGGGTCATCCGGGCATGGCGGAGCCGGAGGGGCTGGCACACAGACACAGTGAACAGGAGCTCTGCTGGTGGGATTGCGAAGATGACAGTCCCGCTCACGGTGTCCCGAACGGAGGCAGGAGAGGCATCTTACTGGGTCACGACAAAAGGAAGCCTGGTAGTCAGGAGCCAAACAACAGTAGCACCAACCGCGTGCTCTCCTTCGAAAAAGCAGCAACTTTAGCAAGCCTTGCATCATACCTCTCCGTTCGAAAAAACTTGTCATCAAAATGGATAAAAAAAGGTATATCTAGAACTAAAATACATCTAGATATATCCCCTTTTATTCATTTTGATGACAAGTATTTCCGAACGGAGGGAGTATAAAGCAGAGGATCCAAAAAGTGTCTTGGCAGTGGGGACGATGCCCTCGGCCAACGAGAACCCAAGGATTCCTCTCCGGCGGCGTGGCCACGGCCTCTGTTGATGGAACCGGAGAGCACAGAGCCAACTGATCTGCAGTGGAAAGGGGGCCATCAATAGTAGCCATCATTCTTCGATGTGATATCTCATCACCAGTGACATGATTTGCGCAAGGATGAGGGCCATCCTCATCGTCACTCAAGGTAGAAACCCAGAGCGGGCTTGGAGGCTTCGACGGTTGAGCCGCATTGCCAACGTCTAAAGGTCGGGGTGCGGGAAGATGCAACACCTCGCCGAAGACATGAACTTTGGAAGTAGTCGGTGGCGTATGTGGGGCCAGAACCTGGCCATCGTCTTCCTCGTCGATGGAGCTCCATCAATCAGGACGCACTGAGCCCAGAGTGGTCGCTGCAGGCAACACCTGCACCTCCAGTCCACATCACCATCTCCATCCAGTTGAAGCCACGACAGATCGCAGGGGCGAGGGAGCGAGGGCGGTGGCGGAGATCCGGGTTCCTGGACCATCTGGCCGGGAACACGCTGAATCGAGGAAGGATCCCCGAGCTTGACGCCCATCCGAGGAGTAGGCAGGGGGGAGGGGGGCGACGGTGGCGGAGCGGCCAGATCTAGACCATCTCGATCTGCAGCGGGCGTGGGAGGCAGAGGGATACGGGTCACCACCAGAGTCGAGGCTGACGCAAGGAGGACCTGCACGGGAGTGGGGGCATTGGGAGCGGAGGCGGTGGGCAACGGGGTTGGGAGCGGAGGCGGTGGGCGACAGGGCTGGAATGGCCGCCGTCGCTGGCTCACAGGGGCGCGGGCGCAAGAGCATGCCAACGGCTCTCTTCTTTTCCCGCTTTTCCTCAATTCTGTTTCGACCGACGGGGTCAGAGAAATCTGCCATCTAGTGATGATACATTCACGGTGAGATTTAGTTAACTCCTTGCACCTACTGGCATCAGTAGACGGATATATCCTTGGGAAAAAAGCTTCGCTAGCATCCTCGTCGCATGGGCACAGGGACTCCACAACTGAATAAAAGCTTCACAAGTGCAATACGGTCAGACAGACAAAGTGAGATTTTAGTGGATCAGACTTGTATTCACAGCGAAATCCATTCCAATGCTAAAAGTGCTAGTAGCATTGTACCAAGCTCCACCACATTTCCTCTTTCTAACTGTCGACCAAGTGCTAGTAATGGGATTGGGATGTTGAATATGGAATAAGTATGAACCTTTATGACCGGCCCAATACAGAATATGCAGACAGAGCATCCATGAGATGAAAGGGAACAAAGATTTGCCCGTTGCTCTATTGGTTGGACTGTATATTCCTGATGCGGAATAGACAGACAACTCCTGGATGGTAGTACGAAGAAGATCCTCAACACATCATTGCCAGTTCTCTACCAGGACAAGATTTCAGATATGCTGGCGACCAATCTCTAGTTCATACAGCTGGGAAAGGTAACAAGTGTTCCTTGATAATAAAAACATGTGGGGGGATCATGGAGTTCCAGTAAGCTATATTTTCTGTTTGCTTGAACTATTTCGACAGCTAAGCCATCGATTTCTTTTGGAATTCCAGAATCACAGCTCCATAGACCTGACGATCTGGCATACATAAAAGATAGTGTTCGACGATACTATGAACAATATTTAAACCTGGGTTTAGACTAAAACTAAAATAATTTTAATATCCAGGTAAAAATCACAATGAAAATTCGAGCACACACCTTCAGCTAAGCAGCACGCAGAGCATATTTAACTCAAACCCTAAATACTGAACAGCACCATCAATTGAAGTCAAATTTATAACACCTGAACAATTTTGCACCAATGATCCATTTCCACATCCTACGTGCAACCTCAAATACGATGAATGATGGATCGTTTGCAGAATCAGATCGGCAAAAAGAACTGCAAAACTACCTTCTTCACCAAACAAAGCTGCAGTAGCTAACAAGCTCAAGTAAAGAATCCAGCTCCATAAGTGCAGTCCAAAGTAATCTACATCACAATATCTCAAAATATGCCCAAGTTTACATCTTTCAATGTTAAAAGTGCGTACTTTCGGAATGTAACAATAGAAAGGATCGGTAAACCATATCTCTTGGGGTAAATTATAACACAGAAAGATACATAAGAACACAATTAACTTAATCCATACCAAATAGTTCAATGTCTCCTGACAGCTCAAATAGAGAATTCATAAATAAGAGTAATGCCGCACTGGTGAGCGATACAACACACATTTTACAGGTGTAGCTAAAATTAACACCTGATCACGCGTAATGTACAAAATAATTCAAACACACAAACTCAATCAATGTGGTAGAAGGCAGCTGCCAATTGCAAACGCAATGGATCAATCGAGCAGGCCGGTCTTCCGCCACACGGCATTGCGTACCTGGCGGAGGTCCCTCCCTTGAGCGTGCGTCCAGCGCCCTCCAGCACTGAGAAGGTCGTCATGGGCGACTCCCGGGCCCGCGAGCGCGCCACCATCTCGTGCGGCGGCAGCATCTCCTCGTCGTCCTCCTCCTCATCCGGTTCACTCGCGAACGCCTCGAACGGCGGTCGCCGCATCCGCGCTATCGGCACATTCACCGGCGCAGACTGCGGCATTTGCATCGCCGGCGCCGGCGCCGGGCGGGGGATGGCGGGGATCATGCGCGGAAGGGCCATCGCCGGAGACGCGGGGGACGTCGAGGCGGACGAAGCAGACGGGGGCGGCGAGAGAGGCCCGAGGCGCTCGGGGAGGGCCTCGAGTATGCCCCCCGGCGGGCGGCGGAGGCGGGGGCTAGGGTTTGCGGCGCGGACGGAGGACATGAGCAGGGGCCGGCGCGGCGGCGGCGGCTGCGGCCGCTCGGGAGATCCGACCCCCGAGCCGAAGAGGTCGTCCTCATCGAGCTCGAAGGCCGCCGAGGCGGGCTGGTCGCCGGCGGCCGCGCGGGGGAGGAATGCGCCGAGGAAGCGCTCGGAGCTGGGCGAGCTCTTGTGGCGCGCGCGATCCATGGCGAGCGCGAGGCGAGGCTGTGCGGGCGGGCGGGCGGTGTAACGTCTGGCGCCGGATTCGCGATTGACGGCGCACGTCACCGGTTGGGAGGCGGCGATCCGGCAGCGCAGTAGGGGAGGGATGCGTGCCGGCGCGTACTTCGGTGGGTCCGCGGGTTTGTTGGACTCTGCTGCCCTTTGGGGAAGAACGGAGCCACCAAGGTTATGCTGCTGGGGTTTTCAGATCCGTGCAGTACTTTGACGGCAGGGATTCAAAGTTTTTTTTGTTACATTCTCTTTTTCTTTAATTTTTTTGCTACATTCTTTTTGTTTGTAACATCTTAAATTTTTAATTTAGAATGTTATACATATGTCATTCATGCATATCATATTTTATTGCATCTTCGTTCCGCAATCCTCGAAATCCTAAGCAACTCAAACATTGCATGGTTAGGATGTCATTAACTTGTGGGTTGGGAAGTAGTAGTTGAAGTAGAACCTATTACCCTGTTACTATCAAACCCTTGGGAGTTACCTCTACGCGTTGCTTATTGAAAGATCGTGGATGTCGCCTAGAAGGGGGGTGAATAGGCGCTTTAAAATAATTACGGTTTAGGCTTGAACAAATGCGGAAAAAACCTAGCGGTTAATTTGTCAAGCACAAAACCTAAAACAACTAGGCTCACCTATGCACACCAACAACTTATGCTAAGCAAGATAATCAACTATGTGATAGCAAGATATATGACAAAGAACAATATGGCTATCACAAAGTAAAGTGCATAAGTAAAGGGCTCGGGTAAGACTTAACCGGGGCACGCGGAGACGACGATGTATCCCGAAGTTCACACCCTTGCGGATGCTAATCTCCGTTTGGAGCGGTGTGGAGGCACAATGCTCCCCAAGAAGCCACTAGGGACACCGTAATCTCCTCACGCCCTCGCACAGTGCAAGACGCCGTGATTTCACTAAGGGACCCTTGAGGGCGACCACAGAACCCGTACAAATGGCAACCCTTGGGGGCGGTCACCGAACCCGTACACTTTGGCAACCCTTGGGGCGGTCACTGCAGATCAAATTGCTCGGGCGATCTCCACAACCTAATTGGAGACCCCGACGCTTGCCCGGAGCTTTACACCACAATGACTGAGCTCCGAACACCACCAACCATCTAGGGCGCCCAAGCACCCAAGAGGAACAAGCTCAAGGGCACCAAGCACCCAAGAGTAATAAGCTTCTCAACTTGTAACTTTCACGTATCACCGTGGAGAACTCAAACCGATGCACCAAATGCAATGGCAAGGGCACACGGAGTGCCCAAGTCCTTCTTTCTCAAATCCCACCGAAGCAACTAATGCTAGGGAAGAAAATGAGAGGAAGAACAAGAAGGAGAACACCAAGAACTCCAAGATCTAGATCCAAGGGGTTCCCCTCACATAGAGGAGAAAGTGATTGGTGGAAATGTGGATCTAGATCTCCTCTCTCTTTTCCCTCAAAAACTAGCAAGAATCCATGGAGGGATTGAGAGTTAGCAAGCTCGAAGAAGGTCAACAATGGGGGAAGAACACGAGCCCAAAGGATTAGATCTCAAGGGGGAAGAAGACCCCCTTTTATAGGTGAGGAGAAAAACCAACCGTTATCCCCTCACTCAGCCCGCACGACGCGGTACTATCGCACGGAGCTGCGGTACTATCATGATCGGCAGCGGTACTATCACCGCAGGTTGCGATTACCGCAAGTGCAAAGATCGCCAGATGAAGGCACATTGCAGTATAACAAACGGTAGAACCGCCGAGCGGTACTACCGCGCCTCACGGTACTACCGTAAGGCAGGCAACACTAGTCAGAGAAAGCACGGAAGTAAAAATTACTTCCGTACCTACTTCCGCCGAGGGAGGACTCAAGAAAAAATCCGCACGCATTATCAAGACACGAAGAGCGGTACTATCAAGATAGGGCGGATGTAAAATTACATCCGCCCTACTTCGCTCATGTCGCTAAGCTCGGCGAGCCCACGGTACTACGCTACCATGCATTTACTCAAGAGGGCACGGATGTAAAAATTACATCCGCCCCTACTACCGCCGAGTAGTCGCGCTCGAGGTTACTACCGCTCCCACAGAGCGGTACTACCGTGAGCACTGCAGATACTATCAGCGGTGGGCTGCGGTACTATCAAGGGGGCTCAAGGGTACTACCGCCCGGAGAGCAAGATACTACCGCATGCCCCAGATTAGCAACACTAGGAGTCCTTCATTTTGCAGAGAAGACAACAGAGGGAAACAATAAAACCAGAATCTGTCATAACTTCTACAAATGAGCTCCGAATTGAGCAAACTCAAGCTTGTTGGAAACAAGACAACGAGTAGCATCAAACAGCGACTGGATATAGTAAGAAGAGGCAGAGGAGGTATGCCTAACAAACAAAGGAGTGAAACCTCCAACAGAGAAGAAACGGCATATCCTCCAACATCAAAAACATCATAGAAGATGCATGTGAACTCCGTTTTCGATGAGCTCGAGCTTGTCATAAAGATAACCATAAGCTCTAAGACTCACAAAGAGAACCAAACAAGAACCAAGAAACATGATGCAAGGATGCAATTGTTTGAGCTCTCGGCGAACGATACGATCAAGCTACTCACTTGAGAGCCCCCCTTGATAGTACGAATATCGATCCTATAACCCGGTCTCCCAACTACCACCATGAGACCGGTAAAATAGAAAACCTATCAAGGGCAAACCTTTGCCTTGCACATGGTCCACTTGAGCTAGACGATGACGAACTTGACTCCCTCAAGTTGGACCACCTTTCTTGATTGCGTTGGCTCGATGAAGACTAGTTGATTGCTCCCCCAGACTCCACTGTGGGTGAGCCACTCTTCCGACATCTTCACAAGTCCATTGTCACCACAATGGACGGCAAGCTTCAAGCATTTGATCTCTTCGTGATGCTTCACTTGAATTTGCACACCGCAACCTAACCCCACAAAGAACTCTCACGAAGACCATGGGTTAGTACACAAAGCGTAATGGACAATGCTTACCATACCATGGGATCACTTGATCCCTCTCAGTACATCTTGTACGCTTTGTGTGTTGATCAACTTGATTCACTCTTGACTTAGTCTTGATCAACCTTGATTCTTTCCAACTCTCTTCATTTGGATGATGTCTTGAAGGTAATCATGAATGATCAAACAATCTTCTTCTTCAAGACATGCTTACAATAAGCTCAACTCTCAAATGACCAATCTTTGGATAATTCCTTGAATAGCACCTTGGTCGACACAAACTCTCCTTGAAACCAACACATGTACTCCAAGAAAAGCCTATGGACAAAACCTTCAAATAAACTCAAGGCAACCATTAGTCCATAGAGATTGTCATCAATTACCAAAACCAAACATGGGGGCACCGCATGTTCTTTCACTTATATTGCTATGCTATGCTCGTAGACGTGGTTGGGTTTGAGTGAATCCATGACAGATGTGAGATTGTTAATTATGGTTTAATTTAAGGTGGCAACTTTAATACACATCTGGGTGGATTGAGGCACCTGGGGAACCCAGTGTTGTCTGTTTTTTTTTTTGAAATCTCGGGGTACCCGTGTGATCTTCCTATGGACCGCCACCCAGGCTCAAAGGGAACTGAGATTATTCATGCTAGAAACTTCCGTGTGTAGCCACAAGCTATTATGGGCTCTAGCATAGTTGAGTAAGTTATGTGAAGCTCTTAAAGAGGTAGATCAGCAGGTAGCGGGTTTTGTAGGTTTGGTATGGTCTACCCGGAGTAGAGAGTTAATGTTTCTGAAAGACTGTGTCTCGGTCATCCGTTTCTCAAACACCATGTAGTGCGAGAAATCAACGGAGGCGATCGAGTCTTGTGGGGAAAAGTGCATAAACCTCTGCAGAGTGTACAATCTAATCATGGTTAGCCGTGTCCCTCGGTTATGGACAATTTTGAGTATCTAGTACTTGAGTTATCACATGTATCTCATCACTCTTAATTAATATTGTTGGGTTGTTAACTACTTTAATTGGGATTGAGTTGGGGTTATACCTTCTCAATGTTTCAACCACCATGATAGTTAAATAAAATATATTCCTTTGTTGTAGGGAAAAATTGGCTTTTTGCGAAAACTATAACCATAGAGCTTTCCACCAGCCAAATATGCATGTAGTGATAGCATTATTCTGTTTATGCTCTACTGTGTTATATTGCCAGCATATTCCATGTGCTGACCCGTTTTCAGGCTGCAACGTATTATGTTGCAGACTTTTAGAACGAGGAGTAAGGTTCGTTAGGTCATTGCCGTGCAGCTCGGCTATGCCGTTGGAGTTGATGGACTCACTTTATCTTCCAAGCCTTCGCTGTTATCGCATTAGATGGCCTTAAGCCATATTATTGTAATAGGTTCTCTTTTGAGACATTCGATGTAATAAGTGTGTGATTGCTACTCTGTTATAAATCCTTCAAGTACTGTGTGTGTCAGCATTACTAATTCAGGGATGACACTGAAACACGGAGACTTGACCATCTGAGGTCGTGTCACTACAGTAGTACCCTATATTGTAAAAAGACAATGCTTAGAAGGCGCTTAGACACACTTATGCACTAGGCGATGTCACTTCAACTGTCTATTTTGTTTTACTATTCCTGTGTTTTGAGAATGCGACGAATCAAGTAGTCATGAAATTTTCAATTATAAAACTATAAAACTTGCATATGTCGTAAAACGAACTTGAGGCGAGTATGATTTCGAACTTTGGATGTTGATCACAAACTCAGGAGGATTTGATTCAAGGTGCAATAGTGAGCGTACCTTTTATAAGTCAAACATGGGGATTGGAATTAGAAAAATAAAATGAACACACAAGTAGGTAGTAAATAGATATGCTTGAATGTGTCTTCCTGCTTTACAGTTTAACTTCTATTTTTAACACAGTACAAACGCATGTGCTCATAGCCTCGTACAAACACAAACACTCACTTATATGAATGCGCACACACACCTCCAAAATGCTGAGCCAATATCACGTCTTGATTGATGAAGTCACCATAGGCGCCTCCGTAGTCAATGAAAACGTCTCCTTCAACTGAAAAAAATTGCCGAAAAGCCTAAAATAGTTTCATAAAATATGAGCACCAGTGTCAAGTCTAGGACTTGAATTCTGGTAGGCTAGTTCCACCACAAAGAGACTAACCATCTGACCTAGGCTCAGTTCAGTATAGAGTTTATTTGATTTGTGCTCCCTAAAAAAGAAGAGTTTATTTGATTTGTGCTCCTTAGAAAAAGGTAGCTAAAATTGAGAGAGAGAGAGAGAGAGAGAGAGAGAGAGAGAGAAAGAGAGATAGAGTAAACAACACATGAGATTGACAATCTTTTGATAGGACAATAACTCATGGAGACAAGTAACAAAGAACATTTCATGCTTTTCTAGAAAAACTATTACACATCAAGAAAAAAATGACATTGGGAGATGTAAGAGAACCAAAAAAAAGGGAAAGAGACTGACTCTAACATTATATTAGTTTGATTTAATTAAATTTTGGATTGACAACAAAGACCATGGCAAATTCGATTATAATATACTTCAAAACAGATGTGGTTAGCAATCTCAAATTATCAGAGAATTTCCCTATTTGGTTGCAAAGAACCTTTTTTTCTAATAGCAGAATGTTGTATTCATATAAAAAAGAACAAATACAAGCCCCTGCAAGATAATAAAATAGTAACTTGTAACTTCCAATGAGATGTTGTCTACAAGAACCACTCACATGGCAAAGTACTTCATTGTAGCAATGAGTCATCAATGCTGCCACGAGGACTCCACCAAGTGAATTCTCCTTCGGTTTTTCTGAAACTACTTCGACCCTCGGGCTGTTTGGGCAATATGAGCACACCTTGCCCATGACATCAAGGTTCTAGGGTCAGAGGAGCTTCTCAACGATGAAGAAAAGCACCGCCCACTGCCGTTGAGAAAGGAAGCAGTCTATGTTGTGCAAAGGAACTTGTTTCTCATATAGTTAAATCAAAGGTTTAGTCGGCGAAGACCCACCTCTACCCACTCCCCGTCGATGGCAAACAACACACTGTCAGAACAGGAACAAGGTCGGAAGTACTTATTTAGTGAAGAGATTGCCGCCACGTCTAACATACCGTCGAAACAGGAACCAAGTCTGAACTATTAGAAACACAATTAAACACCTTTTTTGGGATAAAAACATTTTTTCTTGGAGGCGCAAAGAATATTGATTCGATATATTGACTATTAGGAAAAAACTAAGCTGAGTTGTGGCAGGCCGATTAGCCGCGGAGCTGGGCTAAAACGGATTTGCATAGGGCCCAGGTCCATTGACGTCCCAGCAGTAATCTCGTAACCAACAAAATCGCTCACAAGAAAAAAATAAGAAAAAGAGAATCCTCTTCGTTTTCTTCCCAAGTCGCCCCCTCTCCTCGTTCCCGTAGCTTCGCCGTGCCGCAACGAGGAGACGAGGCCTCGCAGGGGAAGCTCGCCATGATCTCCGCGGTAATTCCTCCGCCCTGCCCCCTCCGCCGCCCCTCTCCGGCCCCACCGCCGCCCACCGGCGCGCTCGGGCGGTAAATTTTTTGTGTGGCACTGAATCTATCTACCCATGCGCGCTCTCGCAGGAGAGGAGCCAGTCGCAGAGCCCGCGGTCGCCCGGGGCGGCGGCCGGGGCGCCGTTCCTGTCGATCTGCGTCACGGATCCCGTCAAGATGGGCACCGGCGTCCAGTCCTACATCTCCTACCGCGTCATCACCAAGGTCATCTGACTCGTTCTCTGTTCCAAGTCCCAGACCTGCCGGTTACTTCGATTTAGTCCAGATTCAGTAGTTTTTAGTGTGGTTCTGTACGACTTGATTGTTTGCTTATGTCCGTCGGGTGATGCCAATTCCTAGAGCAAATTTCGCCTGCTATCAGGTGTCAGTCAGGCTGGAACAGCGGAGCTCAATTTATGGACTCTGGTTTCTTAATTTAGATCCGACATTGGAAATTAGTAACAGTCGAGTAATTAATGAACTCAGTGGTGTGCACACTCTTATGGCCTTTGAATAGGTACTAGAAAGCTCTTAAAAGATATCCTGGAATTAGTAGAGCTAAGTACGACCCGGGTGAGAGAAAACTGCAGGACACTGAGTACTTCTAAAAACTGTCATGAAGGCGCAGTAGAGACCAGCTATGAAACATCAAGAAAATGCGAAGAAGGTGTCCGTTGGATCGCAAAAAATAGTTTGTGTTTCAAAGGACACCCCGTGATTTCAGCAAAGGTTTCAATAGTTTTTCTATCATCTTGGTTGAGTCGATTAGATTGGAACGAACACAAAGAATCTTCAATAACAAAGTCACGGCCTCCATCAGTTTCTCTGATGAAGGGATTGGTCGCCCTCCTGCCTTAGATCACCTTTGGGTTGTTTGTAGTTGTTTTTGTGGTCGGTTTAACTGTGTAGTTGTAACCCTTCAACCTATGTTCTGCACTTCTAGCGTTTCTTAATATATTCATATGCAGCTGTCCTGCATGGTTTGAAAAAAAAACACAACAAAAAACTTCTTTACTTAAAAAGGAAAGACTTCAGTTCCATAATTAAATGATTCTACGAGGAAGCACCCTCTGGTGCATTGCTCACACGAATTCACGACTAATCTGTCTGTATACTTAACATATCCTAAATACGGATGAGTTCTCTAATTCATCCAAGCAACACAGCAAGGTTGTAGAGACTGGAACCATGAGACTCTAGATCCTACTGGTTCGTATGTTAAGGAAGATGATTGCGGAATGACATGACAATTGTGTAAACCACCAATTGACGACACTTTGTGCGTACCGTTCTATCATTAATTCACACCCATTTGTTTAGCCTATTGAATTGACCTCCAGCACTCCTGTTACTTTTCATTCTCCATATTTGTCTTGTGCTTGTATTCTATCTAGGAGCTGTATCACATTTACTTCTTTGAGAAGATATATATATATATATATATATATATATATATATATATATATATATATATATATATATATATATTCCTTTTTGGCTATATGCGGACTGTGCTGCTATTGATTTACTAACTTGCGAATATTTACCTCTGTAGACTAACCTACCTGAATTCGAGGGAGCAGAGAAAATTGTTATCCGGCGTTATAGTGATTTTGAGTGGCTGCACGATCGGCTAGCTGAGAAGTACAAAGGCATTTTTATACCTCCTCTTCCAGAGAAGAATGCTGTTGGTAATATGACAAATTGTAATTTTATCAACAATCTATCCCATATATTCCCTGTAGAGTAACATAAATGTATCGACCACTGTAGTGCCAATATTTTCTATTACTTAAAGCTGTTGTTTCTTTGCTCTATTCTTAGAGAAATTCCGGTTTAGCAAAGAATTCATTGAATTGAGGCGCCAAGCTCTGGACCTATTCATCAACAGACTAGCTTCACACCCTGAACTTAAGCAAAGCGAAGATTTGAGGACATTTTTGCAGGCAGATGAAGAGGTGAAGTATTTGCATAAGCAGAGTTCTACAATTACTTGATAACTTTTAATCTATATAGTTATTTAATGTTAGCCAAGTTTTTTTGATTCTTCACAGCTATGTTACAGATACTTTTGACATACGAATTATAAGTTACATGTATTATTGTAGTTTTATCATATTGTTCACTTAGGTACCTGTTAATAATCAACCAACTCTTGGTCTGACTGGCATATATTTTGTCCTCCAGTGATTTGATCATTATTGCTATGACACTGAAATTTTCAAGGAACAAAATAAAATAAGAGTACTTTCACTGCATATTGATAAGAGTCCACTAGAAACTCCAGTTGCTGATGGCATTCTTTCAGCTCATGTTATCGCTTTGTTTTTCATGTGCATGAAACAGAAAATGGATAGAGCAAGGTCTTATGAAACTGGTATATTTAAGAAGCCGGGGGATTTCATACAGATGTTTAAGGTATGGTTCCTTCATTGTTCAGTAAGGCGTCCTTGATATTACGTGATACCCCCGCCCTCCTTTTTCTTAATATTGAATTTGCAGTTACTGCTTAATAGTTGGTAATCATTTCTGTAGGATGTACAGTCAAAAGTCAGTGATGTTGTTCTGGGAAAAGAAAAGCCAGTGGAAGAATCTACTCCTGAATATGAGAAGCTTAAACATTACATATTTGAGCTAGAAAATCATCTAGCAGAGGCCCAGAAACAAGCATTTCGCCTTGTAAAAAGGCACAGAGGTAAATCTCTTGATCCTAAAAGAACTTTCTTGAGTTCAGTCCCGATGTAAAATAGCAGTAAAATGTTATATTTGTTAAAATTTTGGTCTTCCAAAAAGATAGAAATAGATGACCTGGTGCATGGGTGCATTAACAATATCTCAACTTGCTCTTGGTTATGTAGTGTTTAACTGGATTGCAAGACCAATTACACCATTCTGATTTTCTTTCATTAGAACTTGGGCAATCTTTGGCGGACTTTGGGAAAGCGATTAAGCTTTTAGGCGCCTGCGAAGGGGATTCGTTGGAGAAGGTGTTTTCTGAAGTTGGCTCGAAATCAGAAATGTTGTCAATAAAGCTGCAAAGAGAGGTAATCAATAACCTGTTAGGATAGTACAACTTCATTATAAATACCATATAACCATTCATTTAGTAGTTAGTACTTCTGTTACCTAATGCTGTCGATATGCTGTTACTACAGGCAGACAACCTTCTCTTTAACTTTGAAGAACCTTTGAAAGATTATGTGCGTGCTGTGCAGTCAATAAAGGTGAGTTTCTTTCTCTTCCATCTATTAACTGCAAATAGAGAATTTCTTATAATGTTGAAGAAATGTCAAAGCAAATTGAGGTCATGACTAATTTTCTCATGGTCATGGCAGGCCACTATGCTTGATCGAGCCAATGCTTTCAGGCAGCACTTTGACTTGGACCAGGAGAGGAAGTATAAAGAGCTTAACCTGTATGTATCGCATATTGCAAGTTCCATATTTCGTGCTCAGTGACATGGTGTAATAATTTAGGAAAATGTCCTAAGGGAGTTCTTTCACCTTTCAGGATATAATAACTAATCAAAACTGGGCCTACCAATTTAAAAATTCCACAGTTAAATAATAAAATCTCTAATATCTTAGCACAACACAGGGTGTAAGGTCCTTGTAGTGTGGATCCTATTCCTACTGCAGTGAAAAATGAAGTTCATGAACCCTGAGAAGTTTATTCTGTACTATTACCTGGAAAATTTCTCATTCTATTCGTACTGCAGTGAAAAAATGAAGTTCATGAATCCTGAGAAGTTTTCCGAGTCGGAGACTGAGTTCAGTGAGGTAAGTATTAATTTGAAGGAACTATATGCCGATCGAGCAGAAATTGTTAATGAATAATTTGTTTGACCGGTGTTTTGTTGTGAATAAACGCAGTTGAAAGCAGCCAGTGAGGAGGCAACGAAGAGGTACGAGCACATAGTTAGTGTAATGAACGACGAGCTTGCACGATTCCAGGAGCAGAAAACAGCTGATATTGGACTTGCGTTCCATGAGTTTGCCAAAGGGCAAGCAAAGCTAGCAAAAGATATCGCTGATGCATGGCGCAGCGTCCTCCCAAAGCTAGAAGCGTGTTCCAGTTCGTAATCAAAACCGTGTTTGCCCATTGTGTTTGAGATAGTGGTTGGCCCTTTGAGTTCTAGGCTGATATTTTCCAGCCCAATTTGACAGTGGTTCTTGTATACTTAAAAGTTTGACGGTTGACAATGCTCCAGTTGTTATATTGACATCTTTTTTCTTTACCGTGTGCGTGTGTACTCTGTAACTCAAATTTTCGACCAATTAGTCTAACTATTGGAGCCCTTCAGGAAGTATTATGAACATGAATAAAGAGGAGACAGTGGAGTTGTTTAGCTTTACTTCCTCTAATGAAATTTATATCTTTATTTTGGAGGAGAACATGAAAAGAGACCTTGAAATACAGGGTTTACAAGTTGTATCAACAGAGAATAGCAATCCTGCTGCATCATGTTCATTCTTCAGTGTCAAACTTGCAGTCTGAACAGGCTTGTCAAACTTGCGCAATCTGAATGGACTTCTGAAGCGCCATGAGGAGGCTCCTCATGATCCTGGGCTCCCCAGGCGGCTCCATGTCCTTCATAGCACCGTTCCTGATCGCTCGGAACACAAACCCGGAGCCGTCGGTCGCTGGAGACACCAGGCAGTCGATGTAGGCCAGCAGCGAGGTCGCGCCGTCGTCGATCCCGATGAACCCTAGCCTGATCCCACCCTCCACTTTGTCCACCTGTTTGCACATGAAAAATTGTATCAGCTGAGGAAATCTGAAGTATATCAACTGAAACCATATCGTCGGCCCTCGGGTGGCCTTACCTTGATAGGCACTGGCAGTGGCAACATCGCACCTTGGCAGAGACTGTTCCCCCACTGCCAAACAAACAGGTGCAAAATAAACATCAGCTCTACCAAGCAGTTGCCTGAAGGCCTAAGCTGAGACTGAGAGATAAGAGCAGACATCACACTTCAGCACGGCTCAAGGAATGCTTATACTACTTACCTGAAAGAGCAGCCCCTCGAATCGAGCGACGTCGATGTTGGCGGGCAGCTTCACGGTGCCGAGGCTGACCCCGTCGTCGTCAGCCGGCACAATGCCGCCCTTCCCCGGCACGGCGAGCGGCGGCTTCACGGTCACCCTCGCCCTGAAACTGGGGAGCTTCTCGGCCTTGTTCCAGCCTCCGGCTTGGAAGCACCTGGAGCTGTAAGCAGAGCGGCCATGGCTGCTGGAAGTGTGCTTGGGAAGCGTCCCTGAGGAGCAGGAGGAAGTGATCCTGTGGACCAACGGCTGCCTTGCGGTCGCAGCTGCCATGTTCTTTTCTTTCTGAGGAGGGAGGGAGGATGGAGATTCAGGCTTGAGAGAGTGCAATACCAGGGCCGGTTAATGAGTGCTCCCGATTAACCTGCGGGGATGAGAAATGAATGGACAAGCTGGTGCCGCCCAGACAATTTTTTGGTTGGTCGGGGCCTCTTCTTGTCTCGTGGTTCAGTGTAGCAACTAGCGACCGCGTATCCTCTAAAATTTATTAAGACACGGAGCTCCGATACGTGGGCGTCGCCTGTAAGGGTGTGTGTTGCTTTTTTCCTTTTGAGGGATCAAGGGTGTGTGTTGTTGATGTAAAGAGTTTTAATACTAATTACCCGTGAACCAATCTGTGGTTGGATGGTTAGGAGGGGTTCAAGTCTTGGTCTTCCATGATTATCGCAGTGATGCGTTCGGTGATAGGAGATACGCTTTCGGTCTACCGAAAGTCTTTACTTTTGTTTTCTCCTTTACTGTTTTCATTTTATTTTTTCACAAGCTAATTCATGAATCTCTACGGGAGGTGAATGATGGCCCATCATCTAGCTAATAACAGTTTTAACTTTGTGTTTATTAAATCGCCTTCTGGTTATCCTTGTCTCCCTATAAACAATACGACATTGCATAAAAAATTCATTTGCATTTTTTAGGAATTTTAAATAGACACATTGCATAGGTGGGAATGACTTGAACAATAGACTTGAAGAAAATATCATTCCGTCCAACGAATAATAATTTTTTTTCCAACCGCTAATTTTCCGTTCAACTCTGATAATCTGGTGGTCATTGATACCATGAATAATAGAGGACAATCAACGGGTGCGGCGGTAGCAGCGGTTTTTTGATGATTGTTATCATTTTTCTTGTGATTTTTCTATTTTTAGGTTTGAGCATTGTAATAGAGTAGCTAATAAAGTTGTTCATGAGTTTGCTAGTCTAGCTAGATTCCAGCCGATGTTGACTGGTTTCAAGAGCCATTAGTGGATATTGTAAGTCTTCTCACAAACAATGTACTCGTTGTTTCCAATGAATAACGTTGGTGATATTTGTTTTAAAAAACTTAAATACTAAATGGCATGTCAGTCTCGCACTTGCCCAAATATTCGAGTTCCAAACAACCGAGTGCATTTACCACATTTTTAGCTCTACCATGAGCGAGTCTGTTTTAAACCTTGAAATTATAGAACTTGTCGCAAATGAATCCTCAATTTTACAATGTCTCTTTTATTAACAGAAGTTTGCGATGCAACACAGCAGGCCTATGCTTCAAGTGTAATTATTTTCTTAAGAAAAAAGATAACCCGACTCTCATCGAGCGATGTACGCAATCATCTTTATTTAATTATTCAACAGAGTCTGACAAACTAAATATATGAATAAATCCAAAGCCACATTCCTGATGATCTATGTCACTACACCTACTACCTTAATGATATGTCCTGCTCACGCATGAACACACATCATCTAATCCGGCGGCTTTATCAAGCCGCCCCCACGACGAGTTAAGATCACCACCCAATCTGGCATACCATCACACACACTGCATGAGCCCGCTCCAGAATCCGTTGTCGCCATCTTTCGCAGTCCCAACTTCAGGAGAGACCCACACATTGACTTTGCCAGGCTCAATTGTCGTCAGCACCACCACGATGCCAGACAATGCCACAATCCTGCACGCGTCCATCAATACATACATCGCCGAGACCCCACCGCGCTATGCCGCCGAGACCCACCGTCGTCGACGTTGTAGATGCCACACCGCACCAACTCCTTATCCAGATCACCGCCAATGCCCCCTACGGTGTCCACCAGCCAACTATCACCCAAGGCGGCGCCTTGAAGAAGGGAATGACAATAAAGACGCCATTGCCGTCCGGAGCCGGCTCCTCTGACTTGCAGGAGCAAAGGCAGAGAGCTACAGTGGGCCATTGTGTAAAATAGTGGAGGAAAGTCAGGGAGTAAAGCAGACACTGTAGACAAAAAGCTGCAGATGATTAAAGTGGCGAATTAATGTACATAAGAGCGTGTTCGAATCACTGTTTATGCGTGCCTAGTGAAGCAATGTCAGGGAGCTGTAGCTCTCTCTGCCTTCCCTTGAAATGTTAGAGGATCTCATTCCGTTGCCGTCCATCACAGTTAGGGTTTTCACCCCGCAGACAAATAATGTGATAGATGTGGAAGCTGATGTGATGAACCTCTCCATAAAAAACGGCGCCTTCGGAAGTGTAAATGAACTTGTTAATTAATCCTCGCTCTCTATTGCTTCTGCATCTTCTACATTTTGTCTGTACTCGCGTGGAATCCATCGTGAGCATGATTCCCTCCAATAATTCCGACCGGCAATTAACAAATGAAGTACTCCAATACTACTAGTAGGAGACCAATGAAAAGATTAAGCTTGGATGGAGCTGATCTCATCAAAGATTTACTATACATAGTGGACTGAGTGTGCATCAGAATATCTGATCGAAAAAACAACCATTGGAGAGCTTGGATCAGGAAGATGGAAATGGAGGCTTCCGTCTTGGCAGCTCTTGCGGCAGTAATCGTTGCTTTCGTCTTCTTGGTATTGCCACACCTGAGAAAGCAGAGCTCATCTCAGGACGACCGGCGCCGCCAGCTGCCTCCAGGCTCCTTGGGCCTTCCGTCGTCGGCCAGACGGTCGGCCTGCTGCGCGCCCTCCGCGCCAACACCGCCGAGGCATGGCTCCGGCGCTGGGCCTCCGAGTACGGCACCATCTCAAAGCTCTCCCTCTTCGGCCTCCCCACGGCCTTGCTCGTCGGCCCCGCCGCCAACAAGTTCCTCTTCGCCAGCGCCGCGCTCACCGCCAAGACCACCACCTCCTTCAACAGCATGGTCGGCAGGCGCAACATCCGAGAGCTGGCCGGCGACGATCACCGCCGCGTACGGGCCATGATGGTCCAGTTCCTCAAGCTGGACAGCGTCAGGAGCTACGTCGCCAGCATGGACGACGAGGTCCGGCACCACATCCGCGCCCACTGGGACGGCCGCACAACCGTCGCGGTGATGCCGTCGATGAAGTCGCTCACCTTCGACATCATGTGCACCGTCATCTTCGGGCTCGGGAGAGCCAAGCACGCCGCCGTGAGGCGGGAGCTCTCGGCGGAGTTCCAGCAGCTGGTGAGGGGCATCTGGGCTATCCCGGTGAACCTGCCTTTCACCTCCTTCGGCAAGTGCCTCGCCGCGAGCCGGCGAGGCCGGCGGACCGTTGCGGCAGTCATCGACGAGAAGCGCGCCAAGCTGGAGAGCGGGCGTAGCTCGCCGTCCGACGACCTCATGACCCACATGCTCGCCGAGGGGCTAGCCGACGAGGAGATCATCGACAACGTCATGTTCATGATGGTAGCGGCGCACGACACCACCGCCACCCTCCTCACCTTCCTCCTCCGGCACCTCGACGGCAACAGGGACGCCTACGGCAGAGTCGTGGCGGAGCAACAAGAGGTCGCGAGGAGCAAGGCTCCGGGGGAAGCTCTGTCATGGGACGACCTCGGCAAGATGAAGTACACATGGTCGGCGGCGATGGAGACCCTGCGCCTAGTGCCTCCGGTGTTCTCCCTGCTCAAGAGGGCGGTCGAGGACGTGGAGTTCGACGGCCACCTCATCCCCAAGGGATGGCAGGTGCTGGGGGCGATGAACATGACGCAGTGGGATCCGGCCATCTTCCCGGAGCCCAGCAGGTTCGAGCCGGCGAGGTTCGAGAGCCCGGTACCGCCCTACAGCTTCGTGGCGTTCGGCGGCGGCGCGACCGTGTGCCCGGGAAACGAGTTCGCTAGGGTGGAGGCGCTGGTGGCCATGCACTACATCGTCGCCGGGTTCAAGTGGAAGCTCGCCGACGGCTGCGACGGCAGCTTCTCCAGGTACCCGCTGCCGTCCCCGGCTCAGGGCCTCCTCATCGACATCGAGCCAATGGACACAGCCACCACAGGTGCAGCAGGCATCACCAAATGATCTCAAAGAATTCCGTAGCAGATCTGAGTGTTGCACCCACCATTCAGCTCTATGATTTGCATGTGAAATGTACGATTACAGATACTCCCTCTGTTCTCATGTAGTGCGTGTAGATTTTTGCAAAAGTTAAATATTACTTCCTCCGTTCCTAAATAATTGTCTTTTTAGATATTTCAACAAGTGACTACATACGGAGCAAAATGAGTGAATCTACACTCTAAAACATGTCTACATACATTCGTATGTTGTAGTCCATTTGAGATGGCTAGAAAGACAATTATTTGGGAACGGAGGGAGTACAAACTTTGACCATATCCATAGAGAAAAATAGGTATATCTAGACTATAAATGCATATCATTGGATACATCATGAGTTATATTTTTAGAATGTACATGTTTGATATTGTAGATGTAGACAATTTTCTCTATACACTTGGTCAAAGTTGACAAAGTTTGATTTTCACAAAAATCTATAGGCACTACATTGTGGAATTGAGGAAGTACTAAATTATAAATAGGAGGGAGTATATGGTTGTGTGCATCACTCGATACAGGGGGTTATCCTCTTTTTCACAAAAAAATATGATTGGAAACACAACCGATCTCACACTAAATTTTGTTATAAACACAAGGTTCATTTTTTATTTTGTTCTTGATGAAGTGAAATCCTTTGGCCGCCTTATCAAAACAAATGTTTCAACTCTGTGATGCTTGATTTAATCCATAAATGAATTTCTAAAGTATGCATATCTTAGAGCAACTCTAGCAGAGTCTCCGTATCTGAGATCGCCATCCGCCATATGAAATGCGTTCCATACAAATATGGAGGCTGTCAAGGTGACGCAGAAACACAAAGCCTCCATATCTCAACCTTCATAATTTGTTTTACTGTTTTTTCATTCAAACACTTAGATTCCCTTCAAAAGTAAACGTTTGGCACATCAAGCAATCATGAATATAATTTTTGACAATTTGCACAAACAAAGGCATTAACCAGTGACATGCACAAATCACATGTCGCTGTTGTGTGCACCGTCCACTCCACTGATGTCTGCGCCATTCTTTCCTTCTTTAGCGTGCGTATTTTGTCCTTGTTCGAGGTTCCTAAAACGTATGGTGATATCCCATGGACTCGCCCAAAATTCCCCAGCCATTGGATCCATCGTGATGAACTGATTCTGGGTGTTCAAGCAGCCATCTCTTGCCATCTTCTCCTCAATGTCTAGTTGATTCCGTTTGCTCCCTTGTATAGCCCCTATCTCGCCTTCTTCTCTTCATTCTTCTTCTCCTCCATCTCTAACTTTTATTGCCTCCTCTTCTCAGTATACTCGTTTCTTGCCCTCTTCAACTCATCGGTATTGTTATTCATCGCCTCCACCTCTCCTTCTTCTTTTTCATCTTCCTTCCATTGGGCCGACCCGTGCTACAATGGTGGTGCTACAGCAAAGCCAAAGGGCCCAGGCCCCACCCAACTATGAGATTTTCTTTAAGGCAACTCTCCATCAATAGCTATTTCTATCAGCTGGCCCACCCAACTATTTGGGCCAAGTTCTACCACTACCGTGCTAGTCGATGAAATGATACTTCTAGACACATCGACTGTGCGGTTGTCCATCTCTGAAAATGGAATTGAAATAAAAGATGTGCGGTTGTCCATCTTTTTAGTTTCTTCATAGATGTTGGAGGACTATCCTAATTCCTCGTTCGGTTTAATAATTAGCCAACTCAGTATGTACATCAAGACAGTTTGGCCGAGTGGTCTAAGGCGCCAGATTTAGGCTCTGGTCCGAAAGGGCGTGGGTTCAAATCCCACAGCTGTCATACTTTTTTTATTTATTTTTCCTGTTTTCAGCTCATCTTTATTTTTTTTCTGTTCGTTCTGTGCTCTTCGGCTCGGCAGCCATTACCCCATCGCCGCGTCGCCTTGCGAGAACTCCCGCGGAGCGATCGGCCATGGCGGCGTCCCTCCGAGCGTCCTCCTCCTCCCTCCGCTCGCGCCTCCTCTCCTCCCCGCCTCCTGGTCTCCCTGGCGCCTGCTCCTCTCCTCCTCCGTCCACTCGGACGCCGCCCACCAGACCGAAACCCTCGCCTTCCACGAGATCCAGCTCTCCCCCGAGAAGCCGCCCACCGCCACCGCCTTCGTCCTCCACGGTCTCCTGGGCTCCGGCCGCAACTGGCGCACCTTCTCCCGCTCCCTCGCCTCGCAACTCCGCGACCGCTCCCCCGCCAACGGTAACTGCCGCCGAACACCCCCTTTAGCGTATATCTCTTAACTTAGCAGTTGAAACTGCTACTGATGGTTGTGGTATCCATTGAACGTTGGAGAATCGTCAATGTGCCCGGCATTTGGTATAGTTTGTCGTTTGCTTACATGCAGGGAACTGCAGAGAGCTGAATTTTGTGGTTTGTGTGTGTGTGTGTGTGTGTTTGTAGAGTGGAAGATGGTTCTTGTGGATTTGAGGAACCATGGGAGTTCAGCCAGGATCAAAGGGCTGAGTCCGCCCCATGATATGTCGAGTGCGGCCAAGGATCTCGCTGATTTGGTGAAGGCTCGGGGCTGGACATGGCCGGATGTTGTTGTGGGTCACTCCATGGGTGGAAAGGTCGCACTGGATTTCGCGGAGAGTTGCTCCCGTGGCGATTACGGAGAATCTGCTGCTCTTCCCAAACAGGTTCAGTGAGTTTTTTTAGGTGGTTGGTTCTAACATATTAGTTCTTCTGTTTGCCAATTGTTTTATTAGTTCTTCTGTATAAATTGTCTGATTTTGCAACTTACAGTAGGTGCAGTGTATACATACTTATTTACATAGGTATGCAGTGTTGATCTAGAAAATCCTACTGTTACATATGAAAAAGGTGACATGAAGGAAACAAGAATCATGTAGCTCACTATGTGTCACAAAGCAAAGTATGCTTTGAGTTGTGCAAGAGATCCTAATATAGCATCCTGGTACAACCTCTGGAGAATTTGTTGTGATTCTGTAGTGAGAACGAAAATTTATTGCTTCTTGTACTGATGAAAAAGGGTTTCCACCCGCTTTATATTATAAAGCATTGCTTCTTGTACTTTGTAGTTGATTTCTTTGCATCATCTTTATCCCCCGATTATTTTGATTGGTCACGTTTACTGAACATTACTGGGTCAAGAGGATAAAGAATGTGTACCACTGTCTCATTTATTTCCTTTGATGCAGAACAGCTCTGGGTGCTTGATTCTGTCCCTGGAGAAGTAAAAATAGATAACAGTGATGGCGAAGTTGAACGGGTTTTGCAAACACTAGCAAGCCTTCCTTCATCGCTTCCATCGCGAAAGTAATTCATTTACATTCCCTTGATAAGATATATTTCTCTGCTTCCTAATCCATTTGAAATAATTAAAGTGTATTATTCAATCTGTTCATTTTATCGAATAGTTGGCATCAGCAAACAAATCTAGTGCGTACATCACTTGACCAAACATTAATGTAGCGGCCCATCACACAAAAAAGATTCATGTGCAAACAGTGTGGTGTACGAGTACATGGCGCAAAGGCTTATAACAATGCCGAAAGATGGAATGACAGAAATAGAAATGATAATTCGTTATATTGATAATTCTAGTTATATGTATTCCAAACCAGTACATGGTAAATTCTAGGCTATAGTGTGTGTAACCATGCGCCGGAAGGGTGTGCATGGAATCAAAGTTTTGCTAGAAGCACTAACATAACCTTAAACACACCGTGTATTTCAAATGTCAATAGGCTTGGTTAATTTCATGCTCAGGGCGAGTAATTTTTAATATCCAAACATCAGATATTTGTCCGGGCGAGTAGGAAGCATAGTCCTCTTATTGTAAAATGGTTGACACCTGCCTGATCCAATGATTATCTTTCAGACTTGCACTAACTTATGAAGCCTTGAAGGAGCAGAGCTAACATTTTGGCTCTTTCAAGATATTTAGCATGAACTACTAAATGATTAAATTCTGTTCAGATTCTTAGTGTTATGTCTGTCTGCTATCAGGTGGGTTGTGGACCACATGGTCAGCCTCGGATTCTCCAAGTCACTTTCAGACTGGATTGGCAGCAACTTGAAGAAGGACGATGAACATGTGACCTGGGCTTTTGATCTTCAGGCTGCCACAGACATGTTTAATTCTTACAGGTAGCAATCAGTTTATCTTTTGCCTCAACAACACTTCTTCTTGTCTGATTATTGCCCTGTGTTGGTATCTTCAATCCATTGGCGTACTAGTTGTCATGTAATCCTGCATCATCCAAACATATTCAACACGTTGCTGTATTCAAACTGAGTTAAGTTACTGTTAATTTTCAGAGATAGAAGCTACTGGGGACTGCTGGAGAACCCACCAAAGGGTTTGGAGATCTCAATAGTACAGGCAGAGCTCAGTGATAGATGGCACCCTGAGGGATGTCCAGAGGCTAAAAGCACTGTCAAGGAGAGGCAGCAGACCTGACGCTGGGAAAGTGTCACTCCACGTCCTCCCCAACTCCGGCCATTGGGTTCACGTGGACAACCCCAAGGGGCTGCTCGAGATCATGGCGCCTAACTTCCTCTCCGCTGTTCAAAATTGACCTGTTTTTTTACCATCAACTCCAGCCTGTGACGGTGCGTCTTGTCACGTTTGACCACACAAAGGATACTTATTTATGCTCTCTTATTGTGATTGGATGAGAGCATTTTGTGCTTTCTGTTAATAAAAGTGATTTTTGATGATTCTACGCTCTCTTCTTGCCAATATCAGTGGATACTTCATGGGTAATGTAGTGTGCTCTGGTAATAAAGTGCAAATGTATGATGGTGTAGCCGATGAGCTTACTGCCAGAATACATGATTATCAACGTTCTCTTGTGATACCATATGCTAGCATTGTAGCCTTCGAAAAGAGTGGCTTCACCACATAATTCATGCCCGGGTTTCTTGCGGCCATCGCTCCCAACAATTTAGGGAGGCTGTCGTATGCTTCTTCCCTTTCACCATACAATTAAACGCAGTTTGTTTGGCCTTCCATGCATTCTTGTACTTCACTCCATGCACAAATGCCATTTGTATGACCTCCATCAAGCAGCCGAGTACTACCAATGGTTCACGCTTTATAGTGTTTGCGCATTCATGGGCAACGAAAGCGTAGGTCAGCCGATACTGCTTGTTTGACGCCGTTGAGTAGGGCATTTTGGTGACCGGGCTACATGGATGCTGAAAGAAAAAACTTGAAATTCAAACTTTCTGATTTCAAAAAGTTCTGTGAGAAAATATGCATCTAACATATAAACGCTGCTAGACTACCCGCCCATCCAGCGCCATCCCTCGCGCGCAACGATCAGGCTCGTCTGTTTTACCTACGTGTAAAGTTTTTGGTCCTTTTCAACTGGCTGTCAAACATCCAACCGTCTGTTTTGCTTCACTTAGTGCGTTTCCAGTTCGGTGGATGACGCCTGGGCCAGCCATCTGGGTGGGACCACGTTGCAGTGTGCGTTGCTGACTGAGTTTGGGTGAAAAAGGGGGTGGATCGTGTGCTGTGCACGGTGAAAAGCCGAATCCCTCGTCCCTCCTCTCCTCGAGCCCCACGTCGCGCGATGAAAACCCTAGCCCAATCCCTCGTCCCTCCTCTCCTCGAGCCCCGCGTCCCCTTCTCTGTGCTCGCCACCACCACCGTGCCGCCTCCTCCCATTCGCGTTTCTCCTCCTCCCGCCAGAGGATCCATGGCTCCATGGCGGTTCTTTGGGCGCGAGGCGGGGAGCGCCGGCGATCGGGTCGATTGGATCGAAGCGGGAATGGCGGATGCGCGGCGGCGGCGGAGAGAAGAGCGGTGGCGGCGGCGACACTGTGAAGAGGCGAAAAGGCGGTGGTGGCGGCGTCGAGCTGCGAAGAGGCGCCGCTCAGGCGCGAGACCATGGAGGCGGGAGTGGTTGCTTCGGGCCCCGATCTGGGAGGGTACGAGGCAGGGAAGGGCGACATCACCGCCGTCACAGCGCGCGGAGCCTGAGCCCCCGATGATGTGAGACGACAAGGCCCCGCGACCGCGACATGGAGCTCCTCATCCCCTGTCTCCAGCGGCGGCGGCGGCGGCGGCTTGGTCCCCCGCGCCGAGGACGATGACGACGACTTGGACAGGACCGTCGCCTCCCCCTCCGCCAAGCTCTCCTCCTCCAGCCGCGAGGTTCGCCCCTCTCGTCCCCCTCCCTACACGCCTCGTTCGTTCCCCTAGGGTTTACCCTTTCATCCACCTGCAACGTCGGGTCTGTAGCCTTGCTGTTGAAATTAGTCCACGGTTCTGTAATGGTATTCCTGTGGCAGTTCACAGCTTATTGTCGGATTTGTTGATTGTGCGAAAAGTAGGTTCGAAATGACAGTTTATTTTAATGTTGCAAGTCCGTAGGACTAGGGATGTTGACCCTTGGTGAGTGTTTGTTGTGCTGAGGCTTACTATTGGATTGAGTGGTCAAATTGGTGATAAGCTTGATCACTTTTTTGGTGCAATTTGAGTGTAATACTTATATCTCCTTAGCAATGAATTTGACAAGAAATTGCTTTATTTAACCCCCTTGGAGGAACATATTATGATCTTGTAATGTTATAATCCCAAAAAGAAGGCAGCCATACAGTGCATAAATGCTTTCTTGTGTTAGAGCCTTGAGTGATTGTTAATTTGCCTAGGGTGCTTGCCGCGCTGACAGAAAATTCGGACCGGCACCGAGATTTCTTGTCGCGAGGAAATCACGGGAGGACGAGATGAACCTGGACGAGGTCGATGCAGTCATCGGCGCCTCCTACGCCGCGGGAGGCCAAGGGCGAGAGGAAGGAGGCGCCGTCAGCTCCAGAAGGACCGGTAGCCCTCCTCGCCAACTGCATATGCTGAGGTCGCTGCTGGTGCTGCTGACTCCACACCAGCCTCCTTCGTCTCCCAACCAAGGCCGGCTCAACCCCTCAAGAAGAGCAGGGATGCTCTCTTTCTACACCCAGCGTCCACATAGCCAGATCGACAAGGTTGAGCTCCTCCATGAGCCGATTTCTTACCTTGCTGGTTGTATCATACGGCAGTCAACATTTGCTTGATGAATGTTTCAGTTTTACTACCGCTGCACCTCCCCACCATGAGCTCAGCCTTGAGCCGTCACTGACACTGAGTGTTTATTCTTATTCCTTCCTCTAATTCATTTATATATTTCATGGGAAGGGTTTGGATGGCCTGATGAGAGCAGCCCAGTAGCTGTACCTCTGCAACTTCGCCAATGTATACAGTCATTAGTACCATCTCTTTACCGCACTTTTTACATTTCATTTTTTTGAGTTGTTTGATTCATTTTATTTTCCAACTGAATCAACTCTCTAGGTGGACGCATAGCTCTCTATGACCTGTTCAGTTGGACTTTTGACAGGCTAGCTTTTAAAATAAACATGTTCAGTTGAACTTTTGACAGGCTAGCTTTTAAAAAATGGGTGTTTTAATTTTTTTATGGTGTTGTGTTTACATCAGTAAACATGTTTTTATATACTTGATCTATAATGCATTTTTTTTGAAAATTACTCGGTGCTCATTGATATTAATTTATGCTTCAAAATGCCATTTCTCCTACAGCATTGTGAATCTAAACTGTATAGTGTATGCCAGTAGTTTTTGCTATTTATTAGTTTGCTAGCTAGAACAGAAGAGTATAAAACCATACATGTAACCTGCAGATTCAGTTACCAATTTACCATCAATATCATTTGATTCTTCTCAGAACTCAAGGTAGTGGAAGTGCACTGTTGTCCTGTATATGCCCCATAATTTTTTATTCTGTTGGTTATTCATATGGAAATTCTAGCATAAGGTGTGTTAGGATCTTTCGTTTTTTTTTACACATCCGTTCATTCTTATCAAAGTCAGAACAGTTTAGCTTGAATCCAATGACTTTAAGAAGTTTAGAGATATTTTCTTATAAAATATTACTGTTTATTGCCCCCTCTGATCAACAATATTATTCACCATGGTATATAATGTGGTACCAATTTTTCTTCTTCTTTACCACAGACGTATTTAGAAGTATCTACAGTTGAAACATGGAAATGATGCAATGAAATTAGTAACATTTGTATACGTGAACTTTGTTTCCCTGTGGGTGCTAATTTTCTGTTCCAGTCCAAACCTGTACAAGTATGATCTATAAAAGTAAAGAATTTTTTGTAATATTAATTTGTGACATTTGTAATCTTGTAGTCTGTTTGTTTGAGCACTGCACTGGCAAGGACACAACCTCGGGCACCAATCCATTCTATGTTGCACGTCTTTTCCTGCATTTACACTTTTATGTGCTTTCATTGGTCATGTTCTGTGTGTTTTGGGCTGACCCAATGCATTTCAGTTAATCTATATGTACCGTTGTTTGTTGTTTTATATATTTTCATGAATTTTGAATGCCTGGTCTGTTTCCTATGTTCTTTCCATTTGTGTTGCAGATCATGTGACTCTTCCACTGTCTTGTTCGCTCATGTACTGTTGTTCGCTGCCAAAGTTTGTGCTTCCTCTTTTCAGTTCTATTTTCTTTGGATTCTGAGATGCATAATGATCGAATGTGTTTAAGTTTGTCCGTCTCTGTCATGTGTTTTGGGTGACTATGTACAGTTTATCTATTCTATCTGGTGCATCTTGTGCTAAACTTCTCGCTGGATGTGCTCTAATTGGCTATCGCATGTGTGCTCTAGCCTAAGCCAATGCATTTGACGTTGTCACTTTCTGAATTTTTTCATGTTCCTGCTTGCATGCGCTGCGATTGGTTATATGCAAGGAAGAATGGTGTCCTGTTCTTTTTATTTTTATTTTTTCAGCTCCACGTTCCCAATATTAATTAGTCACTTGGTAGAATTCTTAATCTGTGTATTTTCCATGCCTGAGTTGTTCTTGGTTTGTTATTTTCTTTTGTATTACAGGTCTTGTTGTTGTGGCACTCTCTTGTCATCACACACGCTGCTGTTTTTGACTGCCAAGATTTGTGCTTTATATATTATAGTTCAAAAGCTTTTGTTATGCTTCCTATCTCGAAAATAAGAATAGCTCCATGGTCTGTTGCAAGCTGCCTCCTTCTTTTGGCGTTGTTTATATTAAGTTACCTTCAGAGTATGGGTTTGTTATTTCCAGTCCTAATTAGTTAGCAACTTTAGTTTCGTACGTTCAGTTTGTGTTACAAATTTATACGTCAATAATGACATTTAAGCAGAAGATTCTTTTCGTTATGCAGGGTGAGAAAGGGTGCTCCAGAAGGGCCAGAAATTTGGCCATTGCAAATTTGGACCAACACACATAAATTTCATCACCCAGAAGGGCCAGGACTTGGTGTTTTTTCAGAGACACCAAGCATGTATCCACCAGCGCAACAATTGCCTGTCTCTTCCAGTTGGCAATTGGGAAGGCTTTCTGTTCTACCAGGATAATTTTTCTCAGGCTCTTATCCTCCGAAATATGCACCCATCTATAGTCATGCCGATGTAGTAATGGAACCCTTACATGGTAAGTTTCTAATATTGTATTCCTTCTTATTTTAAACGTTGTGCTACAAATAGTAGGCCATCGACCAAGGGTGTTTTATATTAATCTAGACCAAAGTATAAATAAATAAATTTGTAGGGTCTATTATTAATGATACAACCTTTACTGTCTAATTTCAGGAACTCAGAATGTGGGAGGAGCATTGTGCTGTTAGCAAGATTACAAAAATGACCCAAAACATGACTTTGTTCTTTTGTGCTATGAAGATTGTGATGCATTGTCAGAAAAATAAAACCTGCTCTGATGACTTCATTCTCCTTTATTTTCTTAGTCACCTATGAACCAAGTTGTGTCTACTAGGGCACAACAAACTATTCTTTTTTAGAAGAGACAACAAACTGTTCGGGCAGGACCATTTGGCGTATCACACCAAGGGCTTCCATTCATAGTTGCTTATGGTAGTAATTATGCATCGTTGTCTTCTTCAACATGGCCTTCAAGTGGCAAAAACAAGAAATTGCCTGATTTCTCATGTTTTAATTTAAGCTTTGTAGCCACTCTGAAGCTTGCTTGCTACATATTTGACAGTACCTCCATTAGAACCAAATATGTCTTAGTACGTCCATTAGAACCAAATATGTCTTAGTACGTCCATTAGAACCAAATATGTTTTAGTTAAGTGATGTTCCTGAGGCCTTGCTCATACATATTCATGTTTTATTATCAATCTCTAAACTACTCTTGCATGGTTTGAATGCCTGGTTTCCTCTTGGATTTTGCGTCAGGGGCGCAAAGGGTCATACTCGGTCGCATATAAGATATGTTGCAGATCACCTTAATGATGCAACTTATAATTAGAGAACATTCTTCAGGAACCAAACAAGTATTATTAGGGGTTGGATGGTGGTATGGAAGGCATTTCTAATTTTGGCAATGGCAACCCACCAGACACACCCACCATGAAGAGCTACTTAGACGATGAAGTCATATTCGATAGCGATGGCATCTGCAACGATGACTACGTGATATTCATCTCTACTCACCACGAGCTAAATGATCGAAGCTGTCTATATGCATAACCTATGTGTAGCTTGATTGATAAACGTAGTATAAATAAGCTATCGTAAACTGATCCCATGCCTTTCTCATAATGCTATATATCAATTTCATACAAAAATATATATTCTCTTATGATCCAATCGGCATCTAAATATTCTTATGTGCATGGTTTGAATGCTTGGTTTGTACAATATTTGTCCCCTTATTTCTCTGATCTTTTTAGTTTTAGTTTCTGTTGCCGCAGACTAGCAGTTCGAATGCAGAGCTACATCAAAGATCCGCGTCAAATAATTAGGCCAATATAAATAACAAAATTTGGGCGTAGTGTCGTAGTCGCCTCCATTCTGTAGCATCTTAGCTCTTTGTACATTTTGATTGTTCATCTTACTGGCTCCTTCATTTTTGTCTGCTAGCTCAATGATTTGTCATTGTTATAATTGGTTCCTTCTGTCACTGCTGGTCTTGAACACATACAGGTGCCATCCGATGGGACAAATTCGGCTGGTCTCTATCCGAGAGGAGAGATCCGGGGGAATGTGTGTTGAGGTATGTTAACTCGTCAGAGGAATGTCTCTTTATTTTGGTTCCCCTTATTTTATTTGTTGCTGCTGGAGCTTCTGTGGTTGCCACTGAAACATATATACTACTTTTGGAGGTAGAAAACGATATGGCGTTGTTTGTACTGAGGCCTGAGTCTGATCATTAGGCATCAATTTCTGGATTACTTTTCAACAAATTTGATAAGTTGGCTGTTCTTTGGTATCCATTTTCGCAACTGGTGAATAATGTTAGATGTATGTAATACAGGCTCTCATCATGTTGGTACATTGTGAATGTTCCATCAAGTTGTGGATGGCTCTGAGGCATGTGACACCAATGGTAGATACTCCTGCCGTGTCATGAAGCATTAAGTGCTACAAAAATATTTCACAGGGGTAATTGTTTCTGTTCTTCACCAATCTACCGTGTCAGATGTTGTTTTATTATTGTTTGTTCTTCGTAGGCATAGCCTATTAATTATTCACTTGTCCTTAGGTATGTATCATGGCTCTAAGTCACGCACATGAGATTTGAGACTTTTTTGGGGGTTAATGATAAATATTGTTGGTGATAAGGAGTGTATGCTTATGTGCTGTACTTTTCATTATCCAATATATGGATAATATTTATCATTGTCAAAAGAGTGCACCTCGGGATAATGGTTGTGAAATATTTTTCCTATATTATTATGTACTTCAATCTTTTCATATTTCAAAGTGGTTGTGAGAATGGCTATGGAATTGAAGAGGCGGCCAGAGGAGGTAGTGAGGGAGCTGCTCCTTCATCCTCCCCTCCATACTGTCGGTAATACATTATTTTCTGTCATAGATTTAAAGTGATTTTTTCTGTTGTTGCAAAGCATGGGTATTTAAAAAGCTGCAAACCAGTAGCTTTGATTTTCATGGGCTACTCTGCCTTCTGCGTCTACCTTGCTGTATAAGAGACCAGTCAGCACTATTATACCAACGATAACCACACACATGAATTCTGATTTGTGCACAAGCAAGCTCACAAATTTGTGTACATCTTTTTCGTAGTAATCATACTTCTGCGTCTACCTTGTTGTATAAGAGACCAGTCTACCTTGTTGTATAAGAGACCAGTCTACCTTGTTGTATAAGAGACCAGTCAGCACTATGTATACCAACGATAACCACACACATGAATTCTGATTTGTGCACAAGGAAGCTCACAAATTTGTGTCCATCTTTTTCGTAGTAATCATATGGCTTGCATATTTTATCAGACTGATCATAGTCACGAAGATCAGACATATAATATTTGGTAGAGAAGATCAGAAGAAACATTTATATCTTATTTTTGTATGTTTTTTCTGTAGAAAAGGTACCATGGGTTGATTGTGTTGGATCCCATTACTATATGATGTATTTGACTGCTATTCCTAAGAAGTGCTCCTGGACACAGTGCTCTATGTTGACATGTCTTACATTTTATTGTGTCTCCTATCTGCATAGTTACTCGGATCTTACATTTTGTATTTTTGTCGATGCAGGTGTGTTCTTCCTACTATAAAGCAATGGATTTCTTTATATTAAATTGTGCATATTGTGGAAAATAAATCTTGTGTGTCTATAGTCATGTTCATGTATGTTCTGAACTGAGATAAATATTCTTCATTGTCTATGCTTTTTCCTTCTGTTAATGATGATAGTGCAGCTCTCCATCTTATTAATTCCTTACCCATTCACTTGAAATATTGCCTAAATATTATTATTTTTGTAGTTGGTTCAGCAGCCTGACTTAGATCTTCTACATTGCCCATAGAGAATCTTCAAAAGTGTAGTCATATAGAGAATCTTCAAAAGTGTAGTCATATATGTCACTTGATAAATTTCAGGACATTAATCTATACTGCTCCTATGCGTTTCAACTGTCACCAATCCATGGTGAAATAAACAGGAGAATACATGCTTGCAGAAGTTGTCAAGAGGCTCCATTTAACCATCAAAGACCATGAGACCTGCCAACCCAGTGATAGAGATGGACACAATCTCTCCTTGTGGAAGAACAATGTATTAATTGCCAACAAAACCAAACATTTCATCCTATCTTACCATGTAGTACTAACTTAACTGCAATGTATCACTTGTGTCAAAAACTATTTGAATCGCGTATTTGGCTATCTATGATATCAAACCTTTGTGTTCTTTCAATATCATATACACTCGAAAGCAAGGCCATATGATAAAAACCCACGTGCACTCATAGGTTTATCAAAATAATTGCTTTCAGTTCATAGTGGGCTTTCGCCTTTCCTACGCAACAAACAATCCAAAATATTCCTATATTGATTCATAGCACTTGATAAACAAGCATACATCAAGACCGTATGCTAAAAAAAGACAAAGGGATCTCTTTTATTCTTGGTTCAAGTTTGTCTTGCGCGCCAAATGGCGCGACAGATCATCTAGTGTATATAAGGATGAAATGTATATGTGTGTAAAAATTCAAGATGAAATACCTTGAATTGCGACCTATACATAAAAAAATAATTTATGGACAACCCTCATTTCAATGTATTTCATCATGAAAATTTGTACACATGTGCATTATATGCTTCCATGTATATCTGTATTTTTTTCAGAAATTTTTGAAACATAAAAAAGTAATATGAAATTTCTTTTTCCAAAAAAAAGGCCTTCATGGAGCTCGGCCTCCAGAAGCAATTTTCGGCGGTTGAGCCCCTACATAAGTGATATACTTGGCAACTTGTTATCTTCCATTGCCCACCGCCACAAATTACTATTACATGAACAAGCCATGGGCACCATCTTTCTCAATCTCCACGTGTAACATTGCCTTATTTTGCGAAAAAGATCAAATCTATTATAAAGATTTGCCGGGAGTACAAAACATCTCAAACATAATAAAAATTACATCGAGTTCCAGGGACCATCGAACGACCATTGCCGCCACCAGAACGACCATATGTAACGCTGCTTTGAGTCTGAGTGCTTCACAAGGTTGATGGTGCTTTATAGAGTACTCCCACAATCACATATGATATTCAAGCAAGTCTCTAAACTTCAAGTTAGGGTATACACTTGACTTATATATCTTCTTCTTCGGATGAAAATGGCAATGGTCCAAGTTCTTTAGTCTCCCCGTCATCAACTATCGCCTCATCGACGGGGCTAAGATCACCAACAAATATATTTGGTGCTCCTGACCTACTATGTTGGATCTATAAGCTGGGATCCAAAAGCTCGTTGATAAGGGATGTCACGGTCCATGTTCACTTCTACACATTGTGCCTTAACATCATCAAGGCCATCCCCGTGAAACTGATCCTCTGAGTCAGAGGCATCTCTTTGCTCGAAGGGGATATCAATATCGTCATTATCATTCATGTCAACTCAACTAGTTGGCTCATGGGCGGTTGGCTCATATTTGTGTCATACACCTCAGCTATAGCATCAACAAGCGACACTTTCTGAGCCAGACTCGTAGCATTACATGCAGAGGCACATCGGTTCAAATCAATATGCAACTAACCACCACCAACCTTAGCAAATAACTTGGGAATTATCTTGCATGACTACCATAACCTCCCTGTATGCCTTGCGGCTCTGATGTGATAGGCATGACCTTCATGCAACAACGATGTCCCGACCTAACATCGTGCCTTGATTCCGATGGAACTTCGTCATTTTGGTCTGCCCAATCCAAATCAGTCCTCACTCCTTCCACAACCTTGGACTTTGTGACAAACACCTTGACTTTCTCCTACATATCAATAACACTGGTATTGTTACTTAAGGATACCACATTGTCCACATGATGTATATTCATGATTCTAGCAATCTAAAATAAGGTAATGTAAACAAGAAAAATGCGTCAATGCAAGGACAAATCTATTACGACATATTATCTAGCATTAACCCTACACCCATTTCTAACCCTACTTCATACACACAAACACTATCATACAAGCACTAACGCTACACCCATTTCTAACCCTACTGCATACATACAAACACTATCCTACAAGCACTACCCACATATTATCTAGGACTAACCTAAAAACTAACTATACATAGAACTAGTGCTAGAGTTTCACCAATGCCAATTAGAACGAAAGAAATTTGCGCTTTCAAGAAAACACTTAAACTAAGTGAAAGTACATCTAAGCCCACATAAGGGTGGAAAGGTTAATGACAATGTGATTAAATTCTATACATAGTGATTACACCTGAATGATGTGAAGCAAACATGGCAGAGGACCATATACCTCCCCGTTCAAGAAAAAAACATTAAAAGAAGATGGCATGATTTAATTTCGCTACGATTTCGTTTCTCTAAGTCATAGGAAACGTCATACTATGAAGAGGGGGTGCGCTTTGGAAAGGATGTGGGAATCAAATACTTTTACCCATTTCCATATACACCCACACCCACTGAATCACCCCAGATAGAATCCCTATATCTGCTAGCCATTATTGTTGCCGGGCTTGGCCCAGAGCCTCTAGACGGACTCTGCATGAGTCTAGTTGCTTTCTGAATTCACTAGGAAGCCACACAAAGCCGACCATGAATCTCGAGGCATATGGACCCTCTAGATGAGACCAGGACAGAGAGGTTATGTATTCACCCGGAGTCATCAAGGAGCCTCCAGGAACCCGAAGTTCTATAATTTGAATGTTTTTTCTTCTAACGATCTGAATAATCTCACTCCCTCGGAGGTGAGTGGTCATCAATTAAATTCCTTGCTTTGTATATGATTATAAAGGTCATGTCCCATTGTCTTCATTCGCGTAAGACTCCATGACACATCCAAGGGACCATGGGAAGCTTGAGAGAGATTGCATGGACACATCACTAGCATGAAGACATCCAACCTATCTATCTTGAAGAGCAAGAAGGACTTTTTGACCATGAAAGAAGGAGATTTACCTCAAGAGATTTCACAAGGCTCAACGGCCTTACACTTTCCTTGAAAAGCTATGCTTTTGAATAGGTTCATCAAGGAGAATTCTCACGGGCTATCATGCCAACTCACTCCAACATGGCCTTTCGTGTTCAATTTAGACTGGATTTCATGTTCAATTTAGACCGGAATACAATGACCTCTCCCCCGATGATGTCATTGCTTTATTCTTCGCTCATGGTAAATTTGCGAAGACCATCGAGGAGATGCATCAAAATCAAGTCACTGAGAAGAAGACTCATTCTTCACTCAAAAGCCAATTTTGTGCAGGCTCAAGAGTCAAGTGAAAATGAAGGCCAAGACAAGGAGTACTTAATGAAATTCCAAGAGGGATTTCAAAACTTACCCTCAAGGCTAAAGGGTTTCGAAACTGTGGAGGTACATCAAGTTCAACAAGAGGTCTGAATCCCAAAGCCAATTTTTGCTATAATTTTGGGGACCCAAAGAATTTCATGGCCGATTGTCGCAAGCCAAGAGAGTCCCGCTATACAGAGAAGGAAGAGAAGAATTCCAAGCTAAAGAAAACCTACTACATGACAACAAGGCTTATAAGAAGGACACGCAAGGAAAAGCCGAAGGGTACAACTTGAGTTGTGAAGATGGAGAAAGTGAAGCAGTAGGGATTTACTGGATGGCGATTCCCACATTTGATGAGCCCACCACACTCTATAACTACGACATCATTGATGATGGAGATGCTCACCCATTTGTCTCATGGCAACCAAAGTCAAAGGTAATGGATCCCTCCAATCTCTCATCTCCCATCATCACCCACAATTCAATGTGAGCTTACTCTAAGTGACAATAAGATGATGTTTTAAATGAAGAGGTTCAAGAAGATTACGACATCATGTATCCGCTAGGGAAAACTCTTGAAAAATTCCAAATTTTTCTTGACAAGGCTAAGGAAACCATTACCAACCAAGAAAATCTTTGAATAGAAGAGAAATAGTCAGTCTTTTCTCTCAAGAGTTATATTGATCTAGAGACCAAAAGTCACAAGCTTCTTGAACTTGAACTTGCTAAAGAAAAAGAGAAAAAGAGAAATGGTAAAGTTGCTAAAGGGGTACAAAGCTTGAAAGGAGATCGAGGTTTCTCATCGTAAGCTTAAGAGGTTGTTTGGTTAGGCTAAACTTGTGATCTTCCATTTTTTTTTGGTTTATAAGTTTAAAAACACCTATTCACGTGCTTTCTGAGTTATAAACAAAAAAAACTTTGCAAGCTAATGTGTGAGGCTCGTGGTACATCGAACAGGGAAAGACGATAGCACTGGCGTGTGAGACCCGTCTCCACCTCAGCACGATGTTCGTATAGGTATGCCTTTTCACCCTGAGTCCCATCGGTGAGATTCACTCCTAAAACATGGTAAACTGCAAATTTATGTTGTATGCCATTTTTTTGAAATGCGGTCCCTTAGGGCCCAGTTGATTAAAAAAGGTCGAAGATAATTGTCTAGTTAATTAATGGAAAGCCGGGCTAAAACCGTCACATCATGCCCGCAAACACAAGGCACATAGGGTGACTTGGCAACCCACACAAGAAGGCACACACACTGCCAAGGTGAAAAGCGTCGTCGAGGTTGCAGCACGGCATCATCGTCATCACTCCTACATGAGGGCGACTCTGACTCCACCATCGACGACCACCGAAGAAGCCCTCACCGCAGACCAGCGTCGAGGCCTGCGCTAGCCGATGCCAAACAGTCAACCGCACGCGCCGGCGACCAGGTAGCTCCGACTCTGTCGGTGAGCATTTCAGGAGAAAAGCGTTGGGCTTGCGTCGAGCTAGCGTCGAACCCGACCACCCTCCTTGCGTCATCGTCATTGTCAGGTCCTCCTCAGCAACTCTGACTTCAAAGAGACAAAGTGAGGCACGGCGACCCCTCGAACATACCGGAAGAGATTGACTATCAGAGCATAACAACAAACCTGACTCCGCTCGAAGCCGCCATCGTCTCCACATACAGGAAGCCGCACAAACATCCACATTGCCGGACGGGCACCTGCCGACCTTAATGCCGCGAGCGTCCAGCCCATGGAGCGCGCAAACAGGATCTGAAGCTCTTCAAGGCGACGCCCCAAAGAGGGAAGCGACGATGTCGATGCCGTCGCTCGACCCAACGGGGCCTTAGACTTTCATCTGAAGAGCAAGATCCGAAGTTGTAGGAGGATGCGGAACTCCACGACGATGCCTCCAAGGAGATAATCAACGCCCACAGACGCCGACCGGCAAGACCGGGCAAGCTTTCGCCAGGAGCAATCCAAAACCACCAGCACCCCGATGCACAGCACCTCCGCTGGCCCACTGTGACGCCCCCGATTTAATCGTACACTAATCATGCACGCAAATGTGTACGATCAAGATCAGGGACTCACGGGAAGATATCACAACACAACTCTACAAATAAAATAAGTCATACAAGCATCATAATAACAGCCAGGGGCCTCGAGAGCTCGAATACAAGTGCTCGATCATAGACGAGTCAGCGGAATCAACAATATCTGAGTACAGACATAAGTTAAACAAGTGCGCCTTAAGAAGGCTAGCACAACCGGGATACAGATCGAAAGAGGAGCAGGCCTCCCGCTCGGGATCCTCCTAAGTTACTCCCGGTCGCCGCCAGCGGGCTGCACGTAGTAGTAGGCACCTCCAGGTAGTAGTCGTCATAGGCGGTGGCGTCGGCTCACAGGCTCCATCGTCTGCTGCAGCAATCGAGTAGAGGTAGGGGAAGAGGGGAACAAGGCAACCGTGAGTACTCATCCAAAGTACTGCAAGCAAGGAGCTACACTACATATGCATGGATATATGTGTAAAGGGCCATATCAAGGACCGAATCGCAGAATGCCGAATAAGAGGGGATAGCTAGTCTTAACGAAGACTACGCTTCGGTCTCCGGTCTTGCAACAGTAGAAGAGGACGATCCAAGTCCTCCAAGTAACATCACATAGCAATAATCCTACCCGCGATCCCTCCACGAAATCCACGAGAGAGAGCGATCACCGGTTATATCCGCACTTGGAAGGGTGTGTTTTATCAAGTATCCGGTTCTAGTTGTCATAAGCTCAAGGTACAACTCCAAGTCGCCCTGCATCGAAGATCACGGCTATTCGAATAGATTAACTTCCTGCAGGGTGCACCATCTTACCAAAGACGCTTGATCCCATTTGGCCGGACACACTTTCTGGGTCATGCCCGCCGCGGAAGATCAACACGCCGCAGCCCCACCTAGGCACAACAGAGAGGCCAAAGACGCCGGTCTAAACCTAAGCGCCAGGGTGCAGGCCCATCGCCTGAAAGCACACACTGCGCGTTGCGGCGGAAGCAGACCTAGCCTAGCAGGCGTTCCAGTCCAATCCGGCGCGCGCCGCTCCGTCGTTGACGTCTGAAGTGCTTCGGCTGATACCACGACGCCGGGATACCCATAACTACTCCCGCGTAGATGGTTAGTGCGTATAAGCTCGTAGCCAACTCAGATCAAATACCAAGACCTCGTTAAGCGTGTTAAGTAACCGCGAACGCCGAACAGGGCCAGGCCCACCTCTCTCCTAGGCGGTCTCAACACGCCTGTCGCTCGCCTCAAAGATCCACTTTCATGGGTGCTCCATCACCGACCCGACTTTAGTCTCCACATGTATCATGTATAAGTATATAGTATATACCCGTGATCACCTCCCGAGTGATCACGGCCCGATAGTATAGCACGGCAGACGGACAAGAATGTAGGGCCACAGATGAATGTACTAGCATCCTATACTAAGCATATAGGATTGCAGGTAAGGTAACAACAGTAGTAACAAGGACAGGCTTTGCAAAGATAGGAGTATCTCGAAAGCAAGAACATGCTACACTACTCTAATGCAAGCAGTATAGAGAAGAGTAGGCGATATCTGGTGATCAGGGGGGGGGGGGGCTTGCCTGGTTGCTCTGGCAAGAGAGAGGGGTCGTCAACACCGTAGTCAAACTGGGCAGCAGCAGCGTCGGTCTCGTAGTCTACCGGAGAGAAGAGGGGGAAGAAACAATGAATACCAAGTAAACAGATGCATATCGATGCAACATGACAAGTAGCGATGCTAGGCGTGCCCTAACGTGGTATGGGGGTTCTTGGTTAAAGGGAAACATCCGGAAAGTATTCCGGTGTTTCGTGGTTTTCTGCAGAGGAGCCGAGGGGAAAAGTTGCAGGTTCGATAGGTTAGGGGTGTGTGGCGGATGAGCGGACTGCGTATCCGGATTCGCCTCGCTGCTCGAGCAACTTTCATGTTGAAAATATTTTAATCCGAGTTACGGATTAAAAGATATGATTTTTAAAAGATTTAAATAATTTCTGGAATTTAATTAATTAATTAATTAATTCGAAAAATGTATTTATGACGTCAGCAGTCAACAGGGTTGACCAAGTCAACCCTGACATGTGGGTCCCGTTCGTCATCCTTTGTTAACTAATTAACCTAATTAAGTTTAATTAACAGTAGTTAATTAGGTTAATTAGTCATTAGGTTAATTAATCAGGATTAATTAAATTAATTGATTACTTAATTAATTAATTAATTAATTAATTAATTAGTCTTATCCATTTAATTTATTTTTATTTAATTTTCATTTTCCTTTTTCCCTTTTATTTTTAAAACCGTTCTGGTAAAGGGGCCCCATGTCATAGTCGAGGGGAGGGGTGGATTGCCACCACGACCGAGTCAACAGAGCGAGGGGGCCCCCGGCCCATCGCACCAAAGGGGGCCCTGTGGCCACGCTAGGGGGAGGCCGGAGTTGGCCCTGGCTACAAGGCGGAGTGAGGGCGCCGAGCATCGCCGGATTGCCCCGGTGGCCCAACGGGCGCGGGCCGAGCGTTCGGAAGGGGAGAGGGCGGCGCGTCCGATGGGGGCAGTGGCACGGCCGGGCTCGGCCGGAACAGCGCCGACGAGCGGCGGAGGCGGCGAGGAGGTTCGGCCTGCTCGGGGGCGCGCTAGGGGTCGGGGGTCAAGGCCGAGCCACACGGGCTCGGCCTGCGGACTGCTTGGTCACCGGGGAGCGCCGGCGACGGAACCACGACGGGAGGGGCATTCGGTGCGGGCGGAGGGGAGAGGCGCCGCGGGCGAGGAGGAGGGAGAGGGAGGTGGGGAACGGCGTGGCTGGGCGGGCGTGGCTGCGTGACCGCGAGGGGGGCGGCCGAGCCGGCGACGGGAGGTCCGGGCGACGGGCGCTGCTCGGGAGGGGAGAGGGAGCGAGGGGTGAGGCGAAGCTCACCGGGGAACCGTGGGGTCTAAGTCGAAGGCCGGGGCGGTCGGGGTCGGCCGGTGAGGCGGTGGGCGGGGAGGCGGCCGACCGGCGTCGGGGGAGCTCCGGTGAGGCGGCGTGGGGGTCGGGACGACCCCGCGGCGGCGGGTGGCCTCGCAGGCGCCGTGCGGAGGAGGATCCGGGCGTGGCGAGGGAGGGGAGAGGTGGCGACAGGCTGGGCAAGGGGTCGCCATGGCGAGGCGGGGCGGTGGCTCGGCCCGATCTGGATCGGGGGGAGAGAAAGGGATCGGGGGCGAGTGAGGCGCGGGGGCGGCTAGGGTTAGCCGACCCGGGGGGGGATAAGGTGGCCGGGCCGGGCTGGAGGAGTCTTTGGGCAGTGGGGTCGGGAGCTGGTGGGCCAAAGTGGGGAGGGCTGGCCCAATTGGGCCAGTTTCCTCCCCACTCCTTTTGTTTTATCTTTTTTTTTCTTATTTTCTTGTTTTCTGTTTTAGTTTATTTAAATTACCAAAAGACTTTACAAATTGTTGTGCACCCCACCATAATTGGGTTTGTTATTTTGACAACCCCTAACATTTTAGTTTTAGTTTTTGAAAACTTTTATCGCTTTGCTTTTGATTTGGGTTTGTTTTAGACCGGGTTCGAATCAACGTGAGTTTAGTCACAAAGAATCGAGGTGATTCTTGTTGCTTAATCATCCGGTGTTACAAATCTCCTCCACTACAAGAAATCTCGTCCGAGATTTAGGAGGCGGAGTAAGGGGAAGGGATGCAGTTACGAAATTCTAACGGATCTTCTCGCCTTGGTTGATCTTCTTGAAGAGGCCGACCCATTACCTTGACATCTTCATTTCTCCGCTACAGGTCATCATGGTGATGCCGCCTTTTCTCGGTAACTCCAACGTGCTTACGAATAGTAAGGGGTTATTTCGCGTAAACGAACCTCTGCAAGGTTGACTATCCGGTAGCTAACATCGAGGAAGGTGGCGGAAAGTAACTCTCGAACTGGAACTTAAGAAAATATCGAGAGCAAAGTAAGAAGGTACCATGAGAAGTTTCAAGCGGGTAGGCAATCGTTCATTGCCTGAAGCAGGGTGCGAACGGGTTCAGAGCAACGGGAATAAGTATTGTGTCCGATACCAGAATAGATCAACAGGCAAGTGGCCCGTGAATTACATACAAAGTCAAGCGTGAGGAATAACTTCGGCAACAGGGGTGTACAGGAGAGTCGAGTTTCGATCCTGTGAAACTGTGGGTTATGGGCCCACCATGTGGTTAAAAGTAGAAGGTTGGTGACATCTCGCACGATCATGTAAGCAAGGCATGTCGAGGAGAGTCTCGAGGGTCATGTCGGCAACAACATAGGTACCAAGGGCGAGGACGAAGAGAACCATTTTCTGCTCGTTGAACGAGGCGGACCAATAGGCAAGGTTCTCGGCCCATCGGTGGTTACCGGAAGGTCATCAACAATAGTAATAGGGTCTTACTTACAGAGTGGTACAACGAGGTGTTTACCTAAGCAGGGAATTATCACTGCTTAGATTATATATATCCCAAGAAAGGTTCAAACAATCAATGGAAAGTAAAATATGATTATCATATTAAACAGAACAATGGAAAGGAAAATGTGTTTAAACACATATTTCAGGGATATATCCTTACCAAGGACAAGCAGAGCATGATATCCGTGGCAGGATTTAAGGTAGAAAACTTTTTAGGTAAGGGGGGGAGGAATCTCACGATATTACCCATACAACGGTGTTAGGATAAATGGTAAATGAAATTTAGCATCGTGCTTCAAATGTTCCTGTTGAAAACCGGAGTACCATTGACATGCTTCGAGATAGCATTGACATGGTCTTCAGGTGAAGATCAGACTTTGGAAACACGAAGTATTCATCAGGAATAACTTGTAGAATAAGTCTTACAATTTCCTCATGGATGTACGGATAACCTTGCTGAAAAGGAATCTATAATGATAGGTCCTCCGGGGGAAGTGCTAGGCATGACATCATGCTACCGGTTCATCAAAGGATCAACATCATAATTCTTGGAAAGTTGTCCCAACCATCATATCTGACCGAGATTCAGATCCGATTGGTGTCTGGATACCTCAGACTTAAGATACCTGAGAAGAAAAGGTGCAACGCAAATTGACAAGATGACATTGTAAGATTCTCGGGGAAATGAACTATGAAGTGATTTCCGTTAACAAGAGTCCATCCTTAACCCAAGGAGAGGACAAGGAGGTGTCTGGTGAACTCAACGGCAATCCACCGAGATTCCCAAAAGATGGATTTCCACAATTAAGTGAACAAGGAGATAACATTTGTCTGATCAGATGATACAAGGAAGTATGCTCGAGGAAAACATACACAACTAAACATTGGTTGAAAGGTGCGCCCGAAATATGGGTTGGGTTGCACGACCAATGTCAGAATGGTGATTCAATAATCAATAGCCTAAGAATGAACTTTCGACCATTAACTTCAAAAAATAGGGTTGCTAGAAGGAAAGAATCCAAACAACACCGTTCACATGTTGGAATTAACACGGGGACCAAGAAAGAATGGTGATGGTGAGAAGTATTTCTATGTCAAGAATTCTCAAGAGGTGGAACAATTCTCGAACATTCTTGACATGAAGGATGGTAATACTCCAAGGTAAAGAAGAACAATTGCTTTGGATAGCAAGGAACTCAAGGTATAACACCAAACATGAACAAGCTTGTGTTGGTGGGAAGGCAATAAAGTGGTCGATGATGATACAATTCATCGAGGGCAAGGATGGTACTTCTCATCATGAATTCAATTGATATCCTGGATGAGCTCAGAATGGCGATGATCACGACACCTTTATCGCGAGATTTCATGAAGATGTAATCGATCGGCGACGACATCAAGTCAAAGTAATGATGAAGTGAAAGGTTATTGGAACCAAGGGTACGACACAAACTCGAAACCAAGCTTGTTGTTCAAGGCGAAATGATATGACGATGAGGATCGACGTAAGCTTAGCTCATCGTCGAAACTGGTGCTCCCGGAATAAGGACCAGGTAGCACAGTTAAAATCTGCACGACAAGGATATAGCCAAACAGGCTAGGAATGGCGTGATCGGTTACAAACTCGTACTTGAAGAAGATTATCAAGTGTCGTTGAACCGTAATGCAGACTCGGTTCAGTTATCGGTGTCTTTGAGTGTTTAATAACTCCGAGACCTAATCGGTGAGTATGTAGTACTTGATGAAGAACTCATAAGAACTTATGCAGTTCCATGATAATCTCGAGATACCAGGGGGTAATACTCGACACAAGATCAAAGTAAAGGTTGGACTGGTGTATTGATCCATAGGAGACAATTGTTTTAACTTGTCCGAGAAATGAGATCAAAGAAGAACAATCATGGTCGGAACCACGGTTGCAAGGGATCAATTCACAGATACCATATGTTAGTTATCAAGGAAATAGTTATTGTTACAAGAAGCTTTCATGATAGGATATATATCGCGTCCATGGGCATGAACACAAGGTTCAAGGTCGACTCCCACTTCTCCAATGCATACCCTTTCATTCACTTCTCGCTTTCGATGAAGTTATAGCGTTGAAATTTTATCTGGCAAAATACCAGAAGAGTACGACTCGTGAAAACTTTCGAGTTCACACATATTAAGGAAGGCATAGATTCAACCCATCGGGGCATCTTAGAATCATATACCAGAATCTTTAGAAGTAATTAACTCAAGCTCGAAGGCAGAGCATGGTTGAGAAAGCAGAGGATACAATTTACCAAAGGCATTATGTATCATAGAAAAGGCTCACAAGGTTATTGAATATGAAGGGCGTTGTCGGATAAAATCCAACAAAGGATCCGGTGGTCCACAAGGGATCCGACGTGAGCATCAAGACTCAACTAGAGGAAGAAGAATGCAAGGAGATCAAACTATAGAAACAATGACTAACTCAATTGTCAAATGCAAAGGAATTATGATTCCCAAATCAAATCAAGGGTCAAGCAATGCTCGATTAGGGATGGATAAGCTGAATAGCCTTAGGGTACAATCAAAGACAATTGGATTGGTCGAGAACCAATTCGATTAAAAGAATGGCAGCTCAAAGGAAAAGTAATTTATAAGGATCAATGATGATTGCGTGTATTCGCAAACATATTGAGTCAACAGACTCAAAATGATAATGACAAGGAATGTCAATATGACTACGAGACTTAGGAGATTAACCATAATGCAAGCAAGCAAGAATTTCAAGGGCCAAAGGCCCCAAAGGATTTTTGGAAGATCGAATATTATTTTGAGGACTTTTGTGAAACACATGAACAACTGGGGATGAGCGGATACTCGACAAGTGCGAGGATTTATTTGAAGGGGTATTCATGTGGCAAAGAACTGCTAGGCAGTAGGCTCAAAGTATTCTCGGACAATAGAGAAAACTTCGGGTATCTTGTAATAACAAGATCAATGGGGATGATCATATGAATGGCAAGTGTAAGTAGTTATCCATACGGATTTATCGGTGGTCGAATAGCAAAAGTGATGGGCACAAAGTCTCGAGAGAACATCGAGAGTATCTTCGAATCTTCGATGTAGCAAAGCGATCCTCTGCAGTAAGGGGCTCTCCGGGTGGATGCGATCACGAGATCCTAATCTTAGAGTTAGCAAATTCATTTAACCCGAATAGTAGAGAGATCAGAGTCCCAGAGTATAGGTCGAGGAGTAAAAGATCCTACTACCACCCAATGGCGACGTGTGCCCATAAGACACACAGCCATGTTAGTAAAAGTTTTGCAATGTCTAGACTCGACTTCGGCCAAGGAGTTGGAAGGGGGATTCCTACAGGCAGTCGGCTCTGATACCAACTTGTGACGCTCCCAATTTAACCGTACACTAATCATGCACGCAAATGTGTACGATCAAGATCAGGGACTCACGGGAAGATATCACAACACAACTCTACAAATAAAATAAGTCATACAAGCATCATAATGTTGGAAATATGCCCTAGAGGCAATAATAAGTTAGTTATTATTATATTTCCTTGTTCATGATAATCGTTTATTATTCATGCTATAATTGTATTGACCGGAAACAGCAATACATGTGTGGATACATAGACAACACCATGTCCCTAGTAAGCCTCTAGTTAACTAGCTCGTTGATCAATAGATGGTTACGGTTTCATGACCATGGACATTGGATGTCATTGATAACGGGATCACATCATTAGGAGAATGATGTGATGGACAAGACCCAATCCTAAGCCTAGCACAAAGATCGTGTAGTTCGTATGCTAAAGCTTTTCCAATGTCAAGTATCTCTTCCTTAGACCATGAGATCGTGCAATTCCGGATACCGTAGGAGTGCTTTGGGTGTATCAAACGTCACAACATAACTGGGTGACTATAAAGGTGCACTACAGGTATCTCCGAAAGTGACCATTGGGTTGACACGGATCGAGACTGGGATTTGTCACTCCGTGTAAACGGAGAGGTATCTCTGGGCCCACTCGGTAGAACATCATCATAATGTGCACAATGTGACCAAGGGGTTGATCACGGGATGATGTGTTACGGAACGAGTAAAGAGACTTGCCGGTAACGAGATTGAACAAGGTATCGGTATACCGACGATCGAATCTCGGGCAAGTACAATACCGCTAGACAAAGGGAATTGTATACGGGATCGATTGAGTCCTTGACATCGTGGTTCATCCGATGAGATCATCGTGGAACATGTGGGAGCCAACATGGGTATCCAGATCCCGCTGTTGGTTATTGACCGGAGAACGTCTCGGTCATGTCTGCATGTCTCCCGAACCCGTAGGGTCTACACACTTAAGGTTCGGTGACGCTAGGGTTATATAGGAAGCTTGTATGTGGTTACCGAATGTTGTTCGGAGTCCCGGATGAGATCCCGGACATCACGAGGAGTTAGGAATGGTCCGGAGGTAAAGATTTATATATGGGAAGTCCTGTTTTGGTCACCGGAAAAGTTTGAGGCGATATCGGTAATGTCTGGGACCACCGGGAGGGTCGGGGTCCACCAAGTGGGGCCACCAACCCCGAGAAGGCTGCGTGGGCCAAGTGTGGGAGGAACCAGCCCCAAGGGGGCTGGTGCGCCCACAAGGGGCCCAAGGCGCATGGGAGAGTGGGAGGGGCAAACCCTAGGCGAGATGGGCCCTAAGGCCCATCTAGGGGCGCCTCCCTCCCTCCCTCTTGGCCGCCCCTTGTTTCCCATCTAGGGCTGCCGCCCCTAGGGGTGGGAACCCTAGAGGCGCACCTCCCTCCCTCTCCCTATATAAATAGAGGCACTGGGCTGCCCATAACATATGAGAACTTCTCCTCTCGTTGGTGCAGCCCTGCATCTCTTCTTCCTCCTCTCCTGCGGTGCTTGGCGAAGCCCTGCAGGATAGCCACGCTCCTCCATCACCACCACGCCGTTGTGCTGCTGTTGGATGGAGTCTTCCTCAACCTCTCCTCTCTCCTTGCTGGATCAAGGCATGGGAGACGCCACCGGCTGTCACGTGTGTTGAACGCGGAGGTGCCGTGACGTTCGCACTTGATCATCGGTGATCTGAATCACGACGAGCACGACTCCATCAACCCCGTTCACTTGAACGCTTCCGCTTAGCGATCTACAAGGGTATGTAGATGCACTCTCCTTCCCTCGTTGCTGGTTTCTCCATAGATAGATCTTGGTGACACGTAGGAAAATTTTGAATTTCTCGCCACGCTCCCCGACAAAGTGGCATCATGAGCTAGGTCTATTGCGTAGATTCTTTGCACGAGTAGAACACAAAGTAGTTGTGGGCGTTGATGATGTTCAATATGCTTACCGTTACTAGTCCAATCTTGTTTCGACGGTATTGTGGGATGAAGCGCCCGGACCGACCTTACACGCATTTACGTGAGACAGGTTCCACTGATGCACATGCACTTGGTGCATAAGGTGGCTAGCGGTGCCGCCTCTCCCACTTTAGTCGGAACGGATTCGATGAAAAGGGTCCTTATGAAGGGTAAATAGCAATTGGCATATCACGTTGTGGTTTTATGTAGGTAAGAAACGTTCTTGCTAGAACCCATAGCAGCCACGTAAAACATGCAAACAACAATTAGAGGACGTCTAACTTGTTTTTGCAGGGTATGCTATGTGATGTGATATGGCCAAGAAGAATGTGATGAATATATGTGATGTATGAGATTGATCATGTTCTTGTAATAGGATTCACGACTTGTATGTCGATGAGTATGACAACCGGGCAGGAGCCATAGGAGTTGTCTTTATTTATTGTATGACCTGCGTGTCATTGAACAACGCCATGTAATTACTTTACTTTATTGCTAACCGTAGCCATAGTAGTAGAAGTAATGAGTTGGCGAGACAACTTCATGGAGACACGATGATGGAGATCATGATGATGGAGATCATGGTGTCATGCCGGTGACAATGATGATCATGGAGCCCAGAAGATGGAGATCAAAAGGAGCAATATGATATTGGCCATATCATGTCACTACTATATAATTGCATGTGATGTTTATTATGTTTATGCATCTTGTTTACTTAGAACGACGGTAGTAAATAAGATGATCCCTTACACAAATTTCAAGAAGTGTTCTCCCTAAGCGTGCACCGTTGCTACAGTTCGTCGCTTCTAAGCACCACGTGTTAATCGGGTGTGATGGATTCTTACGTTCACATACAACGGGTGTAAGCAAGATTTACACACGCAGAAACACTTAGGGTTAACTTGACGAGCCTAGCATGTAAAGACATGGCCTCGGAACACGGAGACCGAAAGGTCGAGCATGAGTCGTATAGTAGATACGATCAACATGAAGATGTTCACCGATGATGACTAGTCCGTCTCACGTGTTGATCGGACACGGCCTAGTTGATTCGGATCATGTAATCACTTAGATGACCAGAGGGATGTCTATTCGAGTGGGAGTTCATAAGATGAACTTAATTATCCTGAACATAGTCAAAAGACCTTTGCAAATTATGTCGTAAGCTCACGCTTTAGTTCCACTTTGTTTAGATATGTTCCTAGAGAAAATATAGTTGAAAGTTGAAAGTAGCGATTATGCGGATGAGAAAGCTTATGTCCTTAATGCACCGCTCCGGTGTCTTTGAAACCCAAACGTCGTCTGTGGATGTTGCGAACATCGCACATACACGCCTTGATAACTACGTGATAGTTCGGTTAAACGGTTTAGAGTTGAGGCACCAAAGACGTTTTCGAAGCGTCATGGAACATATGAGATGTTTCGAGGGCTGAAATTGGGATTTCAGGCTCGTGCTCACGCCAAGAGGTATGAGACCTCCGACGATTTTCTTAGCCTACATACTAAGGGAGAAAAGCTCAATCGTTGAGCTTGTACTTAGATTGTCTGGGTACAACAATCACTTGAATCAAGTGGGAGTTAATCTTCCAGATGAGATAAGTGATGTTTCTCCAAAGTCATTGCCACCAAGCTGCTAGAGCTTCGTGATGAACTATAACATACCAGGGATAGATATGATGATCCTTGAGCCATTCGCAATGTTCGACACCGCGAATGTAGAAATCAAGAAGGAGCATCAATTGTTGATGGTTGGTGAAACCACTAGTTTCAAGAAGGGCAAGGGCAAGAAGGGACACTTCATGAAACGGCAAATAAGTTGCTGCTCCAGTGAAGAAACCCAAGGTCGAACCCAAACCCGAGACTAAGTGCTTACGTAATAAGGGGAACAACCATCGGAGCAGAATTACCCTAGATACTTGGTAGATAAGAAGGTCGGCAAGGTCAATAGAAGTATATTGGATATACATTATGTTAATATGTACTTTACTAGCGCTCCTAGTAGCACCAGGGTATTAGATACCGTTCGGTTGCTAAGTGTTAGTAACTCGAAATAAAAGGCTACGGAATAAATGGAGACTAGCTAAAGGTGAGCTGACGATATACGTTGGAAGTGTTTCCAAGTTTGATGTGATCAAACATCGCACGCCCTCTACCATCAAGATTAGTGTTAAACCTAAATAATTGTTATTAGGTGTTTGCGTTGAGCATAGACATGATTGGATTATGTCTATCGCACACGGTTATTCATTTAAGGAGAATAATGGTTACTCTGTTTATTTGAATAATACCTTCGATGGTCTTGCACCTAAATAAATGGTTTATTGAATCTCGATCGTAGTGATACACATTTTCATGCCAAAAGATATAAGATAGTAATGATAGTACCACTTACTTGTGGCAATCGCCATGTAAGTCATAAACGCATGAAGAAGCTCCATGTTGATGGATCTTTGGACTCACTCGCTTTTGAAAAGTTTGAGACATGCGAACCATGTCTATTGGTGTATACGCATGAAGAAACTCCATGCAGATGGATCGTTTGAACTCGCATGATTTTGAATCACTTGAGATATGCAAATCATACCACATGGGCAAGATGACTGAAAAGCCTCGGTTTCATAAGATGGAACAAGATAGCAACTTGTTGGAAGTAACACATTTTGATGTGTGCAGTCCAATGAGTGCTGAGGAATGCAGTGAATATCGTTATGTTCTGACTTCACAGATGATTCGAGTATATGTTGAGTATATTTACTTGATGAAACACAAGTCTGAATTGTTGAATGGTTCAAGTAATTTCAGAGTGAAGTTTAAGATCATTGTGACAAGAGGATAAAATGTCTATGATATGATCATAGAGATAAGTATCTGAGTTAAGAAGTTTTGGCACACAATTAAGACATTGTGCAAATTGTTTCACAATTAATACCGCTGGAACACCATAGTGTGATGGTGTGTCCGAACATCATAGTTGCAACCTATTGGATATGGTGCGTACCATGATGTCTCTTATCGAATTACCACTATCGCTCATGGGTTAGGCATTAGAGACAACCGCACTCACTTTAATAGGGCACCACGTAAATTCCGTTGAGATGACACCGTATGAACTATGGTTTAGAGAAACCTAAGCTGTCATTTCTTAAAGGTTTGGGGCTGCGACGCTTATGTGGAAAAAATTTCAGGTTGATAAGCTCGAACCCAAAGCGGACAAAATGCATCTTCATAGGACACCCAAAACGGTTGGGTATACCTCCTAATTCAGATCCGAAAGCAATAGGGATTGTTTCTTTAATCGGGTCCTTTCTCGAGAAAAAAAAAGTTCGTCTCGAAAAGTTGAGTGGGAGGATGGTGGAGACTTGATGAGGTTATTGAACCATCACTTCAAGTAGTGTGTAGCAGGCATGTGAAGTTGTTCCGTGGCACCTACACCAATTGAAGTGGAAGCTTATGATAGTGATCATGAAGCTTCGGATCAAGTCACTACCGAACCTCAGAGGGTGACAAGGATGCGTGCTACTTGAGTGATACGCAATCCTGTCTTGAAGGTCATGTTGCTAGACAACAATGAACCTACGAGCTATGGAGAAGCAATGGTGGGCCCAAATTCCGACAAATGGTTAGAAACCATGAAATCCGAGATAGGATCCATGTATCAGGACAAAGCATGGACTTTGGTGGACTTGCCCGATGAGCGGCAAGCCATTGAGATGAATGGATCTTTAAGAAGAAAACGGACGTGAACGGTAATGTCACCGTCTGTGAAGCTCGACTTGTGGTGAAGAGTTTTTCACAAGTTCAAGGAGTTGACTACGATGAGATTTTCTCATCTGTAGCGATGCTTAAGTCCGTCGGAATCATGTTAGCATAAGCTGGATTTATGAAATCTGGCGAGATGGATGCCAAAATGAGTTTCCTTACCGGTTTCAGAAGAAAAAGTTGTATGTGATACAATCAGAAAGTTTTGTCGATCCTAAGGATGCTAAAAGGTATGCTAGCACCAGCGATCCTTCTAAGGACTGGAGTAAGCATCTCGGAGTTGGAATGTGCACTTTGATGAGATGATCAAAGATTTTAGGTTTATACAAAGTTCATGAGAAACTTGTATTTCCAAAGAAGTGAGTGGGAGCACTATAGAATTTCGATGAGTATGTGTCGTTGACATATAGATGATCGAAATGATATTTTCTCAGAAGCATATAAGGTTATTTGAAAAGTGTTTTCAAGTGAAAACCTGGATTAAGCTACTTGAACATTGAGCATCAAGATCTATGAGGATAGATCAAAACGCTCAATAGTACCTTTCAAATGAGCACATACCTTGACATAATCTTGAAAGTGTTCAAGATGGATCACCAAAGAAGGAGTTCTTGCCTGAGTTGTAAGGTATGGAGTTAAGAGTTAAAAGCACGACCACGGCAGTAAAAGAGAGAAAGGACGAAGGTCGCCCCTATGCTTCGCATATAGGCTCTATAGTATGCTATGCCGTGTACCGCACCGGAGATGTGCCATGCCATGAGTCGGTCAAGGGTACAAGAATGATCCAGAATGGATCATTGGACAGCGTCAAAATTGTCCTTGGATTAAATAAGGACATGTTTCTCGATTATGGAGGTGATAAAGAGTTCGGCGTAAAGGGTTACGTCGATGCAAGCTGTAACACCTATCCGAATGACTCTAAATAGCAAACCGGATACGTATAGTGGAGCAACCATTTGGAATAGGTCCAAATGGAGCGTGAAAGCATCATTTACAATATGACATAGAGATTTGTGAAAATACGTACGGATCTGAATGTTACGCACTGCTGACTAAGACCTCTCTCACAAGCAAAACATGATCAAACCCCGTAACTCATTGAGACTTAATCACATGGTGATGTGAACTAGTTTACGACACTAGTAAACTCTTTGGGTCTTGGTCACATGGCGATGTGACTGTCATCGCTGATCACATGGCGATGTGAACTAGATTATTGACTCCAAAGTGCAAGTGGGAGACTGTTGGAAATATGCCCTAGAGGCAATAATAAATTAGTTATTATTATATTTCCTTGTTCATGATAATCGCTTATTATTCATGCTATAATTGTATTGACCGAAACAGCAATACATGTGTGGATACATAGACAACACCATGTCCCTAGTAAGCCTCTAGTTAACTAGCTCGTTGATCAATAGATGGTTACGGTTTCTGACCATGGACATTGGATGTCATTGATAACGGGATCACATCATTAGGAGAATGATGTGATGGACAAGACCCAATCCTAAGCCTAGCACAAAGATCGTAGTTCGTATGCTAAAGCTTTTCCAATGTCAAGTATCTCTTCCTTAGACCATGATATCGTGCAATTCCCGGATACCGTAGGGAGTGCTTTGGGTGTATCAAACGTCACAACGAATCTGGGTGACTATAAAGGTGCACTACAGGTATCTCGAAAGTGACCATTGGGTTGACACGGATCGAGATCGGATTTGTCACTCCGTAAACGGAGAGGTATCTCTGGCCCACTCGGTAGGACATCATCATAATGTGCACAATGTGACCAAGGGGTTGATCACGGGATGATGTGTTACGGAACGAGTAAAGAGACTTGCCGGTAACGAGATTGAACAAGGTATCGGTATACCGACGATCGAATCTCGGGCAAGTACAATACCGCTAGACAAAGGGAATTGTATACGGGATCGATTGAGTCCTTGACATCGTGGTTCATCCGATGAGATCATCATGGAACATGTGGGAGCCAACATGGGTATCCAGATCCCGCTGTTGGTTATTGACCGGAGAACGCCTCGGTCATGTTCAAGCATGTCTCCGAACCCGTAGGGTCTACACACTTAAGGTTCGGTGACGCTTAGGGTTATATAGGAAGCTTGTATGTGGTTACCGAATGTTGTTCGAGTCCCGGATGAGATCCGGACATCACGAGGAGTTCGGAATGGTCCGGAGGTAAAGATTTATATATGGGAAGTCCTGTTTTGGTCACCGGAAAAGTTTCGGGCGATATCGGTAATGTACCGGGACCACCGGGAGGATCCCGGGGGTCCACCAAGTGGGGCCACCAACCCCAGAAGGCTGCGTGGGCCAAGTGTGGGAGGGAACCAGCCCCAAGGGGGCTGGTGCGCCCCCCACAAGGGGCCCAAGGCGCATGGGAGAGTGGGAGGGGGCAAACCCTAGGGCAGATGGGCCCTAAGGCCCATCTAGGGGGCGGGTCGCTCTCCCTCCCCTCTTGGCCGCCCCCTTGTTTCCCATCTAGGGCTGCCGCCCCCCCTAGGGGTGGGAACCCTAGAGGGGGCGCGCCCTCCTCCCTCTCCCCTATATAAATAGAGGCCTGGGCTGCCCATAACACATGAGAACTTCTCCTCTCGTTGGTGCAGCCTGCATCTCTTCTTCCTCCTCTCTGCGGTGCTTGGCGAAGCCTGCAGGATAGCCACGCCTCCATCACCACCACGCCCGTTGTGCTGCTGTTGGATGGAGTCTTCCTCAACCTCTCGCCTCTCCTTGCCGGATCAAGGCATGGGAGACGCCACCGCTGTACGTGTGTTGAACGCGGAGGTGCCAGACGCTCGCACTTGATCATCGGTGATCTGAATCACGACGAGTACGACTCCTTCAACCCCGTTCTCTTGAACGCTTCCGCTTCGCGATCTACAAGGGTATGTAGATGCACTCTCCTTCCCCTCGTTGCTGGTTTCTCCATAGATAGATCTTGGTGACACGTAGGAAAATTTTGAATTTCTGCTACGTTCCCCGACACATAATACAAGCCAGGGGCCTCGAGAGCTCAAATACAAGTGCTCGATCATAGACGAGTCAGCGGAATCAACAATATCTGAGTACAGACATAAGTTAAACAAGTCTGCCTTAAGAAGGCTAGCACAAACTGGGATACAGATCGAAAGAGGAGTAGGCCTCCTGCCTGGGATCCTCCTAAGTTACTCTTGGTCGTCGCCAGTGGGCTGCGCGTAGTAGTAGGCACCTCCAGAGTAGTAGTCGTCATAGGCGGTGGCGTCTGGCTCCTGGGCTCCATCGTCTGGTTGCAGCAATCGAGTAGAGGTAGGGGAAGAGGGGAACAAGGCAACCGTGAGTACTCATCCAAAGTACTGCAAGCAAGGAGCTACACTACATATGCATGGATATATGTGTAAAGGGCCATATCAAGGACCGAATCGCAGAATGCTAGACTAAGAGGGGATAGCTAGTCTTAACGAAGACTACGCTCGGGTCTCCGGTCTTGCAATGTAGAAGAGGACGATCCAAGTCCTCCAAGTAACATCACATAGCAATAATCCTACCCGCCATCCCTCCCGAAATCCACGAGAGAGCGATCACCGTTATATCCGCACTTGGAAGGTGTGTTTTATCAAGTATCCGGTTCTAGTTGTCATAAGCTCAAGGTACAACTCCAAGTCGCCCACATCAAGATCACGGCTATTCAATAGATTAACTTCCTGCAGGGTGCACCATCTTACCCAAAGACGCTTGATCCCATTTGGCCGACACACTTTCTCGGTCATGCCCGGCCGCTGAAGATCAACACGCCGCAGCCCCACCTAGGCACAACAGAGAGGCCAAGACGCCGGTCTAAACCTAAGCGCCGCAGGGTCCGGGGCCCATCGCCTCGAAAGCACACACAAGACGTTATTGAGGGCGGCCGGAAGGCACCTAGCCTAGCGTGCGTTCCAGTCCAATCCGGCCAAGGCCGCCTCCGCCGACGTCTCAAGTGCTTCGGATGATACCACGACGACGGGATACCCATAACTACTCCCGCGTAGATGGTTAGTGCGTATAAGCTCGTAGCCAACTCAGATCAAATACCAAGACCTCGTTAAGCGAGTTAAGTAACCGCGAACGCCGAACAGGGCCAGCCCACCTCTCTCCTAGGCGGTCTCAACCCGCCTGCCTCCGCCTCAAAGATCCACTCATGGGTGCTCCATCAGCCGACCCGACTTTAGTCTCCACATGTATCATGTATAAGTATATAGTATATACCCGTGATCACCTCCCGAGTGATCACGGCCCGATAGTATCGCACGACAGACGGACAAGAATGTAGGGCCACAGATGAATGTACTAGCATCCTATACTAAGCATATAGGATTGCGTAAGGTAACAACAATAGTAACAAGGACAAAGCTATGCAAAGCAAGTATAGGAGTATCTCGAAGCAAGAATATGCTACACTACTCTAATGCAAGCAAGATAGAGAAGAGTAGGCGATATCTGGTGATCGTGGGGCTTGCTTGCCTGCTGCTCGCAAGAGAGAGGGTCACAACACCGTAGTCGAATCTAGGCAGGAGCAGCTTGGTCTCGTAGTCTACCGAGAGAAGAGGGGAAGAAACAATGAATACCAAGTAAACAGATGCATATCGATGCAACATGACAAGTAGCGATGCTAGGCGTGCCCTAACGTGGTATGGGGGTTCTTGGTTAAGGGGAAACATCCGGAAAGTATTCCGGTGTTCGTGGTTTTCTGCAGAGGAGCCGAGGGGAAAAGTTGCAGGTTCGATAGGTTAGGGGTGTGTGGCGGACGAACGGAATTGCGTGATCCGGATTCGCCTCGCTGCTCGAGCAACTTTCATGTTGAAAATATTTTAATCCGAGTTACGAATTAAAAGATATGATTTTTAAAAGATTTAAATAATTTCGGAATTTAATTAATTAATTAATTAATTCGAAAATGTATTTATGACGCCAAGATGATGTCATGCTGACGTCAGCAGTCAACAGGGTTGACCAAGTCAACCCTGACATGTGGGTCCCGTTCATCATCCTCTGTTAACTAATTAACCTAATTAAGTTTAATTAACAGTAGTTAATTAGGTTAATTAGTCATTAGGTTAATTAATCAGGATTAATTAAATTTATTGATTAATTAATTAATTAATTAATTAATTAATTAATTAATTAGTCTTATCCATTTAATTTATTTTTATTTAATTTTCATTTTCCTTTTTCCCTTTTAATTTTAAAACCGTTCCGTGGGGTGGGGCCCCCATGTCATAGTCAGAGGGGAGGGTGGATTGTCACCACGACCGAGTCAACAGAGCGAGGGGGCCCTCGGGCCCATCAACCAGCGGGGCCCCTGTGGCCACGCCGGCAGTGGGGCCGAGTCGTCTTGGCATACCGTGGCAGAGGGGCGCCGGAGCATCACGGACCGCTCCGGCTCAACGGGCGCTGGCCGCTGCTCGGAAGGGGAGAGGGCGCGCGTCCGATGGGGCAAGTGGCACGGCCGGGCTCGGCCGAACGGCGCCGGCGAGCGGCGGAGGCGGCGAGGAGGTTCGGCCTCCGTTCGGGGGGCGCGCTACGGGGGTCGGGGAGGGGGCTGCGCGGCGCGCCAAGCCACACGGGGTCGGCCCCGTGACCGCTTGGTCACCGGGGAGCGCCGGCGACGGGAACCACGGCGGGAGGGGCATTCGGGTGCGGCGGAGGGGGAGAGGGCGCCGCTCGGGCGAGGAGGAGGGAGAGGGAGGGAACGGGCGTGGCGCGATCATGAGGGGGGCGGCCGAGCCGGGCGACGGGAGGTCCGCGGCGACGGCTGCTCGGGAGGGGAGAGGGAGCGAGGGGGTGTGGGCGAAGCTCACCGGGGGACCCGTGGGGTCTAAGTCGTGCGCTCGGGGGCGGTCGTGGTCGTCCGGTGAGGAGGAGGGCGGGGAGGCGGCCGACCGGCGTCGGGGGAGCTCCGGTGAGGCGGCGTGGGGGGTCGGGACGACCTCATGGCGGTGGGTGGCCTCAAGCGTGGGGCGAAGTGCGGAGGGGGATCCGGCGGCGAGGGCGCAGGGGAGAGGTGGCGACGGTCGGGCGGCGGTGGTCGCCGCGATGAGGCGGGCGAGGGCTCGGCCCCGATCTGGATCGGCGGGGGAGAGAGAAAGGGATCGGGGAGGGCGAGTGAGGCGAGGGGGCTAGGGTTAGCCGACCCGGGAAGGGGGATAAGGTGGCTGGGCCGGGCTGTGAGGGGGCTGGGCAGTGGGGGTCGGGAGCTGGCTGGGCAGTAGGAGGGCTGGCCCAATTGGGCCAAGGGGTTTCCTCCCCCCACTCCTTTTGTTTTATCTTTTTTTTTCTTATTTTCTTGTTTTCTGTTTTAGTTTATTTAAATTACCAAAACACTTTACAAATTGTTGTGCACCCCACCATAATTGGGTTTGTTATTTTTGACAACCCCCGAACATTTTAGTTTTAGTTTTTGAAAACTTTTATCGTTTGCTTTTGATTTGGGTTTGTTTTAGACCGGGTTCGAATCAACGTGAGTTTAGTCACAGTAACCGAGGTGATTACTGTTGCTTAATCATCTGGGTGTTACACCCACCCACCTCTCGCTGAGCCACCGCACAGGAGAGCCACCAAGCAGCAGGGGCGGAGCTACAGGGTGAACAGGGTGGGCCGCGGCCTACCCTGGGATTTTGGGCTGGCCTATATAGTATAGGTTATTAGGAGATGGGTCTGGGAAAAAGAAGCCCAGCAAACAACCTCGCTGCTTGTCTGCTTATCGCGAACGCAGCGACGCACAAGGGTCAATTCCAGGGGCGGAGCTGGGCCCCGGGCACCCAGGGCCCAGGCCCGGGGCGTGGAAAAATTACTAGTATATAGTTATATCGAATTTTTTTGCAGGCCCGGGGCGCTGCCCAATGAAATAGAAGAAGGCCCAAAGCCTTGATGAACTGCTTTGCCAGAAACGCACGCACGTACGGCAACAGTGCACCCCACGATCCAGCACGCACGAGGCACATGAGCCGAAACGATCGCGCGGCGGCCGCCGCCCGCCGAGTTGCACGCACACGGACGATACACGATCGATCTCCAGCAGCAGCAGGGACTCCAGCGCCCGCGCCGCCGTCCGCTGTGGCTCCGCCCCCGGCCCACCCACCTTCTGCTCCCGGGCTGTAGATCGCCCGTCGCCGCTGCCCTCCTGTTCGTCGTTCGCTGCGTGGCGCTGCTTCATTGCCGGCTATGCGGCAGCTTGTAATTTTCTTTGATGCTTTCCTTGTTTTCCTCTTAGATGCTTTCTAGTTTCTACTTGTACCATGTTATATTTGTATGAGTTGTATCAGTGTACAAGGTGCTTTGAACTGAAATTTATACCATGTTCTTTTGTATCCAGTCATATATCTATGATATTGTTGAACCCAAATTGATGTAATTGCCAATTTCATTTCATATATTATAGAAAAAAGAAGTGAAGATAATTTTTTCACCGGTGTCTGCAACGGGGCTGTCTAGACCTATTATTTTAGATGGAGGGCATCAAGCGGTCGAGGGAACTGAATCAACACCATAAATAGAAACAACTGATGTTTATGCCTCGTCGAAGTGGTAAGTTTTTAAATATGTATCAACGGTAATTGTTTGTTTCACATGATGTTTATGCCTTCTCTTATGATATTTTGCTTTCGAGGCTTTGAAGGTGTTTGACTCTTCTTCCACCATTGATGAGGTTATGCGAGGCAGTAATGAAGCAAACCATTGATTTGGTACTCTTTTATCATGTACTATTCTTTGAAGTTTTTACCATGTTTTTATCTATTTTGTTGTATTGTTAAGCATCGAGTTTAAATTATAAAATTTTCATGCACAGAGCCAGATTTTATATGGGGTATCTTTTGAGGTAGCTAAAAGCCTTATGGACGTTAAGATTTTCCCTTGCAACATTTTTTTAGGCCCGGGGCTTGGTCCAGTCCTGGCTCTGCCACTGGTCAATCCAGTCCACGGCGACGGGAGCTCCTAAAGGGCGCCTTCAGCGCCCGTTTGAGGTACTGGCGCCTACACGCCCTCGAACTGGGCCGGCCCAAGTCGCCTCGTTCGCATCTCCTGGGCAGATCGCCTCGTTCGCTTCTCGCGCGCAGATCGCCTCGTTCCGTCGATCGCGGTTGACCGGTCGACCGTTGACTCTTGAAAAAAAGAAAATATCTAAAAATCCGAAAAAAATTAAAATTCTCGCAAATTCAAAAATGTTCATGAATTCTGAAAGAAAAGTTCACAAGCATAAAAAAATAGGTCACCAATTTCTAAAAAATGTTCATCCATCAAGAAAAGTTCATCAATTTTAGAGAAAAGTTCATCGAATTCGATAAAAAAAGGTTCACCGGTTTTAAAAAAGTTCATTGGTCTCGAAAAAAAAGTATGCAAACTTAATAAAAAGTTCACGAATTTAACAAAGTGTTCACGAATTTAACAAAAAGTTCATTGAATTTGAAAAAAAGTTCACCGATTTTGAAAAAAGTTCATCAACCTCAGAAAAAGTTCATCGAATTTCAAAAAGAATTCACCGATTTTGAAAAAAAGTTCATCCAATTGGGAAAAAAAGCGTTCAGAAAATCCGGTGAACATTTTGCGTCGAATTAGAAAAAGAGAAAAGGAGAAGAAGAGATGAAACGAGAAAGAAAAAAAAACTGAAACGAATAAAAGATGGAAGAAGTTACACAGTATCACCGAAAGTTGAGTGGCCGGGGTGGTTAGCGAGTATGGCATTGAATACCGTCGGCGCGTGTTCGAATCCCACCTGGGCGTTTCCTTTTTGTGCTCCATAAAACTAAAATGGGCTGGCCCATCGTGGAGGCGGGGGTATGCGCCCTGTACCAATAAACCTATATCGAGCGCTGAGGGCGCCGTATAGGATTTGCGCACGGCGACTGCCCTCACTTTGATCCGCTGCCAGCTGAGCCTGCCCGGACACACCGCCGGATCACCCTAACCCCGCGGCTTGCCTGCCCTCCCGTCGCCCGGCGGCTGCTGTCCGCGCAAGCGCGCACCACTGTGCAGCTGAGCGCTCATCCGCCATGTTAGCCGAACTGCTGGAGCCGCCCAATCCACTCAACTGTTGAGCCCGTCACCTTCTTCCTAGAGAGGTACCCCATCCGCTGTCCACCCCAATCACCCATGGTTGCTCACTTGCTCTGAATCTCTGATATACACGAATTTACATCACATTTGACAAGATTTTTGATACAGATCTGAATTTGTCCAGACCCGGCAGCTCCTCTAGTTCTTTGTGCACCTTGGATCCACTAGACTTGGGGCTAGAGGCGTTCAGCAGCCCCAATTTCAATTTGTTCAGAGAGTGGCGTTAGGTAGCTAGAGAATTATTATTTGTACAATACTACATTGACACAGCGACGTTGATCTGTTCGTGGTCGCTACTCACTCCGACGGAGGCCAGGAAGCGTTTGGTTACTGGATCTATCCGCTGGGAGATGATAGCTCGGGATATCTTTAACCGGTTTGGATGGCGATCATGTAATAGGATAGACAATTAGTTTACCTATCTCTTTTTCAGCTAGCCGGTTGTGGCGTCTTTTATATGGCTAGTTTGTGTTTCTAGCCCATTTTGGCTCTGTGTGAGCTTTTTACACTTCTCAGTAGGAGACTTTGAGACCTTGTTGGAACTTATTTGTTTTAATAAGATGGCTGTATGCATCGTTCCGATGTAGAGGCCGGGGAGTCCCCTTTTCGAAGAAAAAAAACTACATCGACACACAGGCAAATAACCTTGTCATTGTTTGTAAGACCATATTGATCTATTTATATATGGTATTGATAATTGCTAGAAATGATTTTTTTCGAGAATACGCCAATGACGTACCATAGCTTTATAGAAGAAAAGAGAATATGTACAAGAAGTCCGTCCCGATGCGAACATACGGGAACGAAGGTCACACACACAACCAACTCCACACAAACAATGACTAACTCACAAATCTATGTAAACCACCTACACCTAGCCCGGCCGAGCGCCACTCCGCGATCTCATCAAGAACAAAGGGTAGGAACAAGGGTTGAAAACCCTGGCATTTGTTAAAAATGATCACATGACACATTTGTTGCCAAATTTTTTAGAAGGACCACCCTGGTTTTAAATCCTAGCTCCGCCACTGCCAAGCAGCCCACCTCCCCGCCGGCCAGACGCCGATGAGCCGGTCGGATCTGGCATCCCACCACCGCAGCCAGAGGAACCACTAAGGCCAGTGCTATAGCCTATATGTCATAGCCATACCTTGTCCTGAAAGTGAAGGTTAAGTTGAACGAACAATGGTGGTTTTCTGTTACCCTAGGTCACTGGTTTTATGCAATTTACTCTATCCACCGTTCTACGGAGCCTAATCGGTGTCTCGTTCCAGCATTTAATCGCAATTGCATTGTGCGGCGCTCCCTGACAAACCGTGGCAACCGTGTAGTTGAGCAGGTGCAGCAGTCGGGTGGAAGATATGCGTACCTGTCTTGCGTGTTTCGAGTACATCGATGGAGTATTAGCAGTTAATTACTAGCAGAAAGCACGCTTAAAGTTGACAGCTACATAGCAGAAAGTAGCACGAGGGACGTCCTTCTCCGTGCCGACGAGCTCACAGTACGGCCCTCTCGTGCCATGCTATCCTACGTTGCGAGCACGACCCATCTCTCTCTCCGGGTCGCGGTTTTGCCTTTTGGATGGAGCTGCTACAAATGTCGCGCCATTCCGCAATCCGTCGGCACGTTCCATTCCGGCTCAGCATCGCCGATCCAGACCGACAAACGCGCACGCCAGCCCTCCGTAGCAGCACAGGAGCAGCAGCATGGATTCCGGTACCGGCGAAGCAGCGTGGCGCTCGCGCGCTGTGTGCGGCACGGAGTACAGCTGGTGCCGCGCCGTGCCGGGCGGAACCGGCGCCACGCTCATCGCGCTCCACCTCTCGCGCGGCGGCGCGGCGGCCGAAGCCGCGGTCCGCGCCCTCCAGAGCGCTCACCCCGTCCTCCGAGCCCACCTCCGCGGCCCCGCCTCCAGCCCCACCCTCGCCTTCCCCTCCGCCGCGCCGCAGCTAAGCCTCGTGCTCCAGCCATCCGCGCTCGACTTCCACTCCCTCCTCGAGCGCGAGATCAACCGCAACCCGTGGGCGGCCGCCGCGCCCGGGCCCGACGGTGTCCCGGTGCTCTTCGCCGCGCTCTACGAGCTCCCGCCGCCCGCGGGCGGGGCGGCGCTGTTCGTCCTGGTCCACACGGCCGTGTGCGACCGCGCGGCGTCCGAGGCGCTCCTGAGGGAGCTCCTCGCGCTGCTGGGCGGCGCGGGTGTGGGCGGCCAGGAGGTGAAGAAGGAGGCGGCGGCGGTGGAGGCGGGGCTGGAGAAGAGGATACGGAAGAAGGACGCGCGGAAGCCGCTCTGGGCGCGTGGAGTGGACATGGTGGGCTACTCCCTCGACGGGCTCCGCGCCTCCACGCTGCCGTTCGAGGAGACCGGCACGGCCAGGTCGACGCAGATGGTGCGCCTCCGGTTCGGCCGCGAGGACACGACGCGGCTGCTCGATGTGAGTTTGCTTCTACGGGACGCGCACACGCACGCATTGGTACTGCATCATACAGATCACTGGTTCTTTTGACATGATCATCTAGGCGTGCAAGGAGAACGGAGTGAGGCTTTGCTCAGCCATGGCTGCGGCGACGCTGCTAGCTGCACGGCAATCGAAGAAGCAGTCCAACAGTGGCCAGCAAGAGACATACTCCGTTGCGACCCTCATCAACTGCCGCGAGTTTCTTGAGCCATCTCTGAATGATCACAACGTTGGTGAGCCCTCGTAGCTACTCCCTCCGTTTGAAAAAACTCATTTCAAACTTATTCCTCAAATGGATGTATCTAACGCTAACTTGATGCTAGATACATCCATTTGGGGGCAAGCTTTTTTGCACGGAGGAAGTAGAAGAATATATATATATATATATATATATATATATATATATATATATATATATATATATATATATATATATATATATATATTTCAAACAAAAGCCAGAAGAATATATCTGTAAAACACAATATGTTGGGAACTTGCTCGACACCCTAACTGGGGTGTGGCTCTTTCATTATATAGAGGTACCAAGGGGTATAATATAATGTTACAATATTAATACACAGACTACGTATAAATATAGTCTAACACCCTCCCTCAATCTTAACTGTGGCCTGAAGTACAAAGCAAGTTAAGATTGCGCCTACAGCCTACAAACTATGTTTGTGGAAGTGGCTTCGTGAAGATGTCAGCTAGTTTATCCTTTGAAGGAATGAACTTGATACAAAGTAGCTTCTGTGCAACACGTTCACGAACAATATGATAGTATACCTAAATGTGCTTAGCCGTCCTAGCGTGAAACACTGGATTAGATGAAAGATATGTAGCACCAATGTTATCACACCACAGAACCGGAGGATGTGCTGAAACAACTCTCAATTCTCTCAACAGAGACTGTACCCATATGATCTCAGCAGTGGCATCAGCAACTGCTTTGTACTCAGCTTCAGTACTACTGCGAGACACTGTGGACTGTTTTCGAGCATTCCAGGCGATCAGGTTAGAACCCAGAAATACCGCATATCCCCCCGTGGATCGCCTGTCATCAGGACTGCCAGCCCAATCTGCATCTGAGAAAGCTGAGAGCTCACACGAGGGTGCAGGCTGAAGAAGCAAACCATAGGAGACAGTAAGACAGATGTAACGCAGAATACGCTTCACAGCTGACCAATGAGATGTCCTAGGTGCATGAAGAAAGCACAGAACACGGTTGATCGCATAGGAGATATCGAGCTGGTAATAGTAAGGTATTGCAGACCACCAACGAGACTGCGATACTCAGTAGCATCCTCAGGTGAAAGAGCATCTCCATCAAGGGCAGATAACCGATCAGTGGCAGACATCGGAGTAATAGCATGTTTGCACTTCAGCATACTTGCACGACGCAGCAGGTCCAGAGAATACTTCTTCTGTGTAAGAGTCAGACCAGTGGAAGAACGGGGAACCTCGAGACCAAGGAAAAAATGCAAGGCACCCAAATCCTTGACAGCAAAGGCACCACTAAGTGCAACCACAAGACGATCAGCAGCAGCATGGGATGAACTGATTAGAATGATATCATCCACATAAACCAGAAGATACATCGTAACCTCAGGACGCTGAAGAAGAAACAGTGATGTGTCTGCCGTGGAGGGAGTAAACCCAAGCGCCCGAAGAACGGAGCCAAGACGAGCATGCCATGCACGAGGAGCCTGTTTCAGTCCATATAGCGCCTTAGTCAGACGACAGAGATGACGAGGTCGTGCAGGATCAACAAATCCAGGTGGCTGACGCATGTAAACCTCCTCCTCCAGAATTCCATGGAGAAAAGCGTTCTGCACATCAAGCTGACGAAGAGACCATCCGCGAGTGACAGCAAGAGACAACATCAAGCGAATGGTAGTAGGCTTGATGACAGGACTGAACGTGTCTTCATAATCAAGACCATACCTCTGTCTGAAGCCCTTGGCAACAAGGCGCGCCTTATAGCGTTCGATCGACCCATCAGCATGTCTCTTGACTTTGAAAACCCACTTGGAATCAATAACATTGACACCAGAAACTGGAGGAACAAGCTGCCAAGTGTCATTTTTCTGGAGAGCCCGAATCTCCTGTTTCATAGCAGCGTGCCAGTGAGGAATACTCAGTGCAGCCTGGAAGTGTCGAGGCTCAGCAGTGGGATCAGCAGCAATGTGAGCCATGCACGCGGCTAGCCATGCCACAGCTCCGTCCTTGCGTTCCTTCGGACAGAAAATGCCCGACTGACTCCGTGTACGAGGACGAAGAGGAACCACAGGGTGTGCCGGCGAGACCGACTCAACCGGTGAAGGAGGCGAAGCTGCATCGTCGGGAGAGCTCGCACTAGGGCTCCCTGACGGCGACAAGCCCGGCGAGGCCAATCCACGAGCCGAGACGGGACTGACCAGGGCCTGCTCCACGCCGGTCGAAGCAGCCACCGACCGAGGCGAAGATGCCTCCAGGTCGGGCGCGACCCCTCCTGGGTCAGGCGGAGAGCCAGCCAAAAGGCTGGGCGAAGCCAGCGGCACGCCAAAGTAGGCCGACCTAGGGCCAAAGCGGGCGCCACCGAGGGACCGGCGAGGCTGGCGGGCAGCGGGCGCCGGCCGAGGACCGGCGAGGCGATGGCGGGCAGGCGAGGCCACCCGTGGCGGCGAGGCCGGCGCTGCACGGCAGCCTCCGATGGCGATGCAGGGGCGGGTACGCTGGTCGAACCCGTTATGCATGGGACATGCACGTCCCGAGCCGGAGCTGCCGCATCGGTGTCCTGTTCATCAAGAAGCTCAAGACGAGTGCCACGCCCAGTACATGCAGCATGATTAGGCAACAATGCAGGGGCATATGCAACATCCACAAATTGATCAGGCGAAGGTGTGGACATGTGCACTGGTTGTGAGGAGATGGTAGAGTTTGTCGGAAGTGCGCGAAAAGGAAACACGTTTTCATCAAACACCACATCACGAGAGATGTAAACGCGATTTGTAGGAACATGGAGGCATTTGTACCCTTTGTGAAGAGAACTGTACCCTAGGAAGATGCACTTCTTAGAACGAAACTCTAACTTACGCTTGTTATATGGGCGAAGATGAGGCCAACACGCACAACCGAACACCTTAAAAAAGGTGTAGTCTAGAGTCTCGTTGAGCAAGAGTTCAAGCGGAGTTTGCATTTTCAGAAGTCGTGAGGGAAGCCTATTTATGAGAAAACAGGCTGTGGAGAAAGCATCACTCCAAAACCGAAACGGAATGGATGCATGAGCGAGCAAGGTTAGGCCAGTTTCAACAAGATGACGATGCTTACGTTCGGCAGTTCCGTTTTGCTGATGAGTATGAGGGCAAGACACACGATGCGAAATCCCAAGTTTGTTAAAAAAGGAGTTGAGGTTGTGGTATTCACCCCCAAGTCAGATTGAACATGGATGATTTTCTGCTTAAGGAGACGCTCAACATGTGCTTGAAACTGGATAAAAACATCGAACACATCAGACTTGCGCTTAATAAGATACAACCAAGTAAACCGACTATAAGCATCAATAAAACTGACATAATAGTTGTGACCACTAACGGACGTCTGGGCATGACCCCATACGTCAGAAAACACAAGCTCAAGAGGATGTTTCACAACACGACTAGACTCTGAAAACAGAAGTTGATGACTCTTGCCCTGCTGACAGGCATCACGCAGGGCGGCAGCAGATTTATTAGACACAACTGGTAGTTCATGACGATGCAACACATGACGAACTATAGGGGTCGCCGGATGACCAAGGCGTGCATGCCAGTGTGTAGGCGACACACGAACACCACTGAACGCCTGAGGAGAAGACTGCATGGATGATGTGTTCGGTACATCAAGTGCGTACAAGCCATGGCGAAGACGACCGCTAAGCAGAACGGCCCTCGTGTCCCGATCCTTAATAAAGAAACGAAAAGGGTGAAACTCAGCAAGGACATTATTATCACGTGTAAGTTGAGGAATAGACAACAAACTACGCGTAGCAGAGGGAACACGAAGGACATTAGAAAGAATTGTATGCAAGGAGAGAAGCCTGACCAACATGGGAGATGCGCATACCTGCTCCGCTGGCGGTGTGCACCTGATCATGACCACGGTATGGCTCCTGAGTGGAGAGCTTGCCCATCTCGCCGGTGAGGTGGTTGGTAGCTCCGGTGTCCATATACCATGATGGATCAATGGAGTAGGACGGAGTGCGACCATGATCATGAGTAGTCACGGCGGCGGCAGCCTGCTTGTCGTTTCCTTTGCCATTGTTGCCAAGGCCCAGGAAATCTTGCTTGTAGCGACGATGACAGCGAGATGCAATGTGGCGCTCCAGGCCACACAGCTGACAAGCCTGCGGGGCACCGCAGGAGGAGCAGCAAGCAACCGGCCAGTTGCCACCCGTGATGGATGGCGCATTGCCACGCGGGGCCGGATGCGAAGATGGGGCCTGCTTGCCCCCTGAAGATGAAGGCCGCTGAGGTTTGCCGCGAGTGGCGGCGTTAGCGGAGACGAAACCCGGCGAGACACGGCGGGCCTTGATGCGCTGTTCACGGCCAAGGAGGCGGGCATACAGCTCACGAGGTGGAAGTGGATCATCGCGGCCATGAACGTTCTCAACGAGGTTGTCATAATCATCGTCAAGCCCGTTAAGAACAAAAGTGGTGAACTCCTCATCCTGCAGAGACTGGCCAACCGAGGCCAATGTGTCGGCGAGACCCCGCATCTTGTTGAAGTAGTCCATGATGCTGAAGTCACCAAGCTTAGTCTCACCAAGCTCCGTGCGTATAGAGTGAGCACGCGCCTGAGACTGCGAGGCGAAGCTGGTGTGAAGCGCCGCCCACGCCTCCTGAGATGTAGCCGCGAAAATGACCAGCGACGAGACGCTCGGAGTAAGCGAAGACTGGATGGTAGAGAGAATGGCCTGATCCTGGGCCACCCATGTATGATACGCCGGGTGATGAGCGGGCGGACACGGGATGGACCCGTCAACATAGCCCTCCAGATAGCGACTGCGAAGGGCAACACACAGGCACGCCAGACAGGTAGTTGTCCGGCGTGAGCTTCACCGGCAGCAGATGCGAAAAGTAAAACGGTGATGGCGCCATGACCGGAGCAGCGTGAGCATGCATCGAGGGCGCATAGGGACCCGTCGGCGGGGCTGTCTCGAGATGAGAAACACCCGCCGAGTAGACGCCAGGAGCACCGGGAGCGAGGGCGTCGGCTCCGTAGTGTACCGCGGCCCCGTAGGATGACTGCGGTGGCGCAGCCATAAACCCGGATGGCGCGGAGTAGGGTTGGTGTGGCGACGGCGCATAGGACTGCGGCGGCGGCGCCAGGAAGTTCTGCTGCGGGGGAGGCGCGGATTAGATCGGCGCCGACGATGACTGGTGGTGATGCGACGGAAGCGCCGCATAGTGTTGATGAAGATGCGGCGCCGCGTAGGACGCGACGGGCCAGGAGGATTGCGGCGTCTGTACGGAGCCCTGGCCCGCCTGGGGCGCACCATACACAGGGGCGACGCCACCGGGCGGCGGTGCGACGGCGCCGTAGGGCGGCTGTACCGCAACGCCATGAGACGGCAACGCAAAGAATTTCAAAGAGGGAGCGGCCGATGGATTGGATCCGATCGGGGACTCGGTTGGCGGCAGGGCCCCGTAGGCCGACACAAGGGGCCGAGACGCGAGAAATGGCGACATAGGGGCGAGGGCCGGCGTGGCGGCGCAGTTCGGCGCACCGGCGGTGGCGGCGGCGGGAGCAGCGGAAGACATCGAAACCCTAGTCTGATACCATGTAAAACACAATATGTTGGGAACTTGCTCGACACCCTAACCGGAGTGTGGCTCTTTCATTATATAGAGGTATCAAAGGATACAATACAATGTTACAATATTAATACACAGACTACGTATAAATACAGTCTAACAATATCTACTATACTGTGTAGTCGGAGCTAGGAGAAATTTTCAAGTGCAACAGCTTGACGCCGTTAATCGTTGCAGGGTTCTTCTACTCTGCTATCACCAACACACACAAGATCAATAGAGAGGGAGGGCTGTGGGCGCTGGCCAGGAGGTGCCATGATGCCCACAGCAACGCCAAGAACAACAAGAAGCACCTCACCGACATCCGCGACCTCAACTTCCTCATGTGCCGGGCCATCGAGAACCCACAGCTGACTACGGCCTCCGCACTCCGGACAGCGCTCGTCTCCGTGTTCGAGGAGCCGGCGACGTTCGACGTGTCTGATCTGCAGAGCAAGGCTGGCGTGGAGGACTATGTCTGCTGCGCCACCGTGCACGGCATCGGTCCGTCGATCGGTGTGTTCGACTCTATCAGGGATGGCGAGTTGGATTGCGCGTGCATGTACCCTTATCCTCTGCATTCAAGGAAGCAGATACAGGAGGTGCTTGACAAGGTGAAGATGATTTTACACGAAGGGAGCAACCCAAGTGATGACAAGAATGAAAGCTGCACGTAGTCTTCCTGCACCGCATTACACGAAGGGAGGACCGGAATGATGACCCCCACCTACGTTGCCAAATCACCGAAACATTTCACGCACTGTTATTTTCCCACAAGCCACATGAAAATACATAACTTTGCTTGACTATTCATTTCTGAGCCTAGACTCATCTACATTCGGAGCCTGGGCACCGAATCGCTGCTCTCTATGCTATGTTATTAATGTGTGACACATCTCTTTCTCTCACAAAGGATGTTAGAGCACGTGCTACAGTCGGCTGTAAGTTTTTAGCCCGCTTCCCCTCTCTCTCTCTTCATCTCTCTTCCCCGACTAAGCAAAAGTATGATCTGGCATCTCTTATAGCCTGTCTACATCATTCTATTATACTTGCTTTTGACTACAATTCATGCATGCATGACTACTAGTAAATGAGTAGGATAGAACGGCTACATGCTTGGTTAGTTTTCTCTCAATGCATCTCAAGAACTAAAACAGTAATGAAGATGAGTGGAAATGAGACTAACAAAATGGGAAAACTAAAAAAAAGATATAACCAATAAACCGGAAAGGGGTACTTTCTATCTACAAGTTGGATTATTTTCATGTGAGTATCTGCTCTGTGTTTGCCAACAAAATAAAATAAAAAATGACACACGCTATGGGATGATGTGGCCATGCAAGCGCGGTGGCCATGGCTGAAACGGACGGATAGTAGCCGGCCGTGGAGTGAGTTCACTATAAAGGTGCCTAAGGAGTCCATGCAAATCTTCCTGGCTGCAACTAGGGTATAGGCTAGGGATGGGCGGTCTACCCTGTTTTGGGAAGACAGGTGGCCTGATGGCATGAGGATGCAGGAGGTAGCTCTGGACCTACATAAGATGATTCCAGCCAGGACCGGCGCGGCAGTTTGGTTGGTCAGGTCGCTGCTAGCGGCGAGTGGGCGGCTGCTGTTGGGCCAGACATCGATGCTGCTACCCTTCAGCGGTTCCTTGAACTGTAGATGAGGGTGGCTGCTTGGGAGCCGCGCGCTAACGAGCAGGACACGGTCTCTTGGTCCTGGGAGACGCATGGTCAGTTCTCGGTGAGATCGGCGTACGCGAGCCGGTTTTGGGGACGTGAGGTGGTGCAAACGGCGAGGCTGACTTGGAAAGCACGGGCACCTTTGGAATGCCGCTTCTTTGCTTGGTTGGCACTTAGGAATCGGTGTTGGTTCTCGGACCGACTAGCCAGGAGTGGTTTGCCGCATCAGGACGCGTGTCCGTTTTGCGATCAGGAAGAGGAAATGATAAACCACATTCTGCTCACGTGTGTGTTCGCCAGGATGACGTGGACGGCGGTTGGAGAGGCTCTTGGCAGGCGGGACTGGACGCCGAGCCAGGAGGATACACTGGGGGTTTGGCTGTGTAGTAGAAGTGCAGATAGCTCTATCCACACCAAGGACTTGCATATCGAGTTGCTACTAGTAAATGTGGGAGTTATAGAAGCATCATAATGCCATTGTCTTTGACAGCGATTCGCCCTTGATCAAGAGGCTCATCGCCAAGGTGAGGTCTGAGGCCAAAGTGTGGGCTATGGTAGGGCTAATCAAAGGGGAGTTGGAGGGTTTTCTAGGACGATTGTATAGGTGGGCTAATTGGGAGGAGTAGGGTATTTGCTTGTGAGTGGAATGGATGCGAGCTAAAAGCCGCACGATCATGTACATGTAAATTGTGGTGGAGGCTTTCTTTGCCTTTCTTTTTTGATATACTAGGTAGGAAATGCGGCTTGCCGCACCCAGCAGCAACGCTGCCGGGTATAGTCATAGCCAACCAGGTAATACAGTCAATGAAGCATTGCAAATTTTAAAAATATATTAATATTGTTATGTTTATCAATCTAATGTATCATGAGGGTGTTTGGTTCGTTGCACTATATGTGGCTCCCATCCATGCAAAAATTGGTTGTTTGGTACACTGCATAGGCTTTTGAGCCTAGCTCGATGATGGGCTTTTGAGCCTAGCTTGGTGGATGCAAAATTAAGCCTCTCAGCCAGGCCGAGGGAAACGCAAGTTTCAAGCGTAGCTCGTATGCAGGCTCGCTGCCTCGTTCGTTCCCTTCCTTTTTCATTGCTGCCTCGCTCGTCCCCTTCCTTTTTCCATCTTCTGTCTAGCGCCACCACCGTCCTCGTTTGTCCTCCACCAAGCTCCGTCTCCGTCCTCAACCAAGTGGCGCCCCCTCGTCAAGCCGACGTACACCAGATCTTGCCGCCTTGCATGGACGCACGCCGAATCTTGGTGCCTCGTGCCGCCGCGCCCTCTCCAAGCACCGGCGCCACCCTCGTCAAAGCGTCGCAGTCCTCGACCGTCCTCGTCAAGCGCAGGTGCCGCCCTTGTCCAAGTTGTGCCACTAGCCTCTTCAAGCGTCACAGTTCTCGGCCTCACCAATATATTTGATAGGTTCACATGATATAAGGGAAAAGTGCACGGGTTTAAAACATTATACCAAAAGCAAAGCAGAATCAAAGCTTGCCGCACCCTGAGTGCAACATATCCAACCGTAGCAAAATAGCTGGAGCACTGCATATAAAATGAAACATAACATTATATATGAACATAGCATTATAAGAAAATAGTTTCAGTGTAGTATTCTCTGGAAAAAAGAGTTTTATTGCAACACTAATACACCAAAGCATTATATATGAACATAGCACTATAAGAAAATTTGGAGCCAATGGTACATTTTTTTTCACAAGGAATATACTGAAAGCATCAAGGTTTACTACGTTACACCAGAAAGAACACAAAAATTGTTCACTGTAACTTATTTACAGTGCTAATACAGAGCATAGGAGTAAATTATATAATACTTGTTCAGTATAACTTATTTACAGTGCTAATACAAAGCATAGGTTTAAACTATATAATAATCCCTCTGTAAACTAATATAAAATCTTTTAGATTACTACTTTAGGTATGAGCCATAAACATATACTGCCCTGAGACACTTTACCCTGACAGCCTCCATCTCCTTCAAAAGATTGGACAAAGAGAAGAATGAGAGTAATCATGTATGCATGTCATTGTAACCAGAATTCCTACACAAATCACCATGCACACTAACCATGCATGGCACGGTGCTATTGCTAAGCAAGGTACATTACTATCATAGCATAACCTCTATCTGGGTAAATATAGCAACCTAGATCATAGCTTCCTGAAGCTATCTGAAATGTCCAGTGGAATATTCAAAGTACTCTCTTTGAAAAGTGGTTGTTCACAGCCAAACAAAAAACAAATACAGAAAAGTAACAGGTACAACAGAAGAACCCAGATTGAAGTACTGCAGCACGTAATCATTTTAGAAGAAACAGTCAAGCTTGGTAACCAAACCATCATCATAAAGTGTCTAAGTGAATAAAGGGCATAACTTTATGACAACATATCAAGCAAAAAGATTAGCTATTTTGCAAGAGCGGACACCAGTCGAACGATCCATAAGGAGAAAAGACTAATAACATAAGCAAGGAACTGTATACCTAATCATAAATGGCAGAAGGTGCAGCAACAACCAGATTTGGAAGTGAGGATTTCTTCGAGCATTACACAGAACAGTTAACCTACATTCTTGAGTCAAATCAACAAACAAATGATGGCAAAATATACAACCACTTCTGTGAAGAGCGAGCAAACTGGATTATATATAAGATATCGTCATATCATCCTAGATAATTAGTGGACTGAAATATATACATTGGCCTTGACGTTTATTGACCAAGTAGACATTACCTTTATGAGAACCGGTTAATTATATGAAAAACTCATCTACACGACCATACATGCTACTACTAAAGACCAAGAGAAGCTAACAGATCAAGTTTGAGGTGGAATGGTAACAGTCTATGAGTATTTGTTAAGTTCCTCTGCTGGATTGCATTCCATGTACCTCCATTTTAATCCCGCCATATTATTTTATGTTCTTTGTAGCTGATCAACACTTATAGACTTATAGTGTATCTGGAACATAATAAAAGCTGATGTAACATTAGGCGATCTCCAAATTCTATACTCGTGGGTCGTGGCCTATAGGTAAAATAATAATGTTTCAAATAGAGCCCAAAGTTTAGATCATCCATGGATTGCACCTACTCAAACTCAGCCTAAATATTTCTTAAATAAATCTGAGAAGCACTTGGTCTGAGGGAGGAGGGAGAGGCGGACGGCAGCGCCACCATGTCAAATTGACCTCCCTTGCTATATATGCTCTAGTATTTGTCATATCCTAAGTAGCCTAGAACAATTTTATAGCTGAGCGGTCTTTAAAGAACTAACATGTCCATACAATTGAGAAAATAAAAATCAAATAGTAACAATGCAAGACCATACATAAGACATGTCTCGCCTAACCAATGACCGGTTCAGTTTTGTATCACAAATGAGGTAAAACCTATGACTCGTATTAGTCCATACATTTGAAAAGAAGAGCCTTAATTACTTTGCCACAAACTACAAAAACACAATCCATGATATGGTTGATTACCTGACCATCTCCGGCTACCTGAAAAAGAAGTCCCTGACTGTGCCAACTCCTGGAGCCTTTTGATAATGTGACAACTCTTGTAGAGGACGAACAATCAACCGGGAGAGAAAACCAGCATAACGACCTCCTTCCGGCGCTGCCATGATCTCGTACATCTCCATATGATTAATAAAACCATAAGCTGAAAACATATGTCTGTATGCGCATCAACTGGATTACCCACTTAACAACTATAGTGAAAAATAACCCAAATGTATTGAGCAATTGAACCAGAAACTGAACACATATGTTTGTATAGGCATAAAGGAGACCAACCTAAAGAATGATTGAGCATCAGTATCATAGTCAATAACAGATAGTTCTCATGGATGCTGATGACACAACCATTTTTCATATGAACAGAAATAGATAAATCCATGTTAAGGAAGCTGTGTCTTTCTTAGTATATGTAGAAAACCTATCATAGCAAACAAACTAATAAAGAAAAAGGATCATCTCGAGTCGCGGACTAATCAAGATTAAATCACCACAAGTGATCATTTGCAAACACGACGTCATTAATAATAATAATAATAATCCATTCAAGACCACCTTTTAGTATAGGCATTTGTATAGGCATCTCCATCCTGAACACGACAGGGAGAACACCTTTTAGTATAGTCCGTTCAAGACCAAGCTGATAACAAATACAAGAGGATGGATCACCCCTTCTCCTAGTTGCTATATGAGCCTTCACACCCATACTAATGCTAGCACCCAAATCAACATGATCGGACAGCGCACCAGTCTTATCGCGTGCCTCAAGAATAGTGATAGATGGTAGCAATGCATCTTTACCTTTAGCTGATACATCTTCAATTTTATTGTGGCACTATAAGGTTACCATTATGTGTGATGACGAAGAGCCGGAGTTGCAATTAAGGAAAATAAATAGGTTCAGGTGGGATCATAAAACTGGAGTGTTCTCAATCATAATGCAATCTAAGCAGGGGAATAACTTCTTTTTCTGTAAATTAGCGTCAAGCTGATTTGCACAAAAATCATATTCTCAGATCTACAGAACCCTAGTTTTTCTTTGGCAATGTAACCCTTTTTGTTGCCCTTTCCAGCAACTGGAACACAACCAACTCCATTTTTAGCAAGTGTACTGAACTGCCAAACTTCCAGACATGGCACGATAAGAGAAGCAAGGATATCCACCAGTTGCATCAAAGATTATTTTGGGCAATCAACTCAACAATGGGCATGATGCACCTTATCAAAGGAAAATCAAGGACACTAATTGCAGATACATTTAAAAACACAGGTGATGCCAAGGTCTACAGAAAGATACTATTATCTTTAAGAAGAACACCATAGTCATTCTTGCTTGGGAAATAATCATCGCAATTCTTAAAAAATGTACATCTCATATCCAATTGATTCAGATAAAGCAAAAACGATATATATATATATATATATATATATATATATATATATATATATATATATATATAAAAGATAGGCACATCACATACCACATAGCACATTAAAAAACCTTGAGAACCAAATCTTGATCCTGGTCCTCTGCAAATAATACAAATTTATTCACTTAGGGAGAGCAGCCTAATAGAAGAATTATACCTAGCAACAGAACCGTGAGGCATATTAACAGCAGGCCCTCAGTGACTCATACAGTAAACTGAACATCAAATAATTGTGAAAGCAACCTTTGAAGCTGATTTTAAAATCAAAGACATATCATACAGTAAACTGAACATCCAAACCATTTAGTTTATTTGCAGTTCATACTACCTGTACAGTTGCAAGGTAAATCCAACTCAGATTTGAGGGGTAGAAAGAGGGAGGGAGGGGAGTAGGAGGCAACCATAGTCATACCCAACGCTGCATCTGGCCTGGCCGCCTGAGAAGGGTCAGCTCGTCGTCCACGCGCTCAACATAGGGGGCACCCACCGCATGCCCTTGATCCAAGCAGCTACTCCATGGCCTTCCTGCACATAAGCAGAGATGATATGACACCTCACGCGCACACACACACACACACACACCCATATCAAATGAAGAAAAATAAGTGAAGGGGGGGAGGATGGATGCACTTACACATCAGATGCCTCTCTTGGAGGGCATCCAGCGCCATGGGTGGAAGGAGCGGCTAGAGTTCCGAGTGGTGGTTGAGATTGGACGCTCGGGCCCTTGTCATTGCTTCGTGGAGAAGGAAGAATCTCCAGCCGACGTGGTGAGGCAAAGGAGGGCACCATCCGGCGGCTTGGAAGGAGGTGCAGAGGAGAATCATGCAGGATCTGCCTCTCCTCTCCTCTCCACTCCGGGTGACGTTCGGCGCGAGTTGGAGGAAGGGGTCGCCGGATCCGACCGCTGCCTGAGCTGCTGGGGTGGATCCGCGTCCATGGAGAGAAGGGGAAGGGTTGCCTGGATTGGAGGCGACGACGGCGGAGGCGAGGACGCGAGAAGGAGAAGGGGAAGCTATGGTGTGGAGGGTGGTCGACGGCCATCGGAGGAGAGGAGCCAGGGTGGCAGCGTGAGGGACGGGAGAGGGGAGTCGGGGCGAGGGGCTGGGGAGTGGGAAAGGAGAGAGGTCGCTAGGGTTACACACGGCGTGCTATCTTTTATACGCCCGCGTGTGAAAAGACGAGAATGCCCTCGGTGGGGCACGGGATTTACATGCGGTGGCATCACAACAATGTTTTGTTCGATCCAACGGTGAGGATCAATCCAGACGAAGACCGACGGCCAGGATTGATCCAGACGAAGATCTGACGGCTCCGATCAGTTTGGAAGCCCAATCCAACGGCTGAAAATCCAAATGCACGGGGAGGCTTCATTTTGGTTCAGACTCTAACAATGGGATGATATGCACACTCATGCATATTCGAGAAAAAAGAACTGCCCTACTTGAAAGGTCGAATGAACCCAATGCAATGCATACGCCACATGCTTGCGCCAGCAAACGGGGGATGGGGATAGAAAAGTAAGGCGAGAAATAACTCCAGGACACTATCTTTTATATATGCAGCACGCTACGCATTATTTTAGAAAAAAGGATAGCCCCCGGCCTCTGCACCAAACGATGCATACAACCAATTTTATTAGATATTAAGCAGAGTACAAACTAAAGGCAACCACTGTCTAAGAGATTTTTTACGGTGCATCATACTACTCAAAATAATGGGTATTATTTGATTGATCCAATGGCCAATATGGGTTGATTAAATTTTCGCTCAAGGATATATTGGTAATTCCCAATCAGAGGGAGAGTTTATTCTTTCTCAGTTGTAATCACGATGATTAATTCCCAATATGGGTTTCTCGCCACGCCACGCCGCCGCAAAAATCTCCATTCAATGCGCCGGCGTGAGGACCTCCCATATACCCACGCCACGCAAAGAATCGCATGCACATAGAACAACGATTTGGTGTGGCGGCGTGGGCGGTGCGATGGCGAGCAAGCCGCTTTGCGGAGGTGCAACGCGGCGGATGACATGTTCAAGACTCGTCGCACTCCTGAAGAGGCGCAGGCGGATGCGTGTCCACATCGCCGCCACTCGGTTCCGGAGTCGCCTGTGGAGAGATGCGTGGCGGGTCCGTTCAGCGCAAGGTGCGGATCCAAGGCCGCAGTTAAGAGCATCGGGCGGCTCGTTGTCCCGGAGATGTCTGGCGGTTACTCGCCAGAGGAGTAGAAGTGTGACGGGAAGACTTGTCGTGTGCCCGTCTTCGATCCTGCTCTCGCGGAGATTTTTTGTGATTAATCCCGTTGTGAGTTGAAGCGATAAATAATATGCTCGTGGCCATCCACAAGCGCCTCAGGCAGACGTGGTGTTACGAGAGCAAGCGGTGATCTGATTGTTGCGTAGTACGTGTGACGCGTGCTTGTGTTTCAAATGGCCGAGACTACTAAGCGATGTTAGCTTTTCTACGTCGTTGTGTCCTGTACGCGCGGTGCATGCCACCGGCACGAACCAAGGCCGTCGGCTTCGCTTCGTCGCCGGCCGTCGCATATCGCCGAAAAGTACATGGCGGCGTGACTTGGCCAAGAGATGATGGGAGAAAGATTGGCCATGATGAGGAAGAAACCTGCGTGCGTGATTGATAAACATTGAAGTGCCCAAAATACCCCTGACTAGTAAATATACTACCCAAAAACTGGTGTAGTATTGGCTCATCTGGGCCTATAAGCCATAGAAATGAACGGCCCAGTTGACTTGATGTACTGTAAAAGATCTCCTGTCTAAACCATTACAAGATATGAAAGAAACACCTACAACTAAGTCAATTTCTTCCGCAGCAACGCCTTCAAGAAGGAATAAACGCACTTGTGCCATCGTCATCACGTCCGACCAAAGACGACCTAGACAGGGATTTTCATCCTAGTTGCCGAGATCAGTCAATGAAGACCAGTACAACAGCAAGTAGTAGACAACACCTTCAACAAGGCAATGGCGCAAATTCGTCGCTGCTGCGCCCAACCAACAAAGGTAGTGAAGGAAATATGCCCTAGAGGCAATAATAAAGTTATTATTTATTTCCTTGTATCATGATAAATGTTTATTATTCATGCTAGAATTGTATTAACCGGAAACATAATACATGTGTGAATACATAGACAAAAATGATAGTCACTAGTAAGCCTCTACTAGACTAGCTCATTAATCAAAGATGGTTGTGTTTCCTAACCATAGACATGTGTTGTCATTTGATTAATGGGATCACCTCATTAGAAGAATGATGTGATTGACATGACCCATTCCGTTAGCTTAGCACTTGATCGCTTTAGTATATTGCTATTGCTTTCTTCATGACTTATACATGTTCCCGTAACTATGAGATTATGCAACTCCTGCCATCGGAGGAACACTTTGGTACTACCAAACGTCACAACGAATCGGGTGATCATAAAGGAGTACTACAGGTGTCTCCAAAAGTACTTGTTGGGTTGGCGATTTGAGAATAGGTTTTGTCACTCCGATTGCTCGGAGAGGTATCTCTGGGCCTTCTCGGTAATACACATCACATAAGCCTTGCAAGCATTACAACTAATGAGTTAGTTGTGAGATGATGTATTACAGACGAGTAAAGAGACTTACAAGAACGAGATTGAACTAGGTATTGGATACCGACGATCGAATCTCGGGTAAGTAACATACCGATGACAAAGGGAACAACGATGTTGTTATGCGGTCTGACCGATAAAGATCTTTGTAGAAAATGTAGGAACCAATATGGGCATCCAGGTCCCGCTATTGGTTATTGACCGGAGATGTGTCTCGGTCATGTCTACATTGTTCTCGAACCGTAGGGTCCGCACGCTTAAGGTTTCGATGATGGATATATTATGAGTTTATGTATTTTGATGTACCGAAGGTTGTTCGGAGTCCCAGATATGATCACGGACATGACGAGGAGTCTCGAAATGGTCGAGACATAAAGATTAATATATTGGACGCATATATTTGGACACCGGAAAGGTTCCGGAGAAGTTTGCAGCTCGGAGGTTACCGAACCCCCGGAGGTATATGGGCCTTATTGAGCCCATGTAGGAGGAAGGAGAAGGAACAAGGGAGGCGCGCCCCAAGCCCAATCCGACTGGGGAGGGCGGCCGCCCCCTTTCCTTTCTCCTTCCCCTCTTCCTATTCCTACTACTAGTACTCCTTCCTTCCCTCCAAATAAGATAAGGAAAGAGAGGAAACCTACTTGGAGTAGGTTTCCTCCCTATGGCGCGCCCCCTTGAGGCCGGCCACCTCCTCCCTCCCTCCTTTATATACGGGGTAGGGGGCACCCTAGAAGAGACAAGTTGATCCTTGAGATCGTTCTCAGCCGTGTGCGGTGCCCCCTCCATCATATTCCACCTCGGTCATATCATAGCGATTGCTTAGGCGAAGCCTGCGTCGGTAGAACACCAAGATCGTCCACCACGCCGTCGTCTTGATGGAACTCCCTCTCCCGAGCTTTCTTTGGATCGGAGCCCGAGGAGCGCCATCGAGCTGAACGTGTGCCAAGAACTCCTGAGGCGCCGGAGTAATGGCTGGGATCGGCCGGATCGCGAGGAGAACGACGACTACTTCCTCTACGTTGTGATCGACTCGAGGCGCCGGAGTAACGGCGCCGATCGGCCGGATCGCGAGGAGAACGACGACTACTTCCTCTACGTTGTGATCGCTTCCGCTTTGGTCTACGAGGGTACGTAGACAATACTCTCCCTCTCGTTGCTATGCCATCACCATGGTCTTGCGTGTGCGTAGGAATTTTTTGAAATTACTACGTTCCCCAACAAAGGGCATCCGAGCCTGGTTTTATGCGTTGATGTCATATGCACGAGTAGAACACAAGTGAGTTGTGGGCGATACAAGTCATATTGCCTACCAAAGATGTCATACTTTGGTTCAGCGGTATTGTGAGATGAAGCGGCCGGACCGACATTACGCCAGACGCTTACGCGAGACTGGTTTCACTGCTACGAGCACTCGTGCTTAAAGGTGGCTGGCGGGTGTCTGTCTCTCTCACTTTAGTTGAACTGTGGCATACGCCCGGTCCTTGAGAAGGTTAAAACGGAGTCTATTTGACGAAATATCGTTGTGGTTTTGATGCGTAGGTAAGATCGGTTCTTGCTCAGCCCGTAGCAGCCACGTAAAACTTGCAACAACAAAGTAGAGGACGTCTAACTTGTTTTTGCAGGGCATGTTGTGATGTGATATGGTCAAGACGTGATGCTATATTTTATTGTATGAGATGATCATGTTTTGTAACCGAGTTATCGGCAATCTGGCGAGGAGCCATATGGTTGTCGCTTATTGTATGAAATGCAAACGCCTGTAATTGCTTTACTTTATCACTAAGCGGTAGCGATAGTCGAGAAGCAACAGATGGCGAAACGACAACGATGCTACGATGGAGATCAAGGTGTCGCGCCGGTGACGATGGTGATCACGACGGTTGCTTGAGATGGAGATCACAAGCACAAGATGATGATGGCCATATCATATCACTTATATTGATTGCATGTGATGTTTATCCTTTATGCATCTTATCTTGCTTTGATTGACGGTAGCATTATAAGATGATCTCTCACTAAAAATTATCAAGAAGTGTTCTCCCGAGTATGCACCGTTGCCAAAGTTCGTAGTACCCGCACACCACGTGATGATCGGGTGTGATAAGTTCTACGTCCATCTACAACGAGTGCAAAACAGTTGCACACGCAGAATACTCGAGTTAAACTTGACGAGCCTAGCATATAACAGATATGGCCTCGGAACACGGAGACCGAAGGTCGAGCGTGAATCATATAGTAGATATGATCAACATAGTGATGTTCACCATTGAAACTACTCCATCTCACGTGATGATCGGACATGGTTTAGTTGATTTGGATCACGTAATCACTTGGATGACTAGAGAGATGTCTCATCTAAGTGGGAGTTTTTAATATGATTAATTAAACTTAAATTTATCATGAACTTAGTACCGATAGTATTTTTTGCTTGTCTATGTTTACGTAGATAGATGGCTCGTCCGTTGTTCCGTTGAATTTTAATGCGTTCCTTGAGAAAGCAAAGTTGAAAGATGATGGTAGCAATTACACGGATCGGGTCCGTAACTTGAGGATTATCCTCATTGCTGCCTGAAGAATTACGTCTGGAAGCACCGCTGGGTGCGAACTGCTTGAGGAGCTGCGAGAAGTTGTGAACGTCTGGCGAGCAAAGCCGATGACTACTCGATAGTTCGGTGTGCCATGCTTTACGGCTTAGAACCGGGTCTTCAACGACGTTTTGAACGTCATGGAGCATATGAGATGTTCCAGGAGTTGAAGTTAATATTTCAAGCAAATGCCCGGATTGAGAGATATGAAGTCTCCAATAAGTTCTATAGCGCAAGATGGAGGAGAATAGTTCTGTCGGTGAACATATACTCAAAATGTCCGGGTATAATAATCACTTGATTCAACCGGGAGTTACTCTTCCGGATGATAGTGTCATTGATGTAATTCTCCAATCATCGCCACCAAGCCGCAAGAGCTTCGTGATGAACTATAATATGCAAGGGATGACCAAAACAATTCCGAGCTCTTCGCAATGCCGAAAGTCATGGAGGTAGAAATCAAGAAAGAGCATCAAGTGTTGATGGTCAACAAGACCACTAGTTTCAAGAAAAGGGCAAAGGAAAGAAGAAGGAAACTTCAAAAGAACAAAGAAGAAAGTTCTTTGCTCAAGAGAAGAAACCCAAGTCCGGACCTAAGCACAAATCGAGTGTTTTACCGCAAGCGGACACTTTGGAAGCGGAACTGCCCCAAGTATTTGGCGGATAAGAAGGATGGCAAGGTGAACAAAGGTATATGTGATATACATGTTATTGATGTGTACCTTACTAGAGCTCGTAGTAGCACTCGGTATTTGATATCGGTTACATTGCAAATATTTGCAACTCAAAACAGAGGACTACTGAATAAACGAGCACCGCAAAGGACGAGGTGACGATGCGCGTGGGAAAGCGGTTCCAAGGTCAATGTGATCGCGGTCGGCACGCTACCTCTACATCTACCTTCGGGATTAGTTTTAGACCTAAATAATTGTTATTTGGTGCCGGCGTTGAGCATGAACATTATATCTGGATCTTGTTTGATGCGAGACGGTTATTCATTTAAATCGAGAGAATAATGGTTGTTCTATTTATATGAGTAATATCTTTTATGGTCACGCACCCTTGAAGAATGGTCTATATTTATTGAATCTCGATAGTAGTAATACACATATTCATAATGTTGAAACCAAAAGATGCAGAGTTGATAATGATAATGCAACTTATTTGTGGCAATCGCCGTTTAGGTCATATCGGTGTAAAACGCATGAAGAAACTCCATCTTGATGGGCTTCGGAATCACTTGATTATGTATCACTTGGTACTTGCGTAACCGTGCCTCATGGGCAAGATGACAAAAACGCCGTTCTCCGGAACTATGGAGCGAGCAACTGATTTGTTGGAAATCATACATACCGATGTTTGTGGTCCAATGAATATTGAGGCCTTGGCGGGGTATCGTTATTTTCTCACCTTCACAGATGATTTGAGCAGATATGGGTATATCTACTTAATGAAACACAAATCTGAAACATTTGAAAAGTTCAAGGAATTTCATAGTGAAGTGGAAAATCATCGTAACAAGAAAATAAAGTTTCTACGATCTGATCGTGGAGGAGAATATTTGAGTTATGAGTTTGGTTTACATTTAAAACAATGTGGAATAGTTTACGCAACTCACGCCACCGGAACACCACAGAGAAATGGTGTGTCCGAACGTCAGAATCGTACTTTACTTGATATGGTGCGATCTATGATGTCTCTTCTTGATTTACCGCTATCGTTTTGGGGATATGCTTTAGAGACGGCCGCATTCACGTTAAATAGGACACCATCTAAATCCGTTGAGACGACACCGTATGAACTATGGTTTGGCAAGAAACCAAAGTTGTCGTTTCTTAAAATTTGGGGCTGCGATGCTTATGTGAAGAAACTTCAACGGATAAGCTCGAACCCAAATCGGAAAAATGTGTCTTCATAGGATATCCAAAGGAGACTGTTGGGTACACCTTCTATCACAGATCTGAAGGCAAGATTTTCGTTGCTAAGTTCGGATCCTTTCTAGAGAAGGAGTTTCTCTCGAAAGAAGTGAGTGGGAGGAAAGTAGAACTTGATGAGATAATCAGATTCCGCTCCCTTATTGGAAGGTAATTCATCACAAGAAATGGTTCTGTGACAACTACACCAATTAGTGAGGAAACTAATGATATTGATCATGAAACTTCAGATCAAGTTGCTCTTGAACTTCAGAGGTCAACCAGAGTAAAATACGCACTGAGTGGTACGGTAATCCTATTCTCGGAAGTCATGTTACTTGACCATGGCGAACCTACAAACTATGAAGAAGCGATGGTGAGCCCAGATTCATGAAATGGCTGGAAGCCATGAAATCTGAGATAGGATCCATGTATGAAAACAAAGTATGGACTTTGGTTGACTTGCCGATGATCGGCAAGCCATTGAGAATAAATGGATCTTTAAGAAGAAGACCGACGCCGATGGTAATGTAACTGTCTATAAAGCTCGACTTGTTGCAAAAGGTTTTCGACAAGTTCAAGGGGTTGACTACGATGAGACTTTCTCACCCGTAGCGATGCTTAAGTCTGTCCGAATCATGTTAGCAATTGCCGCATTTTATGATTATGAAATTTGGCAAATGGATGTAAAAACTGCATTCTTGAATGGATTTCTAGAAGAAGAGTTGTATATGATGCAACCAGAAGGTTTTGTTGATCCAAAGGGCGCTAACAAAGTGTGCAAGCTCCAAATGATCAATTTATGGTGCAGTGCAAGCCTCTCGGAGTTGGAATAAACGCTTTGATAGTGTGATCAAAGCATATGGTTTATCTGAGACTTTTGGAGAAGCCTGTATTTACAAGAAAGTGAGTGGGAGCTCAGAGCATTTACGATATTATATGTAGGCGACATATTATTGATTGGAAATGATATAGAATTCTGGATAGCATAAAAGGATACTTGAACAAAAGTTTTTCAATGAAAGACCTCGGTGAAGCTGCTTACATATTGGGCATCAAGATCTATAGAGATAGATCAAGACGCTTAATTGGACTTTCACAAAGCACATACCTTGATAAAGTTTTGAAGAAGTTCAAAATGGATCGTGCAAAGAAAGGTTTTTACTCAGACATAAGGTGTAAGATTGAGTCGGACTCAATGCCCCACCACGCAGAAGATAGAGAGAAAATGAAAGATGTTCCTATGCTTGACCATAGGCTCTATCATGTATGCAATGTTGTGTACCAGACCGACGTATGCTTAATGTAAGCTTGGCAGAAGGTACCAAAGTAATCCAGAGTGGATCATCGGACAGCGGTCAAGAACATCCCGAAATACGAAAAGGACTAAGGATATGTTTCTCGTATATGGAGGTGACAAAGAGCTAGTCGTAAATGGTTACGTCGATGCAAGCTTTGACACCGATCCCGGACGATTCTAAATCGCAAACCGGATACGTGTTTTTGTTAAACGGTGGAGCCGGTTGGTGCGATTCTAAACAAAGCGTCGTGGCGGGATCTACATGTGAAGCGGAGTACATAGCTGCTCGGAAGCGCAAATGAAGGAGTCTGGATGAAAGAGTTCATTTCCGATCTAGGTGTCATACCTAGTGCATCGGGACCAATGAAGATCTTCGTGACAATACTTGGTGCAATTGCCTTGGCAAAGGAATCCAGATTTCACAAGAGGACCAAGCATATCAAGAGACGCTTCAATTCCATTCGGGACCAAGTCCAAGTGGGAGACATAGAGATTTGCAAAATACATACGGATCTGAATGTTGCGTAATTCGCTGACTAAGCCTCTTCCACGCAGCAAAACATGATCAGCACCAAGACTCCATGGGTGTTAGAATCATTACTGTGTAATCTAGATTATTGACTCTAGTGCAAGTGGGAGACTCAAGGAAATATGCCCTAGAGGCAATAATAAAGTTATTATTTATTTCCTTATATCATGATAAATGTTTATTATTCATGCTAGAATTGTATTAACCGGAAACATAATACATGTGTGAATACATAGACAAAATGATAGTCACTAGTAAGCCTCTACTAGACTAGCTCATTAATCAAAGATGGTTGTGTTTCCTAACCATAGACATGTGTTGTCATTTGATTAATGGGATCACCTCATTAGAAGAATGATGTGATTGACATGACCCATTCCGTTAGCTTAGCACTTGATCGCTTTAGTATATTGCTATTGCTTTCTTCATGACTTATACATGTTCCCGTAACTATGAGATTATGCAACTCCGTTTACTGGAGGAACACTTTGGGTACTACCAAACGTCACAACGAATCGGGTGATCATAAAGGAGTACTACAGTGTCTCCAAAAGTACTTGTTGGGTTGGCGTATTTCGAGAATAGGTTTTGTCACTCCGATTGTCGGAGAGGTATCTCTGGGCCTTCTCGGTAATACACATCACATAAGCCTTGCAAGCATTACAACTAATGAGTTAGTTGTGAGATGATGTATTACGGAACAAGTAAAGAGACTTACCAAAGAATGAGATTGAACTAGGTATTGGATACCGACGATCGAATCTCGGTAAGTAACATACCGATGATAAAGGGAACAACGATGTTGTTATGCGGTCTGACCGATAAAGATCTTCAGAAAATGTAGGAACCAATATGGGCATCCGTGTCCCGCTTATTGGTTATTGACGAGATGTGTCTCGGTCATGTCTACATTGTTCTCGAACCGTAGGGTCCGCACGCTTAAGGTTTCAAGGACGGATATATTATGAGTTTGTGTATTTTGATGTACCAAAGGTTGTTCGGAGTCCCAGATATGATCACGGACATGACGAGGAGTCTCGAAATGGTCGAGACATAAAGATTAATATATTGGACGGATATATTTGGACACAGGAAAGGTTCCGGAGAAGTTTGGAGCCCGGAGGTTACCGAACCCCGGGAGGTATATGGGCCTTATTGGGCCCATGTAGGAGGAAGGGAGAAGGAACAAGGGAGGGGGCGCCCCAAGCCCAATCCGAATTGGGGAGGGGGCCGCCCCCTTCCTTTCTCCTTCCCCTCTTCCTATTCCTACTACTAGTACTCCTTCCTTCCCCTCCAAATAAGATAAGGAAGAGAGGGAAACCTACTTGGAGTAGGTTTCCTCCCTATGGCGCGCCCCCCTTGAGGCCGGCCACCTCCTCCCTCCCTCCTTTATATACGGGGGTAGGGGGGCACCCTAGAAGAGACAAGTTGATCCTTGAGATCGTTCCTTAGCCGTGTGCGGTGCCCCCCTCCATCATATTCCACCTCGGTCATATCATAGCAGTGCTTAGGCGAAGCCCTGCTGGTAGAACATCAAGATCGTCACCACGCCGTCGTCTTGACGGAACTCCTCTCCCCGGAGCTTTCTGGATCGGAGCCCGAGGAGCGCCATCGAGTGAACGTGTGCCAAGAACTCGAGGCGCCAGAGTAACGGCGCTGGGATCGGCCGGATCGCGAGGAGAACGTCGACTACTTCCTCTACGTTGTGATCGACTCGAGGCGCCGGAGTAATGGCGCTGGATCGGCCGGATCGCGAGGAGAACGTACGACTACTTCCTCTACGTTGTGATCGCTTCCGCTTTGGTCTACGAGGGTACGTAGACAATACTCTCCCCTCTCGTTGCTATGCCATCACCATGGTCTTGCGTGTGCGTAGGAATTTTTTTTGAAATTACTACGTTCCCCAACAGGTAGGCACAATAGTTTTTACTCTGGACATGAAGCAGTGTTCCAATTAGTATCTTAAAGACGGATTGTTTGATAGTCGCCTCCGCCAGTACTCCACGCCAGGGCCAAAAGGCACTAGCATATTGATGGGATGTCTTCCCACCTTAAACCACCGTCATGGCCATGTCTAGGCGCGGAACTGACCGCTGCCACTTCACATCGAAGCGAATCACACTTCGGTATCCACCATACCGTCGGAGCCGCTGCTCCGGTGCTAGAAGCCGACAAGGAACCATCAGTGTGCTTGCGCATCAATGCCGAACTCTGCTGTTGACGCATCAAGCCTCCACATGTGATGGCCATTGCCCTCGCACCAGACGAAAATCTCTTATGCGCCATCAGTAAATGCCGCACATGACCACCACCGTCGTGCATGCAAATATGCTGACGCACCTGCAAATGTGTTGTTCGTCCGTTGACCTCCGTGCCATGGCGGTTGAGGGCCGCCGCCCCCGCCCCTACCGCAATGACCAGCGGAGGCCGCCGTCGCCGCCATTATTGTTATCTGTTCGTCCGCCGCCGATGATGTTGTACAAATCGACACCACCAGCTATTCTATCGCACGCCGAGATGCCGACTCTAAGGTATCGACACACGTTGTCGGAGCTGCATCGCTTAGATTTGCCCCGTCCCCGGGTGCCCCCGGTATCGCGATCTTCGATGCTAGTACACTTTTCCATGGCCATCTCTCCCGAGGGCGACCCTTCCTTCCCAGTTGTTGCATCGTCGGCAGCCACACCATCCCATGCGCCGCTACTGGCTTCAGATCTGACGCCTCGAACACTTTCAAGACGCCGGGATTGCAGTCTCCCGTCACAACCTCTGCGGCCATGGACGAGGAACTGAGAAGTGCAACCTTAGAATCTCTGTGGCTGCTGCAGGCATAGCCACCAAGTCGTCTCCATCCATTCTGCCCACTCCAACGAGGAACGCGACCATGAGTACAGGCGCCATCACGGCCGAGGTGGACAGAACATCGGAGCCCACGCGTTGCATCACACGGCCACTGGTCCGCTGGTGCTTCTGGCCCTCGTCGGATGGCGCCGGCTCACAAAACACCGTCGCAGGAGAGGATGGGGCCGAATCGCCCCTCCGTGATTTTAGGATCGGGCGGTTTTTTCATCGCCCCTCGAGTAACAGTCTCACGTTAAACTCATTGAGATTAGGTACATCATAGTTGGAAGTAACTTAAATTAGTAACATGCATATGTTACTAGTCTATATATGTTACTATCTCTATAGTAAGTACTCCCTTCATTTGGTTTTAGTCTGCATATAAAGTTTGGTCAAAGTCAAGCTTTGTAAAGTTTGACTAACTTTATATTAAAAAATATCAACATTCACACTATGAAATCAATATAATCGGATGCACCATGAAATGTATTTTCAATGTATGGTTTTAGTTTTGTAGATGTTCATAACTTTTAATACAAATTTGGTCAAACTTCGTGTATTTTGACTTTGACCAATATTTATCGCGGAGTAAAAAGAAACAAAGGGAGTAGTAGCATATGTATGACATCGTGGAAATCTTCATTTATCTAGATGTACTCATTTTACGTGGGGTGTATTATGTTACGGTAATATATTATATTATGTTATCATAAACACCTATCTTCTAATCAACTACTTGTCACCTAAGTTACTAGCTAAGTTACGGACAGCCTTAGAGCATCTCCAACAGCCGCGCTATATAAGCGCCGTGCTGAAAAATTAGTGCTTTTGCGCGCGCACGCTATCACTCCGGGCGCTCCAGCGGAGGCGCAAAAACCGCGCGTGGCATATCCCGTTCAGCGCGCCTGCCGAAACGCCATCGCGCGCCGTTTATTTGCTACGCTCGCTCCCGCGTGCTGGACTCTCGAGCGCTCGCCCGCTCGCAAATGGTGAACTGCAACTGGTGCTGTTTGTAGCAAATGGCCGTACATACAACTATGGCTACTATCTTGCGGATGACATCTATCCAAAGTGGCAAACATTTCTGAAGCTGTTGAAAAAACCGGAAGATAAGAAAAATCTTGATTTCCACAATGCTCAGGCGGCGGCTAGAAAAGATATGGAGAGAGCTTTTGGGATTTTGCAAGCCCAATTTGTTAGTGTGAGAGGACCGGCTAGATTTTGAGATCAAAAGATGATTTGGTACATCATGCACGTTTATGTGATTATGCACAATATGTTCATCAAGAATGAGCGTGGCCAAGATGTAGACTAATCTTACTATGAGCTCTTGGGACATCCCATGCGAGTGCGGCGGAGGGCTGAAAGGGTGGCCCGTTTTGTTGCCTCCTATCATATGCCATTCGACGTCCCGCAGCGCATGATGATTTTCAGAAGGATCTCATTGAGGAGTGGTGGAATTGGAATAGCCGACAAAGAGCATCATGATTTGTGCGTTTGATGTTGTATTGTTGAACTATTTGTTGTATTGAAAGATAAACTATTTATTTGAGTTGTAATTACGAAATTGAACTATTTATTGTTGATTTATTTTACTTGTGTTGATCTTCTTGCTTGTTTTTGAGCGCATATGTTGTTTGTGCGAGAACGCGCGTTGCATTTTTGCGCGCTGCTGAAGCTACGCGCGCTGTATTTTATCGTGGCTGCTGGAGCCAGTACTTCCTGCTGTATCAAACCAGGCGATCGACGCGCTGCAAACTGATTTTTAACGCGCCGTGCGTTGGATGGTTGTTAGAGATGCTCTTGGGCAATCCTGTTTCCTAACCATGTGTCTTTATGCAGAAGTAACAAATATCGAGTAGACAACGGCTAGATAGCTTGACGACAGTTCAAAGGCCTCTTTCAGTGGAAGTCAGGATACGTCTCTCTCATCGATCGTCTCAATTAGACAAAAGCAGTTTCACGTATGTACGGCACAAGGTGGAATAATTGCCAAACTTCCATGAAGACCATCTACTCCCTTCGTTTCTAAATGTTAGTCTTTGTAGAGATTTCACTATAAATCATATACGGATGTATATATAAGCATTTTAAATTTAGATTCATTCATTTTGCTTTGTATGTAGTCTATCTAGTGAAATCTCTACAAAGACTTATATTTAGAAACGGAGTGAGTACAAGACTAGAACCATTTTCAATCCAGACACAAACCACCCGCATATATTCGCACATCGACAAGCATCTCTCGATCTCACCGCACGACAATGCATTCCGTCGCAGCTCTCTTCCAGCTGCTTTACCTCCTCTTGTCACTTCATCGGAGCCAGTGCTCCAGCGCGGCGGCCACGGCGAGCAACTTCTCCTCCTGCCTCGTCTCCAATGGCGTCACGAACTTCTCACTGCCCACGTCTCCGAGCTACGCCGGGCTGGCGGTCTGCTCAACTCCTCCATCTTCAACCTCCGGTTCACGCTCCCGAACGTCGCTGGGCCCGCCGCCGGGCACATCGCCATTTGACCTTAATGGACAACTATTTTTCCTCGATTCTCTATTCGCTGACAATTTTCACCGGCATTTTAGGATGCGAAAAATGTCTTTGATCGTCTCTACCTTGGCTTCTGGTCCTTTGGTGATGATTTCATCTTGAAGAAGGATGTCGTAGGAAGGATTAAATTCTCGGGTTACCAGAAGTGCATAAACACATTGCGGGTGCTTGCATGTGGCACGGCCGCTGATTCATACGATGAATACCTACTGATGTCTGAGAGCACATGCAGAGACGCCATGATAAGATTTGCTACTACCATGGTCTCGCTGTTTGGACCTCAGTACATGAGAAAACCAACTATCGCGGACCCCGAGATGATCTTGGCAATCTCTGAAGCATGAGGGTGGCCAGGTTTGCTCGGATCTCTTGACTGCATGTATTAGAGATTGAAGAACTGCCCAAAAGCTCTACAAGGGCAATATCAGGGTGATGTTAAGAAGCCCACTATCATGCTTGAAGTAGTTGCATCACAGAATCTCTGGATTTGGCATAATTTTTTTCACATGCCCGGGTCTCACAATGACATCAATGTGCATCAACGATCACCATTATGTGCTAGGATGACTGAAGGGAATGCTCCTCCTTGCAATTATATTGTCAATGGGCATGAGTACAACATGGGCAACAATCTGGTTGATGATATCTATACACCATGGGTTACCTTTGTCAAGACCATCTCTGAGTCACTTGGTCAGAAAAAGTCTCACTTTGCCCAAAAACAAGAAGCAGTTAGAAAGGATGTTAAGAGGGCATTTGGAGTTCTATGAGCACACCTTTTGGTAGTTTGTGGACCTGCTAAACAATGGGATTCAGAGACCTTGTGAGAGGTGATGACATATTGTGTAATCATGCATAACATGATCACAGAGGATGAGGGTGAGGATGCTGCCGCAACTCTTGAATTTGAGAATATGAGTGAGCCTATCAAATTTTCATAGCAGAACCTAGCCACATTTGATGAGTTTGTTAAAATGCATCAACAAATTCGATATCGAGCAACTCATGGAAGATTTGATTGATCATTTGTTAGCGATTAAAAAGGACAACTAGTACATATATGCTAGTTAAATTCAAGTTTGAATTATTATAATTTGAATATTTTGTTGGACTGTAATATTTAAATTATGGACTGTGCTAACGACCAGTCGACTAGTCGCTAGCAACAGGTCCACACGACTACTGCTATTCTTATTCACATGCCCAGGCATCGGTATTCAACATGCAATGCATGAGGAGTAAACGAAGGAAGCAATTCCATTCTGATGATTAGAGTATGCATGCATGTGAAACGAAATAGCTGATGTTAGCAATTATTTCATTTAAATTCATAATTCAAAATGTTTTACAGCTCTAACCGTCGCTCCGATTGAAAAACCGTTTTCACATAAAAGATCCGCGATGATGAGACCTTCAAAACTAGATCCCATGTTGATATGTTTCGGCGACTTTTTTTAGGGGTCAAAAGTTACCAGGCCCAAGCTGAGTAAGTTATCACATCTTGTTTACATAGAAATTACCGGGGCATAAAAATGGTCCTTTAACCTTCTCCGCACGTGCAAATGAATTAGAGGACAAAAAAGATGATGCGATCCTATATCCCCCCCCCCCCCCTATTTCAAAACTTCAAATTTTTTTGTAAATCAAACAATTAATCCGATTGAAAAATCGTTTTCACATAAAAAATCTGTCACGACGAGAGCTTTGAGACTAGATACTATGTTGATATGTTCCGACAACTTTTTTCTCAGATCAAAAGTTACCACGACTAGGCTACGTAAGTAATCACGCATGCGCTACATATGTTACCATGTTGTTTACACAGATATTACTGGGTTATAACCTGATTTCTCCAACCTTCTTATTAGCTCAGGTTAAAGTTACCGCAGTGTCTGTGCGTGAGTTATCACGATAATGGCGCGTAGGGTATCAAACTATTTACGCCAAGGTTATCAAGGGATGTTTTAAACAACCCCCTCGCTAAAGTTATCGGGACCGAGGCACATAAGTTATCAGGTCTGCGGTGTGTGAGTTACCATGCTATTACACAAAAGTTACCGAGGGGATATTTCATCAACCCCTTCCCCCATGCAAAGTTATAAGTACCAAGGTACATAAGTTTTCTGGTATGCGATGTTTGAATTACCATGTTATTCACATAAAAAGTTGCCAGGGGGATATTTATCAATCTCGGTGTTTGATGAAGATTTTTTGGGGTAAAAAAAGTTACCACGGTGTTTGTATGTGAGTTATCAACTTTGTTGTGCATACTTACCATGTTCTTTATACAGAACTTAATTGTTATGTTTTCAAACACTTCTCCTCCCGAGCCATAAGTTATCACAGAGTTTGTAATTAAGTTATCGGATATGTGGTGTGTATATTATCATGCTATTTACTTGAAGGTTACCAGTTTGTGTGTTTTCAGCACCCCCCACCCTGATCAAAACTTACCACGATGTTTGTACGTAAGTTATTAGGGAAGTGATGCGTAAACTATCATCATATTTACAGAGAAGTTATCAAGGTTATATCTCGTCAAAACTCCTCCCCCCCCCCCTCCCACGGAGGGAAAAGTTATCATGTTTGCGGTGCGTAAATCATGATATTCACAAAGGAATTACCGGGGTATATTTCATCAACTTTTTCTGGTTTAGAAGTTATCATCATGTTTGCATGTAAGTTCTCAGGCTCGCGGTGCATAAATTACCATGCTATTCACATAGAAAATATCGGTTGGTATATTTCAACAACTTCTTTCGCCTCGGGCTAAAATTATCACGGTGTTTGTACGTAAATTATCACATTTGCGGCCCCAAAATTACCGGCTTTCAGAGACGACCTACCACCTTCTCTTCGTCAACATCTCCTACCTCTCGGACAATATTCTTTAGAAGAATCATTGATCACATTACCAAAATCATCCACACCGTCATCCGGGTGTTGGCGGAGATACCTATTTCCATCATAAAATGGAACAACAAAGATAAACTAGAGAAAACTCATGGAATCAAAAAGGGAAAATGTATGTTTTATAGGAGATGCAGTACTAAATATCATGATGAAATAGTTTAGCTTTATCAAACTTAACACCTACATACACAGTGTGGAGTGGTTAGTGGATTAAGGTCATCCTTAGCTACATGTTACAGGTGCTGAGTTCGAGCCCCCCCCCCCCCGCGCATGCAATATTTCTTGCCCAACTTGCTCTATTTTTACATAGTTATTAGTACCTGCGAAAAAAAGAAAGTGCGGGCGTGCACGTAATTAATTCAGCGCGAAAAAAGGGGAGTGCGGGCGGGCAGGTTATAATCAGCATGATTTCGGGGAGGAGCGAGGGGATAGCTTCCGCGGGTTGTTCGGATCTGATAGTCGACTGGAGAATAGCTTTCTCGTTAAACTATAACTACGGGTGCATTTGAACATTTGTACATTTTTAGCTAAATTGAAATTAGATATGCGGTTATTTTGAGCGTGCGGGTTTAAATAAACGGGGACGGATGTATGCGGCTACGGTTAGATGGCCAGTTCCCGCATCAATTTCTACGGATTGGTCCCCCAAATCCGAGGCTAGCTAGATGATGTGTCCGGTTTAATGGTCAGCGTTGGAAATGCCCTAACTCTTCAAAATAAGAAAACGAACGAATTTGAATGTAGGTGACGCGTGACACGAAGAATTGAGGAAGAAGAATACACAAAAATAGTGGCAGGTTGTACGAGGGAGCTTAAGGAGAGGGAAGGAGGGGGAAAGCTCGCTGTACCCTGTATGGCCTCTCGCCGACGAGGCGCCTTCCGCCACCTCTCCTCGCATGCTCCGCTATGCAACGATCTGGGTCGAAGTACAAACGAAGTGGGGCGACCCGCACCCGAATGAATCCCAACAAACAAACGAGCCCGATACACACTGAGATTTGTTAGATCAGATGGTCATAAAATTCAACCAGAAGCCAAATGGAAAACATATGACTGAAATTTAGGAGAAGTGTAAATCAAAGACTAAAAATTCATGCTCGACTCATAAACCAAACCGAACCAAGTACTAAATCTCATGTTAATCTACAGAAAAGATAATCTCATGTCGAACTCTCTAAGATTAGGCAATCTCGATTCCTAAACCATTTGTCGTCGCCTACTCGAGATTTGTTTCTTCTGCATAAAGGCAGAAAGTACCCAGCTGCTTAACTTTCAGAGGCATCTTTTATCAGGAGGCACGATACGTCTCTCTCGTCGATCGTCTCAATTGACCAAGGAAGCTGTTTCACGTGCGTAAGTACGGCACAAGGTGGACTAATTGCCAAACTTCCATGGAAACCATCTAGTATAAGACTGCAACCATTTTCAATCCAGAGACAGACCGCCTGCATATATTCGCACATCAACGAGCATCTCTCGATCTCACGGAACGACAATGCTTTCCGTCGCAGCTCTCCTCCAGCTGCTTTGCCTCCTCTTGTCACTTCATCAGAGCCCATGCTCCGGTGCGGCGGCGGCCACGCCGGGCAACTTCTCCGCCTGCCTCGTCTCCAACGGCGTCACCAACTTCTCCCTGCCCGCGTCTCCGAGCTACGCCGAGCTACTCAACTCCTCCATCTTCAACCTCCGGTTCACGCTCCCGAGCGTCCCCGGGCCTGCCGCCGTTGTCCTCCCGGAGTCGAGGGATGAACTGAGGCAAGCCATCCTGTGCGCGCGCGCCAGCTCGCTGGCGATCCGCGTGCGCAGCGGCGGGCACAGCTACGAGGGGCTGTCCTACACCACGGAGAACCACGTACAGTTCGTGGTGGTCGACCTCGCGAACCTGAACCGCGTCCGGGTCGAGCCGGGCTCGGCCACGGCCTGGGCCGAGTCGGGAGCGACGGTGGGCGAGTTGTACTACGCCGTGGGGCAATCGAGCCAGTCCCTGGCGTTCCCGGCCGGGTCGGAGTCGACCACTGGTCTAGGCGGCCAAGTCTCCGGCGGCGGGTTCGGGCTTCTGTCCCGGAAGTTTGCGCTCGCCGCGGACAACGCGCTGGACGCGGCGCTCATCACTCCGGACGGCAGAGTCCTTGACCGGAGCTCAATGGGCGACGACGTGTTCTGGGCGATCCGAGGCGGCGGAGGCGGTAGCTGGGGCGTGGCGTACGCTTGGAAGCTCCGGCTCGTTCCGGTTCCTCGCAACGTCACCGCGTTCACCGTCGGCCGGACCGGTCCGGTCGAACTCATTGCTGGCTTACTTCACAGGTGGCAGCATGTCGGGCCCAATCTACCGGACGAGTTTTATCTCTCCGTGTATGCTCCAACCGGATCAACGGACGGCAACGTCTCCATCTCCTTCACCGGTCAAGTGCTTGCGTCAAAAGACCACGCGTTGTCGGTTCTCAGCCAAAGCTTTCCTGAGCTAGGTTTGACCGAGCGAGACCTCTCAGAAATGACCTGGGTCGAGTCGACGGCCAAGTTCGCCGGTCTGAGCACGGTGGAGGACCTGCCGAACCGGCATCGCCAGCCAAAGCAGTACTCCAAGAGCAAGTCCGACTACGTGCAGGCACCGATTTCGAGGCACGACATGGCCGAGATCGTCCGGCACCTATCGACCGGGCCGACCGGGTCCATCCAGCTAGACCCCTACGGCGGCGCCATGGCGCGGGTCGGGAGCTCCGAGACGCCGTTCCCGCACCGCGCCGGGAACCTGTACAGCATCCAGTACGGCGTGAGCTGGGACCGGTCGCAGATAGCCCGCGCGGAGGAGTACATCGGATGGCTCAGGTCGTTCTACAGGTACATGGCCCCCTTCGTGTCCAAGGATCCACGCGCTGCGTACGTGAACTACCTCGACCTCGACCTGGGCGTGAACAACTGGACGCGCGCTGCCGGTGGGTCGTCCGCGGAGGCGGTTGCTCGTGCGAGGTCGTCGTGGGGGGAGGCGTACTTCGGAGAGAACTTCGACCGGCTGGTCCGTGCTAAGACGGCGGTCGATCCTGGCAACGTGTTCAACAACGCGCAGAGCATCCCTTCCTTGAACATTAGAGCCGAGGAGTAGACATGATGTTTGCGAAATAATAAATCTGGCCGTGAGGAGATATGTATACCCAATCTTTACATCTTTATCTTTACTAGTGGTTGAGGCGTCATCCGGTGGCGCCGCCTGAGTGAGAGTTGGGGCGGTGCCAGGTGAGAGGCGCCCCTTTCTTGTTCTTGTTTGCAAAAGCAATGCACAACATTTTTTTGAAATATCCTCTCAACATTTATTATAACAAGCTTAATAGCATCAGAGTCAAAAGAGTTAATTTGGTACAAGAAAAAGAGCTGGCAGAAAAATCCTCACCAAAGCCACAAAGAGAAATAAAATACAGTGCTAGCTACTGGCAAAAAATAGAGGTAAACTGATATAGCTACAACAAGCAGAGATCCTCTAGAATGGCCTTTCATAAGACTACTTGACTACTTGCAGATTTTCAATCAAGAATACTTGGCTACCCGTAGACTTGTTTTTTCCTGTCAAATAGTCCTCTTGTAAACGAAAGTGCCTTTCTGCTCCCGAGCTCATTTGAGCTCGGTGAACAGTAAAATCGAAAAAAAAATAAAAAAAATTCAAAAAATTCCAAAAAAATTCTCAAAGAAACATTGACAAAAGTTCTAAGTGCTTGCAAAAATTCATCATGAAATCACATTCCTGTAAGGCGTGGCAAAAAAAAACAAATTCAGCCTCCAAAATGCTTTTGAAAGTAGCATTTTAAGAGTACCAATTTTGTTTTTTTTTTGCCACGCATTATAGAAATGTTATTTCATTACGAATTTTTGCAACCCCTTAAAACTTTTGTCAATGTTTCTACCAAAAAAAAATTGGAATTTTTTGAATTTTTTTCGATTTTACTGTTCACCCGAGCTCATATGAGCTCGGGTGCAGAAACTCCACGTCCTCTTGTAAAGGGTTACTTCCTTTAGTAGTTCTACAATAGTTCCACCAACTGGATCATTTTTTTGTTTTTGTCAATCCCAGCAATCTTCATAGCTAGTCAATTTATTACTCCCATGTGACCATCCATCCATGAGAGACAGGCCTGTAATTGAAAAGCTTACTGAAAGAGGTCAAACTCACGAAATTGAAAACACACTGCATTATCAGACGATATATCTAACCAAGCAGCAGTGGGGGAAAACACCACCCCAAAAATCATTTTTCAACGTCCTCCTCGTACCCACTGCCTATGATGCTTACCTGTTTAGAGAAGAAGTGTCAAGAGATGCTTATCTGTTGTGGGTCTTCACAAATATATGTTAAATAATAGGTAGAGATTCTAGGTTGCTACCTGGCTACCTGCTTCCCATTAACCTCCTCCTATCCTCATCAGGTCACCATCCCTGCTTCCTCACGCCGCCGAGACTACACACTCCCTGGTTGGTTCCTTCAATGCGTGGCAACAAGAGATGGTTATGCTATTAAGATTCCTATAAACTAAAATATATGAGGAACTGCGGGCATGATTAATAACATATCACAATTCAAAATTAACTTCGAGCTTGCACACATCAACCCTGCACACAACTGCTACCTCCACCCAGGCTTAATCCATCTTAGTGAACGAAATTAAGTTAAGTTAAGCAAGCATCACTCATGCATGAAATCTTCTGCTCCTTCTGTACTTGCACCATCTGGGGAAGAAACTTAACATGTTAGCATGTTCGCAAGAGCTGAGACATTTTGGTTAAGCAACCATCACTCAAAAAAAATAAACAAGTAACATGGGTTTGCATTAATAATCATATAATTTGTACCAAATAATAAAGAATGGTTAAGAGGGCTCCCAGGTACTCATATCTAACATGATTACAATATGTGCAATAAATTAACATGTTGTTGTCAACCTCAAGCTACTAATTATTCTACTAACGAACTAAAATTGCAAAGTAGACATCACCATCCCTGAGCCTATAAATTATACAATGTCTAGAGCGAAGAATAAACATACGTTTTTCTCGACCTTGATGGGAATATAGGCACCAGCAAAAATATTAAGGCTTAGCGGAAATGTTTAAATACTGTACCTTTCAACAAATGCTAATATTTGGCGCCCCATGTCTTCAATTGCTGATGCCTGTGAGTTTAATTATTAGTGGACCATCAGGCATAATTACAGAAATATCACATGAGTACACATACCTTTGATTCTAGGTTCGCCTAGATTGCTGATTTCGCTGATGCTTTAGCACGGTCTGGTTGGGTTTGGTCAACTGCAATAAAAAACGAAGTTTCAGCCAATAAATGAACCATAAAAAACTCAATGTCTGATGAATATATATGCCCTGAATATCCAATGTGAAGATTAACTTCCTTTTCTTGGCTTCTTGTCGCCCTGCATACTCTTGAAATTGCATCTAAACCTTTTTCTTGGCTTCTTGATGTCTCACTGTTAGCAGTCATAGAGATACAACATGGCAAGTCAATTAACTGAATAAATGAATAACACTGCGAGAAGGGCAGAGTAGGAACAGCTGCACATCGGCTCCAAACGACAGCACGACAGGTCAAAGAAGCAGCTTGCCAATGTTCTAGTGATCATCAGAAGTCCACAAAGGAAAAATCACAACAAAACAAGAATAAAAAAGATCTTATTTTTCTGGCATCTCTCACAAGCCACAAAAGACACACAATCGCAAATACGTCAGTCAGAGCACATAACAAAGTGCCAGAGTCTTACATATATGAAACAGACATGCATGTTCATGGAAGTTAATCACTAGATGAATGATAGCTTGAGAGCTTGATGCGTTTACGCAACCGCCTTGCTCGTTAGTACATCGATGCCACCATTTTGTCTTCCTGCCGTCGAAAGCAACCTTCTCCTCCTCCTGCACATAGTCCGTGCTGCTTAGGGCCTATGCAACGCCGTTGCCCGCCAGCTCGCTTAGGTGAGCACCCTATTAAGCCTTCTTCTACCCGATCTACTTATTCAACGACAGTTTCATCATTTAAGATTGGGTGCAATACACACAGGAGCAGGCCAGTTGGACCAAAGCTGTGGGAGTACAAGGTCTTCCCTGCTGTTATTTATCCAAGTGAAATACTCCTATGTCGTGACGATTATCCTTATGTCTAGCTATCTGCTCATTCTCGTCATTATTAAATTAGAAAGAAGTAAACTGTGAGACCCTGCCCTGTTTTGCTTAACTACAGGGAAAAGGTACAGATATGTCTACCTATTTATGTGCAGATAAGTTATAAATCAGCATGTTCATCTGAGGACTAATGAAACTGAAACACTGAAATTAGCAGCATAGTACAACTACTGAACCGGTAAAGAAAAATAGTCTTACAGTATAGGTTAAAAAAACCTAAATCTATAACATGTGCATCCTGCAGAAATAAATAATTCATAGGTTTGAACCAATACATCGTGTAGGTACTGTACGGGGCCATATCCAGTGCGTCTTATTTTGTAGTTAACCATAAGCATTCGAAAAGAAAAAGGGGGCACCATTGATATCAACATCAAAATTGAATATTTATGCCTACTAACAGAGACATCATGAGGTAGAAGGTGCAACAGGTTTAACGTGACACTAAATTAGACAAAGGTAACAACCTCACTTCCAAACCAATTTAGCATCTCCGATCTACACATAGAATCTATACCATTTGCTCATCAAACAAATTAGGATAGAGTAGCCATATACCAACAGAATAGAAGAAACTGTATAAGATCAAGCCATCTAAAGGGGGCTCATGTTGTAGATGCAACCGATAGATAGAGCAGCACCTGCAGCAAGATAGAGAAGTTACATCAAACAGAGGCCAAGGACACGGCCTGGATGGAACACAAAGCAACCAGCAAGGCAAATTAAAAGTGGCGGGATGTTATATAGTACAGATATATAAAATATGCATTTATATTTAACTATACATGTATTCATTCCATCTATCTATTATCCTGATTATTTAGGACATTGTTTTTCAAACTGTCAACAAAGAATTTTCTAAAATGTTATGGACCACAAGATGCTATATAAATGAATATACGTATCGCCATAATTAGGAAGCACCATGGAAAGAAAACTGGAAGATGCCGGACATCAAATGTGAAGTAGAGGCACTGTGGATAACAAATCAATGATTTGTATATGCAGCAGCAGCAACCTAAGGTCCTTACATGGAGGAAAAGCATGCAAAGTGAAGATGGTTCCTGTCCTAGAAAAGGGGAGAAGTCGAGGTGAAGAAATCGACAGATAAAAGATTGACCCGGACTTGGGAAGACAACGGCCATGGAGAAAGGACCTAGTGGATGCAGCGAGACTTCGACACTTGCTCTTCCTCATCTAAAACAGTAAGAAAATGCAAACACAGAAGCACAACAGATATATAGAAATATAAAACACGAGATCTGAAAATTTTAATATAGAAGGGTGTGATATGTGAAGCACCATTTTTCCAATAGTAGTGAAGGAGTCCAGCAATGGTCGGCCTTAAGAAGTCACCTAGCAGTTTGCTGGCCAGTTCCATCAACCTGTACTTCAATTAGCATGGAGGTTATTTCAATTAGCATCCCGAGGCTTGCAAAGTAGGTGAAAACACATATGACAGCAACCACCTAGAGATAGATAAAAGGAAAACCGCTACCATGCAAATCGAGACAATCGTCAGGCAGACATCACCATCCACTCCCAAACAAATATAGCAAACATAGAACCAATAAACTTGGAGACTTGCATGTTAGATTGCAAGAACTCTCCTGCACACCAAAGTAACATGGCCTCCTGCAGAACAAAGGGATCTAAGAATGGCCCATAGACCAACTGATGTAGCAGAGAAAACGCAACAAATCTGAATCACAGCACGGCATCCGCTAGAAACCATTGATAGTACTCAACTCGGAACTTGGAAAGAGAGTTACTAATTTCATCATGAAGAAAGATGGTTAAACTGACCGGCTATACAGATGAATAATAAAAAAGACAAATGAAAGAATCAGCATGGGGAAGATTTGGTGCAGTCTTCTCTACAAACTTGAGAAACTGTCCCCCACTATCTACTGAACCACTAATGTGCTACCACCACGGAACAGAGAGAGGGTCAGGGAAGAAAGATAAGGGAAGGGAGAGGGGACTTGCACGTGAGGGAAGGCTGGCCTCACCGGCATCCACCCGTGGTGGAGAGGAAGAACTTTAGGAGGAGCACGTGGACGACGGCTGCCTCGAGCGGAAGAACGGCAGACGGCGGATCTGACGGCCTATCACTGCAGTTGTCAACACCAACCCTGTTGCCCTCGTCAGGCGGCCCCGTCGCCGTTCACCAGCGCCGGGTGGCCGCGCCGCGCCGTGGACGACATACTCCTCCCCCTCCTCCTCCTCGTGTGGGGAGATCACGATGGCGAATCCCTCGTTTTAGGGAGCCGTCGCCCAAGTCAACCCATCTTTGTGCTTCTTCTTGCTTAGCACCAAGACGGAGAACAACTACTCATGAGGCAGAGCAACGGCGGCGGAGAGCATAAGGGAGAGTGGAGACCAGGCTGGCCGGCGGCGTGTTGCTGCAATGTTATGGAGAGGGGGCGAAGCATTGGCGGCGGCGGCGAGGCAGTGCCCCACCGTGGGTCCTGGGTCTCGGATTTTCTATTCAGTCGGTAGGGCCCCACCGTGGGGGGCGGCTGCTTTTGTCTTGGTTGAGGAGGGGAGGCGGAGACGGCGGAGGGAAGGGGGCTCCTCGCCGGTGGTTAGCAGCAGGTCGGCTAGGTGGAGATGGCCCGCGGCGGGTCCCCGGCAAGGAGCGCTTGAATGCGGGACGCGTGCTTCACAGGAACGGCTGCAGGTATGGAAGATGTTAGTATGGAGAGGAGCTCGGCGAAGGTCTCCCGTCATGCTCACCGCCAGCAAGCGCATGTCAGTGGGGATGTTAGTAGTCGCCGGCGGTGTTGGGGCGCAAGGTATCTTTCCCCGTGTCCCCGCTGTTATCTCTGCTCAATTTGTCCCTGTGTTGCTCGATGTGGTATGCCTCTCCCTGCATTCGATTAAGTCCATCGTCATGGTCGCTGGTCATAGAGCTCGTTGCAGGTGTCGCTCAGTTCGCTGGTTGTGTTGGCCAAGAATGTTTGTGATAGCTTAGTTCATCAGGAACGCTCCTGAATTTTTTTTTGCAGGCACATATCCGCCAATGTAGCTCATAGAGCTCGCCGCTGGTGTCTCTCAGTTAGCTAAGTTTTAGCATCAATCATCAGTCATCAGTTTCCATTAGATTCCTTGTCACTCAGTGTCCTTAGTTTCTCATCTTTCCTGATTGTGCACTAATTCAGTGCTTATCAGTCTAAACTTAGTCTTTTTCAGTACTTCAGCGTCTTTCTCAGTGCATATATTTTTTGTAAAGTCAGTCATGTTTCTTTGTTTTTTTGTTTTAGTCATTTATTATCTTGTGTGAGCTTCTTGATGCGACAGTTTCTCTCTCTTCAGTTTAAGTTATTGTTCATTCTTCAGTGGTGTTCCGTGTTCTTGTCAGTACCCTTTCATCAGTGCTTATTTCATCAGTCCTCAGTTTTTCTTTGGTTCAGTCCTTAGCGCTTCAATATTCAGCCTTATTATTTATTATTTCATTCCATCATATAGTATTGAAGTTTCAGTATATGTCATCTTTATTTCACTGTAATTCATTGTTCCTCTCATTCTTATTCTTAGTTTTCCTCACATGCGGATTTGCTTCTTCAGTTTCAGTAGTTTCATTGTTAAGTGCCATTTTATTCAGTTTCGTCAGTAGTTTCAGTGATAGGTGTCATTTTTTCAGTTTCGTCGGTAGTTTCATTGTTAGGTGTCATTTTCTTTAGTTTTTCAGTTTTCAGTGTGTTGTTTGTCAGTATTCAGTTTTTTCAGAGTTTTCAGTCATGTAGTTGATTTACTCATTTTGTGTTTGGCAAATAGTCTTCAGTATTCAGTTTGATCAGATATTCATTATAGTTTTCAGTCATCTATTTGATTTATCACTAATCTAGTTTGAACTGATATTTAGTATAGTTTTTGGTTATGTAGTTGGTACTCATTTTAGGTGTTCCAAGATGGCATTGCAGATAGTCTTTAGGATTTTTATATTTTGTCTTTTCTTAGTTTTCAGTTTTCTATCATTTCAAAAATTTCAGGTCCGCTTAGTTGAGTAGTTATTGTTCAGTCTTTTATTTAGTTTTATTTTCTTAGTTTTCACTCTAAAACTCATATTTAGTTGGTCAGTCTGTCATAGTTACTCCTCTTTCTCAATATTTCGAACCTTTTAGTTTTTTTCCAGTATGACCACAGGTATGTTTTCTTCAGTTTTTTGGATCATCCTTAGATGGTTAGGAGAGTGGCCTCTCTGCTTTTCATGTGTAACCTCCCTATCTTTCTGCCTCTTTTGGCACATGTGCAAGTGCGGCTCTTTGTGAAAAACTGGAACCTACAATTAAAAGCATCTTCTGTTTTCGTGTCAGCTCATAATTGTAAACTGGAAGCTACAATTTGTTGAGGGGAAAACTGGAACCTGTACAATTAAAAGCACTTTTTCTGAGTATTCAGTTTTATCAGTGTTTTGGTGCAATTTTCTTCAGTCCCATCAGTTTTCATTGTATCTACATTTGTCATTTTCACTACTATAGTATTCATTTACTTTGCATGGGGTCACCACCAAGAAGCCCGCCGACAGCCGCATTGCTTCCAATATTTTTTTTCCTTCTAAAATGTGTTCTTCATGCCACCATCATGTCTGAGAGGGATGCCTATCATCCATCACCGGCCCATGCCAAGTACATTCACTTTCGGCAACATCTGCTTGCTTGACGATTGCGGGGACCGCTACGGTAGCGCCATATCATTTGGGATTTGGCTGGCATGAGATTTCGAGCGATCAGTGGTAAAAGCCCTGTTGTTTTTACTACAAATCCTTTGTGACCGTGTTTTAATTTTAATTTTTAAAATTTTGTTTCTTGCATTTTTTTGCAGATTGTTCCATGCAATATCAGGCTAGAGTTCAACAGAATCACAAACACATTCCAATCTTCAAATTGCGGCGGATGGTCTGGCTGACATAGCATCACCACTGCTGTTTACAAAACTTGCAAGGACGGTCGAATTGAATTTAAGGAGGGGTGGAAGGAGTTTTATGTTCGAGGAGAACCTTAATGTTGGCAATGGTGTACTGATCACCACAGGCGCAACGCATTTGAGGAGTTCAAAATGATTATGATCATCCGCAAGATCTGAGAGTTGCTCCAGTTTTAGACAGGAGACCATGTGCACTCGTGTTATTTTATCGTTATAGTTGTCTGTCAGTCGAATAATCTGTAATCCAGTGTGTGTTGTTTTTTTATGTATGCTTGTGCTTTCAAGCTACCTGAAAACCTTCCCTTTTTTATGAATCAGTATTATTTATTTGAATTATTTTGTTTGTTAATCTGCTTTTTGAGATGGCATGGCCTGCGTAGAACTTAGTTTTCAAGTTGTGTTTCACACTTACTGCTCCATTTAGAGGTAATTTCCAGCCATGGTCTTTCATCTTTTGTGCCCTCAGTTCCTAGTCAATCTGACAGAGTCTTTTGCTGGAATCCAAGCAGCAATTATGGGTTTCTTTTTTATTTTTTTCAAGCGTCTTTTTTTGCATGGATCATAAGGTACGGATAACATTTGTTTTTTACTGAATTTGCAGCCTAGTTACCAGTTTTCATTTCAATTTTTTGTTCTTCATCATTTTTGGTCAGTGTGTTGGATTTCGTAAAAGCTCTCCTCCCATAGAATAACCAAAGCATCTCTCCTCCCATCATTGTGTTTATTGAAGTTATCCTCAGATTTTCATTTCGTCTGCATGTTTTTTCCAAGATTTTTGCATGTGTTTTCATCAGTCCCTACTCTACTATAAGTAGGTATACATGTGATCTTGTTGCGAAGAACATGAAGTCAACTTTAGTCATGTTTTTTCCAGTCTTGTTCTGAGTTATCTGCATTTTTCAGAAGAAGAAGAGGATCAGTAGGGGGGAAGGAAGGCGCACTTGCTTGGACTGGGGCCGGGGCGAGGTCGGAGGCTAGCCCAGCCCTCGAACTGAAAGCCAGGAAGACGTGGGAGGGGTGTTTAATGGGTTTGTCAGGCGGCCCGTTAGGGGACATTCTGATGAGCAAATCGTTAGAAGGGCCAGTGCACAATTTCGACCTAAACTCAGGAAGAAAACAGATGCTTTTTTGTAGTAGGTCTGGACTGAGTTCTGGTGTAGACACGTGTCAAACAACGACTGGTAGAAAAAAAAACAGCCTGAAGCAAATAGGAAAACAGACGTGTGATGATTAGTCACTCCCTTAATCTTTATCTTTTATCTTTACCTACTAACAAAGCGACTATCGCTTCTGGTCGTCCGTCATTAGTTGGTAAAAACTACCCACCAATGCCACCCGTAAGTGAAAAAACGATTCAATTTTTTGGATCAAAAGTCGCCGCCTCCTTCGTTATTTTAGAGAGGCGCGATGAGTAAAAGTCACGAAACGATGAGCAGCAGACTGGTTGGCGGATCTCTCCTCTAGCGGCGAGGCGACGGTTCAATCCCCAGCCCCTCCACAAAATGTTCGTCGATTCGAAAAACTGTTCACTAATTCAAAAGTATTTTATGCCTAGGATTTGATTAGTTTTTCGAAAGTCTTTATATGTCTTGGCGTTGGGAGTAGTTCGTGGTCAATGAGATATGTTTTTAAAGTTTTAAACGTTCCCTTGCGCAACATAATGACAAGTGTGGTATGCACTAACAAACTCATAGCCTTGGGATTTACCGCGTCGAATGCATCGTGATCACGTGGACATCGCGACCATCATCGGCTAGAATGAGAATGGCAACATGGTGAGCCACTGTGTTAAAATAGAATACGCTCATATATCAGGATATTGAGTCATACTTAGTTGGTTAGCCATAATTTTTTATCTCCTGTTGCAACGCACGGGCATATTTGCTAGTAACGAATAAAACTCGATGATACCCCACGATTGTTTCAGATATTGAGTAATATTTGAAATAATAACACGTGAACCAAAATTATAATACATACGATTTACTATATTTTAATTATATATAGCTTTTTTTATTGAAACCTAATCCTCCCCGCGCTCGCACCACACCATTTACCCTCCCGCCTGCGAAGCCGCCCCCGTTCCCCACGGAAGCCATGGCAGCCGCAGACTCCCGATCCTCCACTGGTGCAGTGATGGCTGCCGCTAACTAGAGATATTTGGATAGACATGGGGAGAGTGTGTATTGTGTGTGTGTGTGTGTCGGAGAGAGAGAGCCATCGAGTAGGTGTCATACATGTATGTGTGTGTGTGTCGGAGAGAGAGAGAGCCATCGAGTAGGTGTCATACATGTATGTGTGTGAGAGAGACCTTGAGAGAAATGGAGAGACATCGAGTAGGTGTCATACAAAGAGAGAGGGTGTGTTCGAGAAAAAAGAGAGAGAGTGTGTGTGTGTGCAGCGGCGAAGCTACGATTAGTCTGTGGGGTCAGTTGACCCCACAGCTTTTTAGAAAACAAGTCTAAAAACACTGTTCAATTACTGTTCATATTAAAGAAAAAATTCAAAAAATACAATTGACCTAGTTAAAGCCCATATGTATTTGTTGGTCAGCCCACGCTAGAGAAAAACAAACAGCCAGGTAATTCTGGAATCTGACGAGGCCACGAACCTACGATCGAGGGCATCCATTGTTCGTTTCGGCTCCGAGCCGCCGACTCACTGGGCACACGCGCTCGCTTCGCCTAGACGCCTAGGAAGTTCGACGATGGCATCTGTAAAACGGATCAACACCAGCGCTGATGGCAGAATAATCATGTGGTGAGTCTCCTTAATTCCTTTGTTGATTTTTATACTGTGAAATGTTGATGATGAACTGAACCACATCTGGCTCCAGAAGACTAGAATTTTTTGGCTTTAGATGGAATTAATTAGGTGTGGCAATTTCTTGTTTTATTCTCAAAAATAGGTCCTATATGCACTGATTTCATCATCCGAGTTCAAAATTTCACTCTTAGTTTAAAATTTCACCCTTAGGACAACATAGCACGACTCACGTCAGATCTAAGGTATATCACCGGCTCATGTCTAGGCTATCACATGTTACTATTATTATTAGATATGCACAAACTGTTATGTAGATGCTTGTTTGTATTTTTGGGACGATTATAAATCTACCAGTTTGTATGTATGATGGCTTCAATATCAAATTAGTTGATACACAAACTACCGATCAAATATTCTAGCACCAGTAAATTTAGGTAACAAGCTAGAATCGCCATATAGGATTATCTACTGTATTCTATGTGTTTTAGGTGTAAGAGCCACATTCAAACTAATGAACAAAAATACAATTTTCTAACTGTAAAATACATATTATTTTGTGTTCCTTTATGTATTGTCATTTTCAAAAAAAAACTTTTATGTGTTCATTGTCTTATTCGCCCCACCTATGGTCAAATCCTGGCTCCGCCCCTGAAACTAATGAACAAAAATATAATTTTCTAACTGTAAAATACATATTATTTTGTGTCTCCGCCCCTGAAACTAATAAAAAAATATAATTTTCTAACTGTAAAATACACATTATTTTGTGTTCCTTTATGTATGGCCATTTTCAGAAAAAAAAACTTGTATGCGTTCATTGTGTTCTTCGCCCCCCCTATGGTCAAATCCTGGCTCCGCCCCTACGCATGCTCGTGTGTGTGGAAGAAAGATTGATTAGCAATGCAAGACAAGCCTAGGAGCGTGTGTGAGACCAAACTGTGTTGGGCAGAGTAAGCCTAGGGAATGAGTTGTGAGCGTTGTGTCGTGCCATGAGAGAGTGAGAGGGTGAATTGCTTCTTTTAACATAAGAACAGAAGGGCAGCTGTTTGCTTTTTTTTAGAGAAAAGCGGTTGTTTGCTATGAAAAAAATGTCATGTACTTTTTTACATAGTGAAAAATATCACAAACTCTAACATGTCATTTCTGAAGAATAATTACTAACAGGTAATTTCCACGTGAACCTACATGTTATTAAGATCAGGATGTAACTGATTTTACTAAAAAGCATGATGTCTCTCACTCTGTCTAAATACGGTCACCTGCTTGCATCTAGACCATGAATATATATTATATATGAACTTATTTTATTTTAATATATGTATATATGTTCACCTTTGTAGATCAGAGATAAAACCCGATTACTTAGGAGGATGGACCAAAAACACACTGAGTTTTACAGAGAAGAAATGCATATAAATAATTGTTTTTCTTAGTAGAGATGTTGCACAGGATGTACAAAAGATGTATTACTATATATGTTTATTTTTGCAGATTATGAGAGAGATGGAGGATGAATTATGTCCATGTTTAAAAATAATCCATGGGCAAGGTCCTAAGGCGACGATGTCGTTGGAAGCATCTAAAAATTCATCAAGTTTTAAGTATATATGTGCAATCAATTTTATTTTATTGAAATGCATTGCGCCCATAGCAACGCACGGGCATTCTACTAGTATATATAGTTGTAAAACATTTATTGAATATAAGTCGAATAATAGAATTAAAAATATTTTCCCCATGCATGGTTGCATGTGGTAGTGGGACTTCTTTCATGCATGGTTTGCATGTCGAGGTGAGACTTATCTCATCCATAATTGTATAATGATGTGGTATTCTTGCATGTTGGGATAACTAAGTTAGTGAGGATCACTCTTTTAAATATATAGGATAGACGCGGTTGAGTTGCTCTTTCCTATCTACTCCTGATCTTGTTGTTGTTGTTGTTGTTGTTGTTGTTGTTGTTGTTGTTGTTGTTGTTGTTGTTGTTGTTGTTGTTACATTTTTAGAAAATGACATGAATTTAACAATTCAAGCAAGGGGTCATGATGGTTAACATGAAAATATCATAAATTTTCTGCAGGTTATCTACCGGGCGTCTGGATGGATCTGTACGCGGTCATTACTACACCGTGCGGAAGTGAGGGAGCTTATGACCATTGGATGCAACCGATGGCAGACAGTAGCATGGGCTACATACAACCGATTTGTATGGCGGTCCAATAATAGGATATGTGTTTTGGCATTGTGTCCTATTTTTGCCAGTTGTGGCTATTTGTTTACTCATTTGATTTTGTTTTTGTACCTAAGATGATACTCATACTTGATACTCTGTTTGTTTAATAAAATGGTTGTGTGCATCGTTTGATGCAGAGATCAAGGGTATTCCTCCTTTCCGAAAAAGAAAATGGTCATGAATATAAATCCCATTTTTCAAAAAATTGTTAGAAGATAGATTGGAGATGCCATAAAAACTTTTTTATGGGAAGATCTGAAGGACTGGAGTATCACCAAAGAACTAGCCATGGACAGGGGCGCATGGGTACTTGGAAGCTAGCTGTCCACGTACCAGGACCATAATTTGGTTGCAAGATTTTATCGGTTTGAGCTCTAGCCTACCCTACTTGGTTGGGACTAAAGGCTTTGTTGTTGTGGGAAAATGCATAGATTGAAGATCTTTACTTTGCAGAGAGATTTCCTAGGCTATATAACATTGCCTTTAGAAGAACTCTACTCGGAGATGTGGCTGAACAGTGGGAGAATTTGAGAAAAGTACTAAACTCTACAAACTTGTCAGGAGAGATAAATAGTATGGTGCACATTTGTTACTAACAAAACTTTTGCGGTGAGAGATCTATAACACAACTTTGACGGCAATGTGTAGAGGAGTTGTTAGAAGATTGGTGAAATTTCCGGCCCAACGACAACACATAATTGACTTTGATTTTGGTGGTATTTTGCGAGTATCGGGTCTTGAGCTACGGGGTGAAAGCACTAGGTCTGACCCGAGTTGGTTATACCTGACAATGAAGATGTTTTTGCATTGTTATCTTGTTGAAATCATTGCTTGGATATGCTCGAACTTGTTTTGAGTGTCAAAACCTAAAATCTGGCCATTGATAGTTGGATCCAGTGACGTTGCCATTTGATTGGCATTTCCTTCCTGAAGGCCCTGTTATTGGAGAACCTTGTGTACTTGTAGTGTGAAGAGATGGTTGATGCGGATATGATCCTTCAAGTAGTTTGTCGATTGCTATGTTGATCGCTTTGGTTTTTTCTTTTTCTTTTCCTCATGTACGCATAGCTTTGTTGGTGCTATCTGCCACATGTTTATTTGTGTGTGCGCTTTGATGTTGGTTGTGTAGATCCTAGCTATGCAGATGCGAGGTATGTGTTCATTGTGTTTGTATCCATCATGATGCTTCATTTCAAGTCAATAAAATGCATCTATTTAAAAAAAAAGAAAAAGATCGCTGCAAATGCATAATGTATCTCTCATTTGCTTTCAAAAATACGATAATGAATGTTGAGTCAAGAGTTGTCGAGGAGTCATGCAGAGTCACTTTTGATTCTTTTGTGTATCGGCCGACTGATGGTACAAGAGGTAAGAGTTATCGACGGTCTGTTGCTTGCACCGTCGCTCGGGTAAGGTTTGGAGATTGAGAAGTGTATGTATGCACGTTTTGCCACACCGCTTGACTCCAAGCGTCTATCTAGTAATTGCTTTGTTTCTTCGTGTGTTTGGCCAATGTTGTTGCTATTGTTTTCAAGTGGAGTGATTATCGTAAGGTTGTTTCAGTGTTCCTTGTATTGGCACAACACGGGTCAGTCCCATACACAAGAACAAAGGCCGATGCAATAAAGGAATGAAGAAACTGAAGGACTCCAACCAAAAAACACAGAGAAATAACCTAATAAATACACAATAAATAGACAGTCTACATCACACTTCCAAACGCAAGAAAGAGACGTAGTACCGTGCACCTTTGCAACAACCATAACTCCAAAAATCCATCAAAGAAAAATGGAAACACGTTGTCATCGCATATTGCAACGGAGACTGAAGGGGGAAGGTCACCGGCACCTCCAAATCCCAAGTTGGGCAATTCGCCTACATCGTCCTCATGCTCCGAGATCTCGCTTGTGGCAGCAGAATCGGTCAGCAAAATATACTCTATACTCGTCGTTATTATCGGATATGAAAATTCAAGATCCCAAGTCATATCTCTGCAGTCATCTAGCAGCGCATGACCACACCGTCACATGTGCGTCCGAGCAGAGAATTCGTCATATAAAAACGCAACAGGCCGACACTGTCGCATGCGTACCTGCAGATGGGATCGTGGCCATTGGCGTCTCATCACCAGAGACTGCAGACCCGGACAAAAAATCCTTCGTCGCCGCTGCAGATCCATGTCATTTGACACTAGGTGTCGTCCATAGATCGCATCTCCGGAGCAACATCAGCAAACACCGGATCAGGTCTGATTTGTGTTGCCCCAAGGTGCGGCTGCTAGGACCTCGAGTACCATGCCAACGAGAGGCGCCACACACCACCATCCGAGTATCACCGCACTGTCACATCCGGGTCATGCCCCTAATCCAGCCATCGTCGTAGCCTTGGTGCAGCTCAAGGATGCCCACCGCCGGAAGCCGCCGCTCGTGCCGCACGAACCGACGTCGTGCTCTACCACCGGTCCCTAGAGCCGTGTGGACCAGTGGCGATTCCACTAGAGAGGCTACAATAGGCTTAAGCATACCCTCCAAAATCCTATTTAAGCTAAACATACCATTTGACAAGTATATCCTCGTGGTTTACATGCAACAGTTGCAATGCATTTGCTAATTAGACTTTGTGTTTTAAGCCTACCCTCCAATGTCCTGCTAGATTCGCCACTGATGTGGACCCAGGGAGCGCCGACGCGCCGCCCGAATCCGCCACCCGACAGAGCCGGAGGTCACCGCAAGAGGGAGCCCCGCCACCCCGTCTGCAACACGGGCTTAGCCCGGCGGTGGCGCAGGAAAAAAAGAGGAGGAAGGAAGGGTAACGTGGCTAGGGTTTGGTGGTGGCCTACAATCGATGTCTTAACCGACTCAGTTCCTTGGTATACTCCCTCTAGGGAGTGTTCCAGGTTTTCCTTGTCGCTTGTCATCGCCCGAGTGGAAGAGAAGATTGCCCGTCGAGTGCGCCGATGGAACACAGGCCTTGCCCCGCAAGCCGCGCAACGCAGGTAGGCAACACGCAGGGAACGTGCAATGCAAGACGGCATGATTCATCCCACCACCCACGTCGCCATGACTTTTCTCTATTTAACAAACTGCAAAGCACACATAGAAAATGCATAATCGTACTGACCAGAGAAGAGAAATTCTGTTTTTTAATGTTGGGAGAAGAGAAATTCTGGGTTCTGGAATGCACCGCACCGCACCATCGAGTCCCTCCCCGTCTCCGTGTGACGGCCACGCTGTGTTGTACTGCTCTCTCGTCGGTCGTCGACATGCTGCCATCTCGTACTGCAATCCAAAACCTCCCATTCTGTCCACGGATTTTTATACACTAGCAGACGGAATCTCGTCGTCGCCATACGGAGCGCTACAAAACGAAAGAGCTGACAAGGCGGCACACCGCCGGAGCCGATCAGTCACCAACCACGCACGCCAGCTTGCCACTCGCAGCAGCAGCGGCCACGACCACGACCTCTCTCGGCATGGATCCCGGCACGGAGCACGCGGCCACGGCCGAGCCCGGCGCGGCGGCGTGGCGCGCCCGCGCGGTGTGCGGCACGGAGTACAGCTGGTGCCGCGCCGTGCCGGGCGGCACCGGCACCACGCTCCTCGCGCTCCGCCTCACGCGCGGCGGCAGTTCCGCGGCCGAGGCGGCCGTCCGCTCACTCCAGAGCGCGCACCCCGTCCTCCGCGCCCGCCTCCGCGCGGCCTCCACCTCCAGCCCCACCCTCGCCTTCCCTTCCCCCGCTCCGCAGCTCGCCCTCGCGCCCCAGCCGTCCGCGCTCGACTTCGACCCCCTCCTCGAGCGCGAGCTGAACAGCAACCCATGGGCGTCCGATCCCGGGCCCGACGGGGCCCCGGTGCTCTTCGCCGCGCTCTACGAGCTGCCCCCGCCGGCGGGCGGCGCGGCGCTGTTCGTCCGGATCCACACGGCCGCGTGCGACCGCGCGGCGTCTGCGGCGCTGCTGAGGGAGCTCCTGGCGCATCTGGGCGGCGCGGGCGACCCAGGGGAGGAGGAGGCGGCGGCGGTGGAGGCGGGGCTGGAGGACAGGATACCGCAGAAGGACGCGTGGAAGCCGTTCTGGGCGCGTGGGGTGGACATGGTGGGCTACTCCATCAACGGGCTCCGCACGTCCACGCTGCCCTTCGTGGAGACCGGCACGGCGAGGTCGACGCAGATGGTGCGCCTCGGGTTCGGCCGCGAGGAGACGACGCGCCTGCTCGATGTGAGTTCGCTTCATATCACTGATAGATGTTACTCCTACATTTGATCTGCACATACAGATTAGTAGATTACTGATAGTTCGCGCATTGTCATCTAGTCGTGCAAGGAGAACGGGGTGAAGCTTTGCTCGGCCATGGCTGCCGCCACGCTGCTAGCTGCACGGCAGTCGAAGAATTTGGACAATGGCCAGCAGGAGACATACTCTGTGGCGACCCTGATCAACTGCCGCCAGTTTCTTGAGCCAGCTTTGGACGACCACAACGTTGGTCAGTCCTTGAAGCAAGCAATTTAAGAATTTATCATACAGCAATGCCAAAGCAGCTTGACATTGCTAATCGTTGCAGGGTTCTTCTACTCTGCCATCACCAACACCCACAAGATACACGGGGAGGAGGGGCTGTGGGCGCTGGCCAAGAGGTGCCACGATTCCTACATCAGTGCCAAGAACAGCAAGAAGCACCTCGCCGACACCGCCGACCTCAACTTCCTCATGTGCCGGGCCATCGAGAACCCGCAGCTGACGACGGCGTCGGCGCTCCGGACGGCGCTCGTCTCCGTGTTCGAGGAGCCGGCCACCTACGACGACATGTCCGACCTGCAGAGGAAGGCCGGCGTGGAGGAGTACGTCGGCTGCGCCACCGTGCACGGCATCGGCCCGTCGGTCGGCGTGTTCGACTCTGTCAGGGACGGGCAGCTGGACTGCGCGTGCATGTACCCTTCTCCACTGCATTCCAGGAAGCAGATACAGGAGATGTTTGATAAGGTAAAGCTGATTTTGGGCGAAGGGTGCAACGCGGGTGATGAGAAATTATGAAGATTGTACGTAGGGACTTTGTGGATACGTACTGGAGTAGATTCGAAGAATGTTGTTCCTTTCGGTAAATAATAAAACTTGCACCCCGTTTGGTCTGTCACGCCATTGGTGTTGCACTTTCAGGTGGAACTGTAATGTACAAAGCAGAAAATCTACCGTGCACGGGAGCTTCCATGCCTGCGTCGGCCGTTCGCTAATGCATCATGATCCTTGTTTTACTGAAGCTTTTTTCCGTTGTTTATTGAGTACTACACTGAAAAATATCAATACACCACAATACAATGCGATGGTGTGTCAAATTGTTCTGTAGCAGTTGTCCTTGCATGCTTATTTGTGTTAGCCTTTTACATAAAGGCGGGAGAGAGTGCTGAGATAGTACGTTGCATGTATAGCTGTTTGCTCTCTCTCTCCTACTATAAACTTGCGTTTTCTTTGTGAAATGTTAAATGACCTATAAATTTTGAATCAAACATTCGTTTTTGATTGTTTTTTTTACATATTTGAACTTCTGGCGCCAAAACCTTTAAAATAAGACAAATCTCTGATACATTTCAAACACGTCTAAATTTGAACGTTTCACACCTATTTCACTAAAAACCTATTTAACCCAAATACAAAACTGAAATGTCAACTTGTGAACCTAATTATTTAAAGTTGTGTAATAATTTATTTTAAAAGAGTGAAATAAGTTATTTCAAAAATGTGCAATTGAAATATATGTGATTTTTATGAAACAAACCAGTGAAAAGTGAAATGTAGGTTCTCAAAGTGTAAAATAATATCAAACTGAAATGTCAACTTGTGGAACTGATTTTAGAAATGTGTAACAGTTTAATTCAACGGAAGAACTAACGCCCACACGTGTGGGCGTTTGCACATCGCCCATACGCCTCCATCACCACTCATTTTGCCACGTATGAACAGATGACATCAGCAGAAATCTTTTCGGTTTTCGGCTTAAAAATGTTTTATCTCCTAATTAAAAAAGCGAATTAAAAATCCATTTTCACCATTAAATCCGTCTCGACGAGATCTTCAAAACTAGACCCCATGTTGATATGTTTCGATGAAATATTTTTTGCCCAAAAGTTGCCATGATGTTTACACTGTAGTTACCATAGTGCTTAAACTAAAGTTGCCATGTGGCAATTTTAGTTTGTATATCATGACAATTTTAGTTTTTCGATGATTGCAATTCCAGTACTTTGATCATGAAAATATTTTTTTGTATGAACCATGGCAATTTTAAGTGCATGTATATCATGGCAACTTTAATTTATGGTGCATGGCAAGTCTACTTTCTTAATTATCCATTTTATAATATGTCAAAAAATTTACTTTTAAATGTAGAAGAAAATAGCTGAAACATATCATGGCAACTTCAGTGTAAACATCATGGCAATTCATGTGCAATAGACACGACAACTTTTAACAAAAAACAATTTCGTCGAAATATATTGATATGAGATCTAGTTTCGAAGATCTCGTCGCGAGGGATTTAATGGTGAAAACGGATCTTCAATCGGATTTTTCATTTAAGAGATAAAATATTTTAAAAACAGAAAATCCAAAAATATTTCCACATGCATGCATGCGGTGACATGGCGTAGTCTGTGTGCTATAGGGCGTGTGGGCGGGTTTGGTTCCCACCATACGTGTGGGCGTTAGCGTTGTCTTATTTCAAAAGAGTGAAATATGTCTGGAAACATTAATTGAAATAGATGTTGTACTGAAACTGGTCTGGAAACTGAAATGGATGCGGTCTGGAAATTTCAATTTCAAATTTCACATTATATATACTAGTTACATTCCAATTTCATATTTCAATCTCACATTAATTGAAAAGGATGTGTTACTGAAACTGGTCTGGATATTGAAATGGATGCGGTATAAAAGTTTCAAATTCATATTTGCTATGTCAGTGTCACATTATATATATTAGTTGCATTCCAATTTCACATTTCAATCTCAAATTAATTGTAATCGGTGTGGTATTGAAATTGTTCTGAAAATTGAAATGAATGCGGTATGAAAATTTCAATTTCATATTTCAGTATCACATTATATATACTAGTTGCATTCCAATTTCATATTTCAATCTCACATTAATTGTGAAATATCTTTTTTAGTTGAGTGAAATATGTTCTTTGGAATCGGTGAAATGAAATTACTTGAAATGAATTCAATATTGGTCTTATTTTAAAGTTCTTGATGCGAACTATTCAGATATATAAAAATACCAGCAACTGGATTCATGGTTCAGAAGATACCACTCTCCAAAAAAATCATTATGTATGTACTAGTTGGTGGGAGAGACAAATAGGTGTGAACTACTATTCAAACTAGATGATACCCGGCGCGTTGCTGCGGAAATTGCAGCAAAATATGGATATATTTGACAAAAGAATATAAATAATTTGAAACACTTGTTAAGTAACCAAGGCAGGGTACAATACATCATGAATAGAGAGAGTTTATTTAGGAGTATAAACGCAAAGTTATGAAAACAACCATAGCTCAGAGAAGATATCAAGCAAAAGGACTCCTTTAGAGACCAAGCATGTATTCATGGGAGATAAATGGAAGTAGTCAACAGTCGCATTTATATTTAAGGTGAAGAATACACCCATCAGTAATTGATGTTTGCAAAGAATGGCGATGCAAAGTACTTGGTAGCTGAATGTCCCGGCACTGATTGAATCACATTGTAGCTAGTAATTTCCCCCCTTTTCCTACAAAAGTAGGCAGTTGAAAACATAAGATGGCAAAATATAGGTGTTGAAAGAACATGCGGTGCCCCATGTTTGGTTTTGGTAATTGATGACAATCTCTATGGACTAATGGTTGTCTTGAGTTATATTTGAAGGATTTGTCTATAGGCTTTTCTTGAAGTCCATGTGTTGGTTTCAAGGAGTTTATGACTTGACCAAGGTGCTATTAAGGAATTATCCAAAGATTGGTCATGTGAGTGTTGAGCTTATTGCAAGAATGTCATGAAGAAGAAGATTGTGTGATCATTCATGTTTACCTTCAAGACATCATCCAAATGAAGAGAGTTGGAAAGATTCAAGGTTGATCAAGACTAAGTCAAGAGTGGATCAAGTGATCCCATGGTATGGTAAGCTTTGTCCATTGCACCGTGTACTAACCCATGGTCTATGTGAGAGTTCTATGTGGGGTTAGAGTGCGTGTCCATGGGCTTGCGTCCAGAGGAAGATATCATACAACCCATGAAAAGGATGACATCAAGTGGTGATCGTCATCAAGATTGCCGTGTGCAAGTTCAAGTGGAGCATCACGAAGAGATCAAGTGCTTGATTCTTTCCATCCATTATGGTGTCAATGGACTTGTGAAGATGTGTCAAGAGTGGCTCACCCATAGTGGACTATGGGGGAGCAATCATCTAGTCTTCATCGAGCCAACACAATCAAGAAAGGTGGTCCGTCTTGAGGGAGTCAAGATCGTCATCATCTAGCTCAAGTGGACCATGTGCAACGCAAAGGTTTGCCCTTGATAGGTTTTCTATTTTACCGGTCTCGTGGTGGTAGTAGGGAGACCAGGTTATATGATCGTTCGCCGTACTATCAAGGGGGGCTCTCAAGTTGGTAGCTTGATCATAACGTTAGTAGAGAGCTCAAACCCTTGCATCCTTGCATCATGTTTCTTGGTTCTTGTTTGGTTCTCTTTGTGAGTCTTAGAGCTTATGGTCATCTTGATGACAAGCTTGAGTTCATCGAAAACGGAGTTCACATGAGTCTTCTATGATGTTTTCGGTGTTGGAGGTTATACCGGTCTTTTTCGAGGAAGGGTTCTCACCATTTTCCTTTGGGCCTTTTCTCATTTGATTCTTATTGGTATTTCTTTCAAGATTGTGTTAGCTCCTGTCGCTAGCTTTCCAACAAACTTGGTTTCTTTGAATTCGGAGTCCGTTTGCAAAAGTTGTGGTTGTTTTGGTAAAGGCTGCAGCGGTACTACCGCGACTAGAGTGGATGTAATTTTTTACTACCGCTCCAGAGTAGTACTACCGCGACTCCTGAGCGGTAGTACCGCTCCAGAGCAGTACTACCGCGGCTCCTAAGTGGTAGTACCGCTTCGGGCCAAAATCTCGTGTTTTGCTCAGCGGAAGTAGGCATAGAAGTATTTTTTAGTACCGCTTCGCAACCAGTAGTACCGCTACCATTTGCGGTAGTAATGAGGTCGAGCGGTAATCTGCGTGAGGACGAGCGGTACTACCGCTCCGATGGTTCTTCTGGCCTTTTTGCCTCCTCGCTGTTGTGTTTTCAAGGGGTACTACCTCCCTAGCGGTAGTACCGCTCCTTGGAGCGGTAGTACCGCTCTGTGCGGGCCGTGAGCATAACGGTTGGATTCGGGAGCTCCTATAAAAGGGGTTCTTCTTCCCCATTCAACCTTATCCTTTGAGCTCGTGTTCTTCCCCCATTGTTGACCTTCTTCAAGCTTGCCAACTCTCAATCCCTCCAATGATTCTTGCTAGTTCTTGAGGGAAAAGAGAGAGGAGATCTAGATCCACGTTTCCACCAATCACTTTCTCCTCTAAGTGAGGGGAACCCCTTGGATCTAGATCTTGGAGTTCTTCGTGTTCTTCTTCGTTCTTCCTCTCATTTTCCTCCCTAGCATTAGTTGCTTTGGTGGGATTTGGGAGAGAAGGACTTGGGCACTCCGTGTGCCCTTGCCATTGCATTTGGTGCATCGGGTTGAGTTCTCCACGTGATACGTGGAGATTCTGAGTTGAGAAGCTTATTACTCTTGGGTGCTTGGTGCCCTTGAGCTTGTTCCTCTTGGGTGCTTTGGCGCCCTAGACGGTTGGTGGTGCTTGGAGCTCAATCATTGTGGTGTAAAGCTCCGGGCAAGCATCGGGGTCTCCAATTAGGTTGTGGAGATCGCCCCGAGCAATTTGACGGGTACCGGTGACCGCCCCCAAGGGTTGCCAAAGTGTATGTGTTCGGTAACCGCCCCCAAGGGTTGCCATTTATGCAGGTTCGGTGACCGCCCTCAAGGGTCCCTTAGTGGAATCACGACATCTTGCATTGTGCGAGGCGTGAGGAGATTACGGTGGCCCTAGTGGCTTCTTGGGGAGCATTGTGCCTCCACACCGCTCCAAGCGGAGATTAGCATCCGCAAGGGTGTGAACTTCGGGATACATCGTCGTCTCTGCGTGCCTCGGTTATCTCTTACCCGAGCCCTTTACTTATGCACTTTACTTTGTGATAGCCATATTGTTTCTTGTCATATATCTTGCTATCACTTAGTTGTTTATCTTGCTTAGCATAAGTTGTTGGTGCACATAGGTGAGCCTAGTTGTTGTAGGTTTTGTGCTTGACAAATTAACCGCTAGGTTTGTTCCGCATTTTTTCAAGCCTAAACCGTAATTATTTTAAAAGCGCCTATTCACCCCCCCTCTAGGCGACATCCACGATCTTTCAATTGGTATCAGAGCCTCGTCTCTCTTTGTTAGGCTTAACTGCCTAGAGAGTAAAGATGTCGACTTGGGGATTAGGTTTCTCTGACACTCTTAGTTTCGATGGCACAAATTTTGATGTTTGGGTAATTCGCATGCTTAATCTCTTTAGGGTCATGGACCCAAATTTAGAGCGAATTGTAGATATGGGTTTTTCTCCTCCAAAGGATCCCCAAAGATTATCTTTAGAGGATGAGAAAAACTCTTATCTCAATGCTCAAGCTTCTAATGTGCTTTTCGATGCTTTGAGCAATGTAGTTATATTTCAGCTCATGCCGTTCCGAGATGCTCATGAGTTGTGGACGAAGCTTCAAGATAAATATGGTGTGTCCAAGATTTCTGGGGATGATTGTTCTCCCTCCATCTCCGGTCGTATAGTCTTCTCAACTTCTTCTACTTCACCTACATTTGGTTTGCCACAAGGTAATGATATGGTGAGTAGTGTTGGTCATTGCAATGATGATAGTATGCTTATTGTGGATGATACTTCATCACTATATTATTGCAATGCTCCTTCTTTGGGCTTCAACACTTCGAGCACTCCTTGCATATCATGTAGAATTTGCTTGACTAAATCTCATGATGATATGCTTGCTATGTCTTGTTGCCATGATAAAAATGCATCTATTTCCTCGAATTGTTGTGCTAACAATGTAGAGGAAACCCAACACTCCATGGAACAAGATTGGTGTTTAATGGTGCCTCAAGGGATCCTACACCATCATCTATTGCTTTTTGCCTTATGGCTAAGGCGTCAAAGGTATCTCCTACTTTGTACCCCAATATGTCTCTTGATGATGATGTTGATTCTAATGATGATGAGGATAATGATGAAGATAATGATAATGTTGCCTCCTTAAAAACTAAGGGGAAATGATTTTTAAAGCTCTTCATAAAAATAAAATTGCTCGTTCCAACTTCATGGAAATAATGTCCATTGCCATTGATGGCAAGAAATACATTGAGGAGTTGGAATCTCATCTAGAGGAGCATGAGGTCACCATTGAGAAAATGGAAGCTCATGGGCGTGATTACGCAAATGAGATCGGAGCTATCTCAAGCTCTTGAACATGAACAAACCACCTCCGAATCTCTTGAGGAGACTTTTGCTCTAGAATTATCTAGAGTGAGGGAATCTCATGATAGAACTCTTGAGGTGGCCAATGATTTCAAAACTAAAAATGCTAAGCTTGAAGTTGCTCATGCTAGACTCCTTGAGGACTTTGAGCACCTCGAAAATGGCTCAAGGGTCATCAAGGGTGAGCTCATCAAACTCACTGAGTCTCATGCTCAACTTGAAGCTTCTTATTTAAAAGAGCTTGCTAAGTTTCCCCCTCTTATTGTAGTTAATGATGATGCTTGTTCTACTAACTCTATTACTTGTGAAGCATCCATTTTGAAGGAGAATGTTGAGCTACGAGCTCAACTTGAGTTGCTATCTAGCAATTATGGGAAATTGGAAGAAAGCCATGAAAATCTCTCAAGCTCTCATGACGATCTTCTAGTATCCCATAATGTGCTAAAGATAGCTCATGAGGCCATGATTGCTAAGGTAACATCTAGTGAGCCTCATGTGGATACTAGCACTACTTCTAGTCAAAATAGTATATTGTCATGTGCTAGTCCTTGTAATTCATCTACTCACAATGTTGGTACATCTTGTGATGAATTGCTTTCCTTGCCTTGTTGCTCTAACGATGAAGCTTATACTTCCTCTAGTACTTGTGTTGAGACTAACCATGTAGAGGAAATCAAAGAGCTCAAGGCCCAAGTCACTTCTTTGAAGAAAGACTTGGAAAAAGAGTCATCAAGGAAATCCACACTCAACAATATCTTGAGTGTGCAAAAATCCCCAATGACAAAGGTGGACTTGGATTCAACTCCAATAAGAAGAAGAAGTCCAAGATGAACAAAAGGAAGGGCCAAGAACAAGTCAAGAATTCGGCCAAGATTGTTTGCTTCAAGTGCAAAGTAGAAGGGCATCATGTTAGATCTTGCCCATTGAAGAAGAAGGCCATTAGTGTCAAGCAACAAGGGAAGAGGGCACAAGTTCAATCTCATGCTCAACCTCAAGTTGAAGAAAGGCCTCTTCCCAAGAAGACCCAAGTTAATGCTTCTCTTGTTGAGAAATCAAGTGAGAAGAAAGTGAAGAGTAGACGTTGCTACTTATGTCGTGAGAAAGGCCACCTCGCTTCTTCATGCACTAGTGGTAACTTATCCAACCCAATTACTATTGATGATATCTATTCTCTTGGGAAGGATATGGTTGGCAATGTGTTTGCCAAGTTTGTTGGTACTCAAAGTGGTGTCAAGAAAAGAACCATTTGGGTTGCCAAGCCTATTGTGACTAACCTCTTAGGACCCAACTTGGTTGGGGACCAACAAGCTCAAACTTGATCAATAGGTGTTGTTGGAGGGAATTGGAGACTTGGCTACATTATGAAGAATTAAGGGTACTTCATCATTCTTATTGTCTCAAGACAAGTCAATTGGATTATCAAGTTTCTATCTTATATCCAATGTGCCTCCTTGCGGTAACTTGTACTTAAATTTTTTACATTGAAAGTTACTTTCCCCCATGCATGTGTTGGTTTTGTTCCTTGCATGTGTTTGTATATGTTGTGCTTCCAACTTGATTATCTTGAGCAATCAAGTATGTGTGTGTTGGTTTGCACATCATGTACCTGTGTGCCGTGCGTTGAGCCTTTTTGCTTCTTGTGTGTATCCTAGTTGGCTCGTGTGAGAGATTAATGGAACATCCCATTTTGGGGGAGTGATGTGCTTTGTGCACCTCACAATCCTATAAATGTGTGTACATGAGGAATACCATCTAGTATTGATATTACAAGATTATCTAGTCACTAGGTGATATATCTCTCATGAGAAATTCAAATTCTAAAAATTCCATTTATTATCTCGTGTTGGATCCTCTTATTGCCTCTTGTTAAGTTCTTATTGGTATCACATTATGGGGGAGTAATATGCTATGTGCATATTACAAGCCTAGAAAATGTGTACATTTGAGATAGTGTCTCCTAGAATTGATATTGTAAATTATATTGTTCCTAGGTGACAAGTTAGCTCTACAAGTGGCAATTTGCTTGTGTTTGTTGTGAAGATGATGTTGGATGTCCTTGTTATCTACCACCGGGATTTATTTTCAAATACTTCTCGTCTTTGACAATTGGTAGTCACTTATGTGTGGTAGAACTTGTTGATCATCTTTACTTTGGTTTTTGTCTTTATTTGCCTTTTCTCTTGCCAAGGTTTGTGTCAACTCCCGTTGTCTTCCCTACCACTTGTGGATCTTGTTTATTTCTTGTTCCTGTCTAGTGTTTTTTAGATATAGTGAAAGTGGTGATCCCACCTTGTGCATTTTGTATTCAAATGCAAATCCTATATAATGCACAACTCGTGGGGGAGCTATCCTATTTTCTTTAGAACACTCTTCTTGTGATCCTTATCAAGTGTGTTTTGGTGGAAGGCAAGCCATTTTTTTTGGTACTTTGTGCCATCATGAAACTTTGTTGAGAGCTTGGTTTGTTTGGAACCATCCTCTCTTTGGGAGTTTGACATCTTTAGTTTAGTGTGTATCAATGGATATCTCATTCCTTGATGTATCTTTAATGATATCTTCCAAGTGATGATTTCTCCATTTGGTATCCTTTTCACTTGGCATTTCTTTGTCTTTTGGTTTCGGGTTTTGAAAGTCTTGAGCATGCATGTTTACTTCATGTAGTTTATTTGGCTTGCTTTCTTTCTTTAACTCAATATATAGGGGAAACTCCACCTAGTCTCAATTTGGATGAGATGTGCATGAAATTCATTTTCATATCTATATGCACATATTTATGTGGAGTTTGTCCTATGTATTGGTGTTTCTAACTATTTGGTCCCGATGAGTTTGGGTACCGTTTAGTTTGTGTTGTTCTTCTAGGAACATTTGGAGATGCATTGGATGCTCGGCTCACTCACAAGGAAGGTGTCGTCACCATGTGCTCATTGGAGTCAAGCTAGGATGATCAATGAACTACTATCTACCTTCAATTAGTATCTACTACATCCTTCCAATGATGTCTCGGTAACAAGTATCTATTCATGCTCTCCTCTCTTGCATTCAACCTTGTGTAGGTTGCATCTTGGCATGATATTCATTTCATATCTTGTGATTCTTGCTTACTTTCTCAAAGCATCTCAATGATGATCTCATATTGCTAGTTGTGATGTCTTTGATAGTTGTGTGGTAGGAATTCATCTATATCCAATAAGACCATATCTAGCCATGTGCTATGCTTCCAAGTAAATATCTTATTGGTATTTGTATGACTTCCTTTTGGATATCTTGTTCCTTCGTGTTGTAACTATTTCGGGTGTACATCCTTCTTTGTAGATATATATCGTCATGATTTCGTCTACCTAGACCCTTATACACTTGAGAGAAATTACATCTCTAGATGATATCCTTTCTTTCACATCCACCTTGTCTTTCTTTTGTTATTTATTTGGTGGCTCTGTGAAAGATTTTGCCTTGAGTGTGTGTCCTCTATCGCTGCATCTTGTTTCACTCTTGTGTGGTGAAGATTATTTTCCTCATGCTTATCTTTACGAGGCGTTTGCCATCTTAATTGGTATCCCTCGTCTTGATGAGGCTTTCATCTTCTATCTTCACCACAGGTTGTCACAAGCATATGTTCTTTATATGCTTATTAGTAAGCTTGTGAACCCAATTGCTAGTTGTGCGTGGGAATGATAGGCCTTGCACCGTGTGCCTCATTCTTTCAAGACTTTATTGATGCTTAATGCTCATCCGTACATTAGTCTTCTCAAGTGCATTGCCTTGACTCACACACATCATTTTGGTTGAGCCCATTCTTAAGTTGCCTCTTTTACTTTTTGCTCAACTATGTGTTTGTTGCAAGTACTAGGCTTTGTTTCCTATATTCTCACTTGCACTTGTTGTAAGTTTCTATTGATTTTGGGGGAGCTATGATCCTATTTTGTGCACTTTTTATCCAAATACAAATATTCTGATGTGTGCACAAATCACGGGGAGCTTCTCTAGTTTCTTTAGAACACTCCTTTGCCCATATCATAATATCCTTTATTCATGTGGCTTGTAGGATCTTTGGTCTAGTTGTTTCAATTGATATCCTTTGATTGCTTTCTTCAATTGGTATCTTTTGATTTCTTGATTTCTTGTGTCTCTCTTTGTTATGTCCTTGTGGCATATCATTCTTTAGCAATCTTTGTGCCTCAATATAGTTTGTGTTCCTTCAAGTATTTACCGTTGGATATGTGTATTGCATTCCACTCTCTTGTGAAGAAATAAACAATTTATGGAGGACCACAATTTATATTGGTCTTCTTAGCTTTTCGCCCATTTTGGCAATCGATGCCAATGGGGGAGAAGTTTCAGAGAGTTATGTGGAGAAGTTTAGAGAGTTATCTCCTCTTGCTTTGGTTTTGTTCCTTAGCATTTGCATCTCATACGCATGCACTATTGGTTGTTGCATTGCATAGTGAAGCATAATTCCTTATATGAACTCTCTTGAAAGTGATTGTCATCAATTACCAAAATGGGGGAGATTGAAAGAACATGCGGTGCACCCATGTTTGGTTTTGATAATTGATGACAATCTCTATGGACTAATGGTTGTCTTGAGTTATATTTGAAGGATTTGTCTATAGGCTTTTCTTGAAGTCCATGTGTTGGTTTCAAGGAGTTCATGAGTTGACCAAGGTGCTATTAAGGAATTATCCAAAGATTGGTCATGTGAGTGTTGAGCTTATTGCAAGCATGTCTTGAAGAAGAAGATTGTGTGATCATTCATGTTTACCTTCAAGACATCATCCAAATGAAGAGAGTTGGAAAGATTCAAGGTTGATCAAGACTAAGTCAAGAGTGGATCAAGTGATCCCATGGTATGGTAAGCTTTGTCCATTGCACTTTGTGTACTAACCCATGGTCTATGTGAGAGTTCTATGTGGGGTTAGATTCGTGTCCATGGGCTTGCGTCAAGAGGAAGATATCATACAACCCATGGAAAGGATGACATCAAGTGGTGATCGTCATCAAGATTGTCGTGTGCAAGTTCAAGTGGAGCATCACGAAGAGATAAAGTGCTTGATTCTTTCCATCCATTATGGTGTCAATGGACTTGTGAAGATGTGTCAAGAGTGGCTCACCCATAGTGGACTATGGGGGAGCAATCATCTAGTCTTCATCGAGCCAACGCAATCAAGAAAGGTGGCCCGTCTTGAGGGAGTCAAGATCGTCATCATCTAGCTCAAGTGGACCATGTGCAAGGCAAAGGTTTGTACTTGATAGGATTTCTATTTTACCGGTTTCGTGGTGGTAGTAGGGAGACCGGGTTATATGATCGTTTGCCGTACTATCAAGGGGGGCTCTCAAGGTTGTAGCTTGATCGTATCGTTAGTAGAGAGCTCAAACCCTTGCATCCTTGCATCATGTTTCTTGGTTCTTGTTTGGTTCTCTTTGTGAGTCTTAGAACTTATGGTCATCTTGATGACAAGCTTGAGTTCATCGAAAACGGAGTTCACATGCGTCTTCTATGATGTTTTCGGTGTTGGAGGTTTTACCGGTCTTTTCCGAGGAAGGGTTCTCACCATTTTCCTTTGGGCCTTTTCTCATTTGCTTCTTAGTGGTATTTATTTCAATATTGTGTTAGCCCTTGTCGCTATCTTTCCAACAAACTTGGTTTCTTTGAATCCGGAGTCCGTTTGCAAAAGTTGTGGTTGTTTTGGTAAAGGCTGCAGCGGTACTACCGCGACTAGAGCGGATGTAATTTTTTACTTCCGCTCCAGAGCAGTACTACCGCGGCTCCTGAGCGGTAGTACCGCTCCAGAGCAGTACTACCGCAGCTCCTAAGTGGTAGTACCGCTCTGGACCAAAATCTCGTGTTTTGCTCAGCGGAAGTAGGCACAGAAGTATTTTTTTAGTACCGCTCGCAAGCAGTAGTACCGCTACCATTTGCGGTAGTACCGTGAGGTCGAGCGGTAGTACCGTGAGGACGAGCAGTACTACCGCTCCGATGGTTCTTCTGGCCTTTTTGCCTCCTCGCCGTTGTGTTTCGAAGGGGTACTACCACCCTAGCGGTAGTACCGCTCTGTGCGGGCTGTGAGCATAACGGTTGGATTTGGGAGCTCCTATAAAAGGGGGTCTTCTTCCCCATTCAACCTTATCCTTTGAGCTCGTGTTCTTCCCCCATTGTTGACCTTCTTCGAGCTTGCTAACTCTCAATCACTCCAATGATTCTTGCTAGTTCTTGAGGGAAAAGAGAGGAGATCTAGATCCACGTTTCCACCAATCACTTTCTCCTCTAAGTGAGGGAACCCCTTGGATCTAGATCTTGGAGTTATTCGTGTTCTTCTTCGTTCTTCCTCTCATTTTCCTCCCTAGCATTAGTTGCTTTGGTGGGATTTGGGAGAGAAGGACTTGGGCACTCCGTGTGCCCTTGCCATTGCATTTGGTGCATCGGGTTGAGTTCTCCACGTGATACGTGGAAGTTACGAGTTGAGAAGCTTATTACTCTTGGGTGCTTGGTGCCCTTGAGCTTGTTCCTCTTGGGTGCTTTGGCGCCCTAGGCAGTTGGTGGTGCTTGGAGCTCAATCATTGTGGTGTAAAGCTCCGGCAAGCGTCGGGGTCTCCAATTAGGTTGTGGAGATTGCCCGAGCAATTTGACGGGTACCGTGACCGCCCCAAGTGTTGCCAAAGTGTAATGGTTCGGTGACCACCCCAAGGGTTGCCATTTGTACGGGTTCGGTGACCGCCCTCAAGGGTACCTTAGTGGAATCACGACATCTTGCATTGTGCGAGGGCGTGAGGAGATTACGGTGGCCCTAGTGGCTTCTTGGGGAGCATTGTGCCTCCACACCGCTCCAAACGGAGATTAACATCCGCAAGGGTGTGAACTTGGGATACATCGTCGTCTTGGCATTACCTCGGTTATCTCTTACCGAGCCCTTTACTTATGCACTTTACTTTGTGATAGCCATATTGTTTCTTGTCATATATCTTGCTATCACTTAGTTGTTTATCTTGCTTAGCATAAGTTGTTGGTGCACATAGGTGAGCCTAGTTGTTGTAGGTTTTGTGCTTGACAAATTAACCGCTAGGTTTATTCCGCATTTATTCAAGCCTAAACCGTAATTATTTTAAAAGCGCATATTCACCCCCCTCTCGGCGACATCCACGATCTTTCAGGTGTTGACCAAACAAAGCAATGATGGAGCCTTCATTGTTCTAATCTTAAAGCTGAAGAAGCATAAGAAATGCATTATGTGAGACAAAAGAGCAATTCACAAAGATGGAGCACACATAAATGGTTGCTCTGAATTCATCGGTTTGCTAACAAACACATAAATTGTTGCTCTAAATTCTTTACTTCACTAACCTACTAAATTGCACACTCATGCATTATAAATTTATAATTCATCAATTCTTGAAGAGCAACAATTTTTTTGTCGGAACATGCTTTGAAACCAGCATGTTACAATCAATTTTTCTCTTGATGCTGAATTGAGTAACTAACATCACAATCCCACCCTCCTATGGCAACACCACCCGAGAATCACATCACAACTAAATTACTCAAATTAGAAAAAGGAATGACAAAATAGCAAAAACATAACTAAAGGATGGAAGTGATAAACCAAAAAAATTGATCTAAGCATGGTACCTCTTTGAACATAGCAAGACGACTAAAATGCATCTCAATGTTCTCAAACCAGCTCAGACTTTTGCAAGATTCTAATATTGGATAAAGGTCGTAATGTATGATCTCATCCACATACTGTAAATATAAATAACTCTATTTGCTAAAGAAGAAAGGCAAATAAGAAATAGATCACTAAAAATTACAGATGTAGAACTAATCAGAGTTCAGAAAAGTAATGAGCAACTACTAACATATCAATGTAGACCCATAAATCATATGCTACAGTCCCATAATAGCGGCATAACTTATGCACTCGGGAGTAGGTAATTTCACGTTTATATTGAGATAATGTTCCCAAGAATTAAAATATCATTTCAGGGCAACAAATTTCCCTAAATTTAGTTTCATGATATGATATCAAGATGAATTACACACCAAACCAATTAGGTTCAGTAACTTGAGCTTGAAGATGTGTCACTAGAACCACTACACTATCTTTGCAAACTCCAAGTCAATATGAACATGATGTATGAACAAAGAAAAACCCCCAATCGATTAAATAGCCAAAGAAAGGATACTTAATTAAATAGTCTCCAAGTTGACCTCATTGAGCTTGGAAACAGCGACAAACATCTCTGGCTAACCCAGTCGTGACAATGTGGCAGATTTGACCATCGAGTAGTATGAGCCATCGCCTGAATTGAGATAATGCCAATTATAATTATTGAACAATACAAAAAGAGATGCATAGACATGGAAAATAAGTTGGATTACCATAATTTGTCTAGCAGGATAGAATTGCCCACCATTGAGAATAACTTTAACATAAAAAAGGAACCTGCAAGCACATAATATTTTGATTATCTAGAGATACATCCAACATACATCAGTAATCACACATTTACACATAGATGATGTGTTGACGACAAATAAGATTATGGAAGTCATACCACCAAAGCAGATTCCTGCAAGCTAATTTCTTCACAGTTTAGGAGATTATGTGTTGAACGACAAAGGAGATGTGTGGAAGCCGTACCATCAAAAGATATTTGTTTCACCATAACGTGGCTAGCAGGTTAGAATTGCCAATAAAGACCTGCAAACACTATTTTGACTATCTAGAGATACATCCAGAATACATCAGTAAACCCGGGGGCCGATGATGGTGGCGGGGATCTCCTCTCTCACGCGTCTCCGGGTAGGGGTGGGACCCCTAGAAGTGTGGCGGCGCGGCCGATCTGGGTTCTGCGGCTGCGACAGGTGGCGGGCGGCCGGCCTATCCTTGGACAGTGGCGGCTAGGCGGGACGGGTAGCCCAGCCACGGACGACAGCGTGGGCTGCGGGCGCTGCGGCCAGCCTTTTTGAGCGGAGGCGGTGGCGGCTGCGGTCGGCGACGGCGGCCAGCGAGGCTGCGGTGTCGTGCGTACCGCCTTCAGATCGACGGCGGCGGCATGGAGGGCCTGGTGCTCTCGTCGGTGGCACCTCCGGTCAGATCTGTTCTGACCGATGCGACCAGCGGTGGTGTTCATCTCTTCCGTCAGAGTTGGTCGGCCTGAGGCTGGGTGTTCGGATCTCCGGATCTGTAATCCATTACTGGTTGTGAGTCGGGGAGATATAGTTGCCGGTGAAAACCGAGTCGACGGCAGGCGATGGCGGCGTTCTACGTCGTTACCTTGATTAAGGCATCGTTGTGTGACTTATGTCGACCCACTCGTACTGCTCTGGGGAAAATCCTTGGATCTGGTCTTTCAGATCGGACGATTGCGACACTACGGTGGCGTTTCTCTCTTGGGAGCATAGTTTGAAGACCAGTGGTCAGAGGCAGGAGGTGGAGCGGCTTTGTGTTGCATAGAGCTTCGGTGGAGATGTCAAGTCATGCTTGGCCGACAGGTGCTATGCTTTGTCATGCCTGGTCGGCAGGTGCTACGCACGACAGATCTTCCAGAAACTTCAAGCAGTGTCGGCTGGTGGTACTTGGCGGCATGGTGCCGAGGTGTACCAGCGGTGACCGCGACGTGCTCAGCAGTTCGCGCAGGGTGGTGGTGCCGTTGGGCGCCGTGGTGGCGTTGACGGCAGTTAGACTGGGCAACAATGATGCTTCAGTACAGCTCTGAAGATGGAGTAATGGCAGTTGGTGGCGGCGGCCTCTGAGCGCACCGGACCGGTGTGTGCCCCATACCCGGCATGTGGCTTGGTTGGGGCCTGTCATTGTCAAAACCAGCAGATCTCGGGTAGGGGGTCCCGAATTGTGTGTCTGAGGATCGAAGGTAATAGGAGACAGGGGACACAATGTTTACCCAGGTTCGGGCCCTCTTAATTGAGGTAATACCCTACTTCCTGCTTGATTGACTTTGATAAGTATAGGGGTTACAAGAGTTGATCTACCTCGAGATCGTAATGGCTAAACCCTAGATGTCTAGCCTGTATTGTTTGTCTTGATCTCTACAGACTAAACCCTCCGGTTTATATAGACACCGGAGGGGCCTAGGGTTGTACAGAGTCGGTTTACAGAGAAAGGAAACTTTGAACACCAAGCTTGCTATCCACGCAAAGGAGAGTCCCATCCGGACACGGGGGAAGGCCTTCTATCTTGCATCTTCACGGCCTACTAGTCTGGCCCATGTTGCATAGCCCGGACGCCCGGGGACCCCCTAATCCAGGACTCCCTCAGTAGCCCCTGAACAAGGCTTCAATGACGATGTGTCCGGTGCGCAGATTGTCTTCGGCATTGCAAGGCGGGTTCCTCCTCCAAATACTTCAAAGCTGCTGAACAAGAGAACTATATCCGGCTCCGCATAACAGTTACAACCTAGAACATAAGGCGAAATACTTAATCAAAATAAGGCATGTCCACTGACAGCTTTTTCGGCGAGACGTCACGTTTGGCCTTATTATTATCCTGAACCGTTTTGTGGTCTCCCACTGTGTGTTTCGAGGCGCGGCCTCCATTGACATGTCTTGTCAAAACAAAGATCGTGTCCCCTTATTGCAGAATTCTCATCAATATGGGTTTGGGTAATCCAACCGTGCTGTCCGCACGACCCCTTGGGAATAGGCGAGTTTTAAGGCTTGTGAGGGGGCGCTTGATATTCACTGCCTTTATAAGGGGATAAGGACCCATCTTTTTACCCCGCCTTCTTCTTCCTCAGCCCTTTCGTCCTTGAGCTCCAGTGCCCAAGTTTCAATCATTTCCGTCCCACCAAACACTCCAGCCATGTCCGGATCTGGCGCGCAGGGCAAGTGGATGGCTTCCTCCGTTACGGAGAGGAGCGTTAAGGAACTCCAGGAACCGGGCTACTTGGCCGCGGACATCACGCATCGGCTTCCAGCCAAAAAGCAGATCGTCCCTACTCCGGAGCCAAATGAGAGGGTAGTGTTCATCCCCCACTTTCTCCGCGGACTAGGGTTTCCCCTCCATCCTTTCGTCCGCGGCCTCATGTTCTATTACGGGCTAGATTTCCATGATCTAGCCCCAAATTCCTTCCTCAATATTTCGGCGTTCATCGTCGTGTGTGAAGCGTTCGTCCGCATTACTCCCCACTTTGGCCTATGGCTCAAGGTCTTCAATGTAAAGCCAAAAGTGGTCGATGGTCAATATGCGGAATGTGGCGGCGCCATGGTGAGAAAGCTCCCCAACATCACCTGGCCCAAGGGGACCTTTGTGGAGACCGTGAAGGGATGGCAACAGGAGTGGTTCTACATCACGGAACCTCGTGACGCCACATGGGCCGCCATTCCCGAGTTCAAATCTGGGCCTCCAATGCGGCTTGCATCATGGATTAACAAAGGCCTGGATTGGGCGTCGTCCGACGAGGTGACGACGCTGCAGAAGCGCATCAAGAGTATGATAGAGAAGGACACCAGTCTCACCGACGTGATCCAGGTTATGCTTTTTCGCCAGATTCTCCCCTGCCAGCGCCGGACTCTCCATATGTGGGAGTTCAATCCGGTCGGCCCTCGGACCCTGCAGCGATTCTTTGGCATGACGCACGAAGAGATCTCGAAGCTGCTTTTCAAGGCCCAGAAGTCGTGGCCGGAGACGACCGAAGACATCGGCCTAGACTGCTCTCATCCGGCCACTCCAGTAAGTTTTATGATTTCCGAATACAACTTCGATTTGTTAACCCCAAGGGGTATATGCTACCTCTTGACCACTGCGTTGGTTTTCCCTTTAAAAGGAAAGGGTGATGCAGCAAAGTAGCGTAAGTATTTCCCCAGTTTTTGAGAACCAAGGTAACAATCCAGTAGGAGGCTACGCACGAGTCCCTCGCACCTACACAAACAAATAAATCCTCGCAACCAATGCGATAAGGGGTTGTCAATCCCTACACGATCACTTACGAGAGTGAGATCTGATAGAAATGATAAGATAATTTTTTGTTATTTTTATGATAAAGATGCAAGGTAAAATAAAAAGCAACAGAAATAGCTAAGTGTTGGAATATTAATATGATGGACGATAGACCCGGGGGCCATAGGTTTCTCTAGTGGCTTCTCTCAAGAGCATAAGTATTTTACGGTGGGTGAACAAATTACTGTTGAGCAATTGACAGAATTGAGCATAGTTATGAGAATATCTAGGTATGATCATGTATATAGGCATCACGTCCGAGACAAGTAGACCGACTCCTGCCTGCATCTACTACAATTACTCCACACATCAACCGCTATCCAGCATGCATCTAGAGTATGAAGTCCATAAGAACAGAGTAACGCCTTAAGCAAGATGACATGATGTAGAGGGATACATTCATGCAATATGATAAAAACCCCATCTTGTTATCCTCGATGGCAACAATACAATACGTGGCTTGCTGCCCCTACTGTCATTGGGAAAGGACACCACAAGATTGAACCCAAAGCTAAGCACTTCTCCCATTGCAAGAAAGATCAATCTAGTAGGCCAAACCAAACTGATAATTTGAAGAGACTTGCAAAGATAACCAATCATACATAAAAGAATTCAGAAGATTCAAATATTGTTCATAGATAAACATGATCATAAACCCACAATTCATCGGTCTCAGCAAACACACCGCAAAAGAAGATTACATCAAATAGATCTACACAAGAGAGGGGGAGAACATTGTATTGAGATCCAAAAAGAGAGAAGAAGCCATCTAGCTAATAACTATGGACCCAAAGGTCTGAGGTAAACTACTCACACTTCATCGGAGAGGCTATGGTGTTGATGTAGAAGCCCTCCGTGATCGATGCCCTTCCCATGAGCTCGAACAGGTGCCCCGAGATGAGATCTCGTGAGTCTGAGAAGGTTGCGGCGGTGGAATTAGGTTTTTGGCTCCAGATTCGATCGCTTGGAATGCGTAGGTATATATAGGAGGAAGGAGTACGTTGGTGGAGCAACATGGGGCCCAAGAGGGTGGAGGGCGCGCCTAGGGGGGGGGGGGGGGGGTAGGCGCGCCCCCTACCTCGTGGCTTCCTGGAAGCTTCCTTGACTTAGGGTCCAAGTCTCGTGGATCATGTTCGTTCCGAAAATCACGTTCCCGAAGGTTTCATTCCGTTTGGACTCCTTTGATATTCTTTTTCTGCGAAACTCTGAAATAGGCAAAAAAAACAGCAATTCTGGGCTGGGCCTCCGGTTAATAGGTTAGTCCAAAAATAATATAAAAGTGAATAATAAAGCCCAATAATGTCCAAAACAGAAGATAATATAGCATGGAGCAATCAAAAATTATAGATACGCTGGAGACGTATAAAGCATCCCCAAGCTTAATTCATGCTCGTCCTCGAGTAGGTAAATGATAAAAACAGAATTTTTGATGTGGAATGCTACTTGGCATAATTTCAATGTAATTCTTCTTAATTGTGGTATGAATATTCAGATCCGAAAGATTCAAGATAAAAGTTCAATATTGACATAAAAATAATAATACTTCAAGCATACTAACTAAGCAATTATGTCTTCTCAAAATAGCATGGCCAAAGAAAGTTATCCCTAAAAATTCATATAGTCTGGCTATGCTCTATCTTAACCACACAAAATATTTAAATCATGCACAACCCCGATGACAAGCCAAGCAATTGTTTCATACTTTTGACGTTCTCAAACTTTTTCAATCTTCACGCAATACATGAGCGTGAGCCATGGACATAGCACTATATGTGGAATAGAATGGTGGTTGCGGAGAAGACAAAAAGGAGAAGATAGTCTCACATTAACTAGGCGTATCAACGGGCTATGGAGATGCCCATCAATAGATATCAATGTGAGTGAGTAGGGATTGCCATGCAACGGATGCACTAGAGCTATAATTATATGAAAGCTCAACAAAAGAAACTAAGTGGGTGTGCATCCAACTCGCTTGCTCACGAAGACCTAGGGCATTTTGAGGAAGCCCATCATTGGAATATGCAAGCCAAGTTCTATAATGAAAATTTCCCGCTAGTAAATGAAAGTGATATCATAGGAGACTCATGAAGATCATGGTGCTACTTTGAAGCACAAGTGTGGTAAAAGGACAGTAACATTGGCCCTTCTCTCTTTTCCTCTCATTTTTTTATTTGGGCCTTTTTTATGGCCTCTTTTTTTTAGTCCGGAGTCTCATCCCGTCTTATGGGGGAATCATAGTCTCCATCATCCTTTCCTCACTTGGGACAATGCTCTAAAAATGACGATCATCAAACTTTTATTTTCTTACACCTCAACAATTACAACTCAATACTTAGAACAAAATATGACTCTATGTTAATGAATCCGGCGGTGTACCGGGATATGCAATGAATCAAGAGTGACATGTATGAAAGAATTATGAACGGTGGCCCACAAATACAATGTCAACTACATGATCATGCAAAGCAATATGACAATGATGGAGCGTGTCATAGTAAACGGAATGGTGGTAAGTTGCATGGTAATATATCTCGGAATGGCTATGGAAATGCCATGATAGGTAGGTATGGTGGCTGTTTTGAGGAAGGTATATGGTGGGTGTATGATACCGGCGAAAAGTGCGCGGTTTTAGAGAGGCTAGCAATGGTGGAAGGAAGAAGAGTGCGTATAATCCATGGACTCAACATTAGTCATAAAGAACTCATATACTTATTGCAAAAATCTACAAGTTATCAAAGCAAAGTATTACGCACATGCTCCTAGGGGATAGATTGGTAGGAAAAGACCATCGCCGTCTCGACCGCCACTCATAAGGAAGACAATCAATAAATAAATCATGCTCCGACTTCATCACATAACGGTTCACCATACGTGCATGCTACGGGAATCACAAACTTGAACACAAGTATTTCTTAAATTCACAACTACTCAACTAACACAACTTTAATATCACTACCTCCATGTCTCAAAACAATCATCAAGCATCAAACTTCTCTTAGTATTCAACACACTCATAAAAAAGCTTTTACTATTCTTGAATACCTAGCATATTAGGATTATTTAAGAAAATTACCATGCTATTTAAGACTCTTAAAATAATTTAAGTGAAGCATGAGAGATCAATAGTTTCTATAAAACAAATCCACCACCGTGCTCTAAAAGATATAAGTGAAGTACTAGAGCAAAAACTATATAACTCAAAAGATATAAGTGAAGCACATAGAGTATTCTAATAATTTCCGAATCATGTGTGTCTCTCTCAAAAGGTGTGTACAGAAAGGATGAGTGTGGTAAACTAAAAAGCAAAGACACAAATCATACAAGACGCTCCAAGCAAAACACATATCATGTGGTGAATAAAAATATAGCTCCAAGTAAAGTTACCGATGGAAGTAGACGAAAGAGGGGATGCCTTCCGGGGCATACCCAAGCTTCGGCTTTTTGGTGTCCTTAAATTATCTTGCAGGTGCCATGGGCATCCCCAAGCTTAGGCTCTTGCCGCTCCTTGTTCCATAATCCATCAAATCTTTCACCCAAAACTTGAAAACTTCACAACACAAAACTTAATAGAAAATCTCGTGAGCTCCGTTAGCGAAAGAAAACAAAAGACCACTTCGAGGTACTGTAGTTAACTCATTCTTTATTTGTATTGGTGTTAAACCTACTGTATTCCAACTTATCTATGGTTTATAAACTCTTTTACTAGCCATAGATTCATCAAAATAAGCAAACAACACACGAAAAACAGAATCTGTCAAAAACAGAACAGTCTGTAGTAATCTGTAACTAAAGCAAACTCATGGAACTCCAAAAAATCATCCAAAATAGGGCGACCTAGACAATTTGTTTATTGATCAGAAGCAATAGGAATCAATATTTTATCACGTTCTGGTGATTTTTAACAATTATTTTCGTGAACAGAAAGTTTCTGGAATTTTCTGCAAGATCAAATAACTATCATCCAAGAAGATCCTATAGGTTTAACTTGGCACAAATACTAATTAAAACATGAAAACACATCTAACCAGAGGCTAGAACAAAAATTTATTCCTAAACAGAAGCAAAAAGAAAAACTAAAAATAAAATTGGGTTGCCTCCCAACAAGCGCTATCGTTTAACGCCCCTAGCCACTACAAAAAAATACACTTCCGTGATGATACGTGTTTGTCACAGTAGGTCACGTTTTTTGTCATGCATGTACATCCATGACAAATTTATGACAGAATCAAGATAGTCATACCTGTGCTGTCGTAGAAGTGTCCCATGACATTACCAAAATTATCATCACGGAAGTGTCCACTTCCATGACGATAAATCGCGCGTCACAGAAGTGCTTTCGTCAAGGGTGACCGACACGTGGCATCCACCGTAACAGAACACCGTTAAGCTATCGGGTCGGATTTTGGATCCGATAACCCGTTAACAACCATGACCAATGCCGATTTTCTACGTGTAAAATTCTCATTGGCTGACGGATCCACGTCGACTCCGCATTGTACAGTGTCACTCATCCAGCAGTCGAGATGGGCCTATGATATATGTTGACACGTGGACCGGTCCAACGGTGGCCCTAAAGTTTAAATGGGCGGCCCAACCGAAGGCCCATAAGATTTAGCAGAACCATAATGGGCGGCCCGACTAAAGGCCCACAAAATTTAGCGGACCATAATGGGACCGGCCCGACTAAAGGCCCACAAGATTTTGCATACCATAATGGGTCGGCCGACTAAAGGCCCACAAGATTTTGCGGACCACAATGGGCCGGCCCAGCTAAAGGCCCACAAGATTCTGCAGACCATAATGGGCCGGCCCAGCTAAAGGCCCAACATTCTTTGTCAAATCGGCCCGTCAACAGCCTGTCCTAAACTTGTCATCAACGCGGCACATGGTCACTTCTGGCCCGTTAATAGTCCGCTAAGTAAGTGGGCCGAATCACGGCCCGGTGTATTTCCGGCCTGTTAAAGGTCCGGCTTCATTTGGGCCCATTTACAGGCCATCAAAACTTTCAGCCCATAAACGACCGTGAAGGATTTTGGTCATATTCGGCCATGTCTGACATTCAGCCCGTTAGAGGCCCACTATAGATTTGGGCCACTTTCGGCCTGTTGTCATTTTCGGCCTGTTAACGCCGGACGTAAACCATGGGCCATATGTGGCCCAACGTCATATCGGGCCCATTAATGGCCCATATAAAAATGACGATAATCTAGACCGACCAAAGTTCCAGCGTGTTAAAGGCCCGTGTATTAGGTCGGCGCATTTACGACCCGTCCGAATTTCGGCCTGTCAAAGATCTGCGTCGTAAATGGGCCACCATTTCGGCCTGCTAAGTCCACTGGGTTATTTGGCACAATAAGGGCCCAATCTCACATTCGGTCTACTAAAGGCCCATGTTTTTTATGGGCTCGAGATATTTACACCTGTAAACGGCCTATTTTTACTGAGGGCCCAAATTATGTTTAGGCATGTTAAAGGCCCACTATGGGCACAGGCCTACCAGAAAAATATGAAAGCTTATGCTGATTTAGGCCCAGATATTTTTAGTGGGCTACATGCCAATTTTGGCCCGTAATCGTTTTTAGCCCAATTGGAATGGGCCCGACGAATGTTGGCATGTTGGGCTCCTACGAAGCTTTCGGCCGAATACATTACTAAGATAAACCTACACTATACAAAAATAACGTCGTAATTACTGCAGCCTGGGGAAGCATCATAAATGTTGTATCACAACAAAATAAATTCCAACCATACAACAAAAGGCCTATTGGCATAAAGTTTATAGTCCTTCCAGATAAAAGCACCATCAGATGTATAGAAGCACAGATCATTTGACACGAGTGCTAATGTTTCAGTCAGTAGAATCGATGGAGCAAAGACGATCTCCACCTTTTTCCGCCATTGCTCTTGAACAACGGTTTAATGTCTGATAGTCTGGTTTCAAAACCATTCATATCTTGACGACATTTCTCAACCACTGTTCTTGTTTCCGGAACAACGTCCATTAGGGATTGGACTTGTGTCTGGAGCACAGATATATCACTCTGTCTAGCAGGAAGATTTTGCTCAGTAGGCAATTTGGACGAGGTTACCTTGACAACCAACCCGTAATTACGCAGAAGGTGCTTTTTGCAATCGTTAGTGGAGAGATCTTGACGACCTTGCAGCAAGAGGTGACATTGTGCCTGTAGTAGCCTCGTCACCTTTAGGTGGTTGTGGCTGTTCAATTATTTGTTCCATAGCTTCCTGAAAGTTTGAACTTGTAGATTAGTGTACCAGATAAGTTACTAATGAGACAAAAACAAACAAAGTAGGTTAAAAGTTTATACATAACTTATTTTGGTGAACTATTTTGTAATACATTAGCATGTATTGTAGTGCCAACTACATAATAAAATCACTTTCGAACATATGTCCATGTAGCATGCCCTCTTGTATTGTCTATTTCCTCACATTCGTTGACATCTAAGGATAAAGAGACATGGTTTAAAGTAGGATGAACATAGTATGACATCATTCATATCACGGGCAAACAGATATAAAACAAACAACCTATTTTATCATTGTGTGCGCACGTGAACATAACAACTAGATTACAGATCAAGACCAAAAGAATATCCTTCATCTCTTTTAAACCATGTAAGGTGAAATGATACGTTAAGACAACTGTGTATAAAAGTGAACAGAGTAATTGACATTGGCTGCAAACCAAGTAGTTAAATGAACACATCACAGTACCAATCAGTTCAAGGCAGGAGGAGTAAGGACTTACAACAGCGGCTTGAACTGGTGTGCTCATGCCCTTCATCTTGCTGGTGTGGCAATCCTCGAAGATTTGCACTGCATTCGGTTCAGGTTCTTTTTGGTCCGCACGGGCTTTCCTCTGTATTTGGAACAAGTCAATATAGATACGATAATATGGCACATAAATAGAAGGAAGTATCAGCTATTTACAAGAGCCTCGCAGTGTGCAATATAGCTACGAGATCCTGTTGTCTGTTGGAATTTCACTTTAGAACGGTTGGTTTTGTTCTTCAAACAGTTAGCCTAGAAGAAGATACACTTGTAAGGCACATACATAAATACAAGTTCAATATGTCGTCTGATCAAATACATATAGCCTACCTGATACTTTGGATCAAACCAGTGTTTAACGAGGGCTGTCGATCTTCATCATGTAATATATTCATTTGGAGATGTTTGGGCGATTTCATTGTTAGCCTTGCCTTCAAAGTGAGATTTTCTAAGGTGGTAGCGATCATCAGCAGAAAGCGGTGAAAAACATGAGTGCATGCTTGTTTAGTTGCATCATCTTTCGGATCCAACTTGAACCTCATCTGTTGAAAAAAGAATGCGAGTCTTACTAGGAGGAAGCTAGAAAGTATGCGACAGAGCAAGACAATATTACTAATTGCGATGAATAACATTACTTACGGATAAATGGTCAAGGAAGGTGTTAAACTAGGTATATTCTTTCTCATTCCTGTACTGGATCCACGTTGGGAGGATACGTGCATGACACCTAACGGCAACGGCTGCCTCTGATACTAAGTTGGCTGACTCTGTAGCATCACGTGGCCTTTTTAAACCTACCTCAAAATGGATCTCCAGTCTTCCTCCTTTAGATTTTGTTAATCTGTCAAGCATTATCCCTAATGTCTGTTTCCGCTTGCGCCGTGGTGCTAGTTCAACAACGAATATGGAAAGGGTTAGTGTACATCAAACCGTGAGAGTACATATAAAGGAGCATGCTGAAAGTGCGTTATATCGACTAGAGGGGGGGGGTGAATAGGCGATTTTTATGAATTCTTCAATGAGGAATTTGCCGGTGAGGAAATTCCTAAGTGAAGAACTACTTGCAGCGGAAAAAGTACTCAAGTAAGCATAAGAGAATGCGGGCATGGTCATCATGAAGAAATGAAGACAATCAAAGAGTCTGAAAGCGTAAACACAGGATAGCACAAGATGAAGACAAACAGATCAAGAAATTGAACTGAGGAAATTGAGAAAGTCTTGATCAAAGTCTTCAAACATATATATGAACGAACACTCAACACAAGAATGAGGAAATGAAAGGGTTGAGGAAATAGAACCGATTAGGTCGGTGAAGACAATGATTTGGTAGACCAGTTCCAAGCTGCTGCCTCGGTTGTACGTCTGGTTGGAGCGGTGAGTATTTAAACTCGAGGACACAGATCCGGACACCCGGTCGAGCTCATGACTCAGGACACCAAGTCCTCACCGTATTCTCCTTGAACTAAGGTCACACAGACCTCGTCCAATCACTCGTGGTAAGTCTTGAGCGACTTCCAAACCTTCACAGACTTGGTCACTCGGCGATCCACAATTCCTCTTGGATGCTCTAGACCATGACGCCTAACCGTCTGGAAGAAGCACAGTCTTCAAAGGTAACAAGTGTCGGATCCACGCAGGATCAATCTCTTGATGATGCTCAATCACTTTGGGTTTTAGGGGTTTGGTTTTTGGGTTTTCCTCACTCGATGATTTTCGCTCAAAGTCCTCGGAGGATGGGTTGCTCTCAAATGACAAGTGTCAAGTTCTCTCGGAGCAGCCAACCAGCTAGTGGTTGTAGGGGGCGGCTATTTATAGCCTAGGGAGCAGCCCGACATGATAAGACATAAATGCCCTTCAATGATATGACCGTTAGGTGGATAAGATATTTTGGGACAGGTGGTAGCCTTGAGAACAACGGTCGGAAATTTGATTCTCAAATTCCTCGGGGCTATCATGTTCCTCATGTGTAGGCAATCCAAGACGGGCGAATTCCTAACTCCTTAGTCATGACATATTCCTCAGCGACCAGAAGAACTTCGTCTCTGTCACTGAAGAAATTGACTGAATTGTATGAGATTACCAAAGGCTTCACTCAAAGGGATTGGTAGGTGTAGGATTTTGATTTGAGCATCACATGGAAATTTTTCCTTAGTATTTCCTCGACCCCCTTTAACAGTACGGTGTTTCCTATGACTCAAGAAAGAGAAAACGAAACTACGAAAACAAAAGTCTTCACGCTTCATGTTCCTCAAATGAATACCAAGTCTTCAAGGTCACACCAATTTCTTCACTTTCAAAGTCTTCAGAAAGTCTTCAGAATATCAAAGTCTTTAGTCGAAGAACTTCATTTTAGGGGTCGACTTTCTCTGTAAATATCAAACTCCTCATAGACTTATAGACCTGTGTACACTCATAAACACATTAGTCCCTTAACCTATAAGTCTTCAATACACCAAAATCACTTACAATCTCCCCCTTTTTGGTGATTGATGACAATATAGGTTAAGTTTTCAACGGGGATAAAAATATGAAGTGTAACTACTGATATTGAGGATTTTGATTGCAAGATATAGAAGAACTCCCCCCTGAAGATGTGCATAGTGAGGAATTTGCTTTTGAGGCAATGCACATTTGAAGAGTTGAATCATGGAGATCTCCCCTATATCTTGTAATTCATACACATTTGACATATAATATGAAGAATTTGAAAATGCATGATGAAATATGGTGCTTGATGAAATTCAGCATGCGTGCAATAACATTAATGAGGAACAAGCATGCAAAATAACGCATCAAGAGTATCAGAGCACAGTGCATCAAAAGTATCAGAGCACCATCGGGTTTAAGATTACAACTCGATCCAATAAAAGTTTCAGAAGAACAAGAGTTGTAACTTAACAAAAAAATTTCCATATAATAGACCCGCTTGAAGACTAACTCATATTTCTCCCCCTTTTTCATCGAATGACCAAAAGGATTGAAACTGAGGACTAACGCCCTGAAGAATTTCAAGTTGATGAAGGAGCGCCAGCGTTGTTGGGGTCGATTGTCGTAGTAGGGCCTGCCGCAGTGTCGTCCAAGTCTTCATTTTCATCAGTGTCTCGCGATGAAGAATAGGAGCTGGCCACCAAGGAAGGAACTTTGACCTTCTTGTATTTCTTCGGAGGAGGTGCAGACCAGTCAAATTCTTCCTTGAGACCCATTGTCTTTAGTTCTTCTGCGTTGTAGACATTAGAAAGAACAGCCCAGGTGCGTTTGAAGGTTTCATGGAGGTAGTAGTGGTTTTTCTTCACTGCATTGTGTGTAGAGGTCATGTTGTGAAGAATTGAACCAAACTGACGCTTGACCCATTTATGATTGCGATCAACCTTCCGATGAAGACCGAGGAGTAACTCACGATCGATCATCACCCTAGGTCTTTGTGGCTTGAGGACTTTGCTTGGCTGAGGTATTGGCGGTAGAGTCATGTGTGGCGAGTCATCATTGGTGGAGTAGGATGCGACTTTGAAACTCGACCATCCAATGGATGAGTGCCTTCATCTATCACAGCAGTAGCCTTGCCCTTGTCATCAGCTGAGGAAAATGTCCGTTTGAGGACTTCAATCGGGGGCAAGTAGCTGCACTGGTTTAGAGTATCAGCCTTGTAATTGAGTGAAGACCTTGTCCTGATGAATCTCATAATCCAAGGTGCATAAGGCTTAAGCTCAAATGGTGACATAGCAATGTTTGCCCGAGTCCTCATGAAGAAATCATGGAAGTTGACGGGAACGCCATGAATGATACTCCCTTCGTTCCTAGATATAGGGTGTATAGTTTTTGGCACGGAAATTAAAGAACGCACATGGAGGGAAAATTTCACAAGTTTTGGACGAGATTACACCTGACTAATTGACATGAGGAAATAGAGGAGCTTGCCCGATATAAGGAAATGTAAAGAAATCCCTAAAAAAATTATCCAAATAAGTGGTGCAATGCAATACACCTTATATTTCAGACTTTTTCTCAAAAATCTATACACCTTATATCAAGGAACGGAGGGAGTATTGAAAAGCATATTCTTCATGATGCCAACGACTTCTTCATCATTTGAGTCGTGGCCTTTGATAGGACTCATTGTCTTCGTCAGAATCTGATAGACAGTCCGAGGCACATACAATAATTCCTTGACGAGGAATTTGGTTCTTGGGGCCTGTCTTGGCTTCAAAGGCTTCATCAACACTTGCATATAGTGATTTGAAAGCTCAGGTTTGTTGTAGATACAACGAGCACCATCAAGTGGAGGATTGAGTGGTAGGGCACGAAGCAATTCGGTTGCTGGTGCCTTGTAGTGAGTGTTTTCAAACATCCAGTCCAACACCCATGAGTTCACATCTTCAGCGTCTCCGGTGATGTGCAACGTTGCATAGAATTGAAGAATGAGTTTTTCATTCCAATCACAGATGTCAGTGCAGAAATTCAGAAGTCATGCACCGTGAAGAACACTGAGGACTGGAAGCCTGGCAGAGATTCCATGTCCACATGAGGAATATGTGCATGATCGAAGACTTTGTCTTTGTTGAACAGCACTGAGGAATAGAAATTGGCTTGGCGGCAGTCCGTAAACGCCTCTTCCTTATGCGAGCGAATCATATGGATTGTAATCAGTGAAGAATACGTGCTCGCCGAAGAAATCTTCAGCCTTGAACTTTTGCTTTGTTGAGAAGGGATTCTTTGGCTTTGGCAGTGGAGTGTCAGTGAGTTGCATCACGACCTCTGGAATCGCAATCTCCGGTTCTTCAGGCTGAGGAATTTCTGGTTCTCTACATGTGCTGATCGAGGATCAAGAAGAGTTCATCGGCGCTAGTGGCTGGAATTTCTTCATGTCTGAGATGAAGTGGGATGAGTTTCTTGAGCCCATTTGAACTGTTGGAAGCAGGGGGTGAGGAATCTGTTGGATTGGGGTGAAGAGTGGAGAATTTGGATCTTGACTTTCCCAAAAGTCATCGTTCATCACCGGCGTTGTGCTTCCAACGTCCACATCTTCTTCAATTTCCTCAACACGGGCCTCTTCAGCTGTGAACTGAGGCATAGGCGAGGAAACGATTGGGGTTGAAGGGATTGCTTCCACTTCAATTTCTTCATCAATCTGCTCTGACGAAGCAGCAGAATGATTTTCTTCATCAGATCCGCTTGGGATCTCATAATCTTCACCAAAAGGAACAAGGTCCTTTGATGGCATGGAGGAAATTGGAACAGCATCAATGGGATTGTCAAAAGAGCTGGTCATTGTCTTCATCTTCTTCGGGGCTGAAGAATTTGAAGCAGCAGATACTTTCCTGTTCTTCATTGCAGCTCGTTCTGCAGCCTTGGTCTTCTTCATATCAGATGCAGATGGAAGGATTGGAGTTGGTGTAGGCGCAGGAGGAGCTGAGGAATCTGGTTGAATTTCCTCGCGAATGGCGATGCGATTGCCTGACTTCTTCGATTTCTTCAGCGCACCACTAGTGGATGCCACGACAATTTCTTCAATGGCTGGACTGGAGTCATCAGCCTCGAACTAGCATTGTCTTCGGCTGAACTTCATCGGCGGTCTTTGGAATGTTCTTCGGTCGGTGGCGGAGGCTCCGGCTGAGGAATTTCTTGTTCTTGGGGATGCAACATTGGTGAACTTCTTCGTCGAGGTTGGCGAATCTGACTTTGGCTCCTTGCCAATCAGCATAATATGAGTCAAATTTGTCGTGAGGGCTTTGATGTCACCGCATCTTGACAAGTTCTTGATTATCATCTTGACAACGTTTTTCTTCAGCGATTTCTCCTTTACATCATGCGATTTCTTGATCTCTCTGGCGTATCAAATTTCCATTTCTCCTCTTGGATGAAATGAGTCGACATGTGACTTTGGCGGTGTCAACTTGAAGTCGAGCATAGGAGTGTTTGGGTCCTTGTGCGAGATCAATGTAGTCTAGGATCGCTCTTGGATCCAACTAGCCGCATTGGTGTGCCTTTGGCTCTAGCGGCCCTTTCTTGGCGGTCTCGATGATTTCCATAAGTTCATCATCTTCGGTGGCTCTTGGAAGGCGACTTTGTTTCTTCTTGGGACTTGGCCGAGGACCTCGTCCATTTGTGGCCTTAGTCTTGACAAAGTTGGGCGGATGAAGAATTTGGTGCAGCCGAGGAACTTCTTTGAAACACGAGAGGCAATGGAGATGCTGCAGTCCTTTGGCACGTGGCGGATGCACAGTCTTGAGGACTTTGTCGGGCTGCTGAGGACTTGGGAGGAGCTGCTTGAGGACTTTGTAGGAGCCGAGGATTTGGGAGGAGCTGGAGCAGCATGAGGAATTGGCCGTGAGGGCACGGTGAGGAACTTCGGCCGTGAGAACCTTGTTGGTGAAGCACTTGGCTTGTGTGCGGGCTTCTTTGCCATAGATTTTCTTGGCTTGACAGAGGCCTCGATGGCAGCAGCGATGTGAGTCCTCATTAAATTTCCTCACCGCCTCGTTGGCTTGTCTTGCCAATTTGGCTTGGCGCTTGGCCCATTCTTCAGAAAGTCCTCACCATGCTTGATCTTTGGTGGGGTCGACTTCTTGACCAGTGCCAATGGAGCTCTTGGGCATGGAGGATTGAGAGCGAATTTCTTCATGTACTTTGGAGTTACATATCTGTACTCCCTCCATTCCCTTGCCCATCTCCGTTCAATCCTTTGAATGTGCACCTTGCGCTGATTTTTGTTCTCTTTGCCGAACTCGGCTTCATCAGGTGTGCAATAATCAGCATATATTTCCTCAGGAATCTCAAACGCGATCATGACCTCAGGCCTCTTTCCTCCTTTACGTGGCTTCTTTCATACGCCATATTCTTCACCGAGGAATTTGAACAATCGAATTCTCTGAAGAAGTATGCAACTTTTCTTCGAGGAACGCTGAAAATGAATTAAGTTGATGAGAACCTAGTGATTCAGCAGCGGACATGAGTACCTGTGAACAGAGTATAGTTGCGAGGAATTTGGAGAGGTCATATGCGTTCTCAGAAGGTTTTTCAAAAAGAACTAGTTTGAGGAATTTAACCAGATGAGCCTTGAAGAATTTCACTAAGCGATCTTTGTCTTAGGTTCCAGAGTTGTATAGATCGAGGATCCACACAATTGAGGAATCTTGAAGAAAATCATTGCTTAGAGAAATGAATCAAGAGCATGTTTTGTTTGAGGTGTTCATATGTGTGAAGATTTGAAGAATAAACACCTTTGAAGATTTTCAGGAAGGTTTGAGAATCAAAGCGAGTAATAAAAGTAACTGTTAATTACCCGAATCAAGAACACGTATTTAACCGAGAAGAACAGATGGGAAGTTCGTCAGGTTAGATCTTCCACGCCCTAACTCGGTGGAGGAAGACAGCTACGGCGGCGGCAGAGTGAAGATTTCCGCGGTTGGTGCAAGTACGACGGCGATGAGGTCGAGGCAATGAAGCTCTTCCTCACCGGCGATGATGGAGTAGCGGCGGCGCTAGGGTTTGAGATGCTCGAGCGAGAGAGAGAGGTCGAGCGGAGTAAAGGAAGTGAGGAAGGGGAGAGGGGGTATATATAGCCACGGTGAAAAACTGTTCATCAAGATTTGGGACGAACGTGCCCCTGACCCTTCTCATTCGCTTGACATGTGTCACCCACGTACTGAGAAGTGGAGATTGTGTTAGATCGTGGGTGAATAGATAGATCCATCGTGGGATGCGGAACGGTTTGAGCGGCAAAAACGAAAGTTTGGATAAGATCAGTTTTTAAAGTTCCGTTTGCAATTTCTTCAGCTGACAAGGACACAGTGAAGATTTTGAACAAGTTTCAAATAGAACGCACATGAAGAATTTGTGAATGGATTGGGTTGAGTATAGCATAGAGGGGGAAGGGTCCGATCACATTCACTTAGCGAAAAAGCAACTTGAAGAAATAGCCATAAGTGAATGTCAGAGGACATAAACCCATATATATATATAGCCAATGAAGAAAAAGCAGCGGAAACAGTGAAGATTTTGCAAAGTTGAAGAATTTGAAAAGCTGAAGAATTTCAAAAACTGAGGAAAAACTCAAATTCGAAGATTTTCAACTTTGGTGGTGGCGTGACCCACCGTATAAGAATGATGATTTCAGACACCGCGACAGGTTGTCGAGGGTTACGAGAATCAAATTCTTCATTAATTTCTTCACACTTAGAGTGTTATTCTTCATTGATTGAAGAAAACGTTTCTTCATGTGTTGCACATCTAAGTCATCAATTTTGCATAAGTGTCGGATGTGTGTCCTTTTCAAAGAACATTCAAGATTCTAAGATATTTAGCTCACACCACAACTTGCTAAATCTCTTCTCATCCAAGGGCTTTGTGAAGATATCGGCTAGTTGTTCTTCAGTCTTCACATGCTCGATGGAGATGTCGCCTTCAACACATGATCATGAAGAAAATGATGACGAATTTGAATGTGCTTTGTCTTCGAAAGTGAACTGGGTTGTGAGAAATCTTGATGGCACTCTCATTGTCACAAGAGAGAGGCACATTCTTCACGTTGATGCCGTAGTCCTTGAGAGTTTGCTTCATCCACAGCAATTGAGCACAACAAGAGCCAGCAACAATGTATTCAGCTTAAAGTAGCGGTGATACATGATTCTGTTTCTTCGAGGACCAACAGACCAAAGATCGTCCAGAAATGACAAGTACCAGATGTTGACTTGCGGTCCACACGATCACCAACATAGTCGAGTCGAATATCCAATGAGATCAAAAGTAGAGCCCTTGGGGTACCATAATCCTAGTGTTCGTGTGTGAGCTAGATATCGAAGAATATGCTTCACAACCTTATGGTGTGATTCCTTGGTGTAGCTTGAAATCGGGCACACATGCAAACACTAAGCATTATATCTGGCCTAGATGCACATAAGTACAATAAAGAACCAATCATGGAGCGGTATACCTTGTGATCAAGTCAATACCATTTTCATCGATTGCATAGATGGCCATTTGTGGGCATAGGAATTTTGACGCCTTTGCAATCTTGCATGCCGAATTTCTTCAAGACATCTTTGAGGTATTTCTCTGAGATATGAATATGCCATTGTGTTGTTGATTTAATTTGAAGACCTAATAAGAATTTCAACTCTCCCATCATAGACATTTGATATTCTTCACTCATCATGTAGGCAAATTCATCACTATAACGTTGGTCAAGATGTACCAAAGATAATATCATCAACATATATTTGGCACACAAACAGTTCACCATCATATGATTTAGTAAAAAGAGTAGGGTCGAGTGAACCGGGTGTGAAGCCATTCTTCACGAAGAATTCCTTCAATGTATCATACCACGCCCGTGGGCCCTGTTTGAGACCATAGAGGGCCTTGTTGAGTCTGAAGACTTTGTCGGGATTCTTTGGATCTTCAAAACACGGGGTTGAGCAACATATACTTCTTCCTCAAGCTTACCATTGAGGAATGCACTTTTCACATCCATTTGATATAAAGTGATATTATGATGGTTAGCATAAGCAAGTAATATCACGAATAGCCTCAAGTCTAGCAACAGTGCAAAAGTTTCATCGAAATCAATTCCTTCACCACATGTGTAGCCTTGAGCTACAAGTCGTGCCCTATTCCTTACCACAAGGCCATTTTCATCTTGCTTGTTGCGGTAGATCCACTTTGTGCCAATGATATTATGCTTACTTGCGAGGATATGGACGTTTGACGGTTCCTAGACATTGTTGAGCTCGAACTGATGTAATTCTTCTTGCATGGCCTGAATCCACTCAGGCTCCAAAAATGCTTCATCTACCTTAGTGGGCTCTGTGATAGAGACAAAAGCATAGTGCCCACAAAAGTTAGTAAATGTGAAGCTTTTGAGCGGGTGAGAGGACCTGGCGCTTCAATGTCATCGATGATCTTGTCAACTTGCACTTCTTTTGCAACGCGAGGATGAGCTTTGGTTGTCGCCGAGGAATTTGATCGGCATTTTCTTCAAAGACCATTGTCTTGACATTATCTTCAGGTGCATCAGCTCGGCGTTCTTCACGTATAGGAATGAATTCTTCAAGAGATTCTTGATGGGAATGACATCCTCGGTTGCCTTAAACTTGATAGATTCCTCGGTGCGGTTCATCTAACACGAAGGTAGGTGCTCTCTTTGCGAGCCATTAGTTTCATCGAACCGCACATCTACGTATCAACAATCTTGTGAAGAGCGATGTTGAAGACTACAGAGGTGTGCGAGTCCTTTCCGTAACCAAGCATAAAACCTTCATGTGCTTTCGGTGCAAATTTAGAATTGTGATGTGGATCTCTAATCCAGCATTTAGCACCGAAGACTTTGAAATAACTCACATTGGGTTTCTTGTCAGTGAGGAGTTCGTAGGCAGTCTTCTTGAAGAATTTGTGAAGATATACTCTGTTGATGATGTGGCACGCGGTATCAATTGCATCAATCCAAAAACGACTAGGTGTTTTGTATTCATCAAGCATAGTGCGAGCCATCTCAACAAGAGTTACATTCTTGCGCTCCACGATGCCATTTCTTTGAGGAGTATAGGGAGCAGATAACTCATGAGTAATACCAAGTTCATCAAGATAGGCATCAAGACCGGAATTCTTGAACTCAGTTCCATTGTCACTCCTGATGTGTCTGATCTTCACACCAAAGTTGGTTGAAGCCCTCGAGGAAAATCGTTTGAAGACTTCCTGCACTTTATTTTTGTAAGTAACAATGTGCACCCATGTGTAACGAGAGTAATCATCAACAATAACAAAGCCATATAGAGATGCATCATTAGTGACTGCTGAGTAATGATTAGGACCAAAGAGTTCCATGTGAAGCAATTCGAATGGACGAGTAGTGGTCATGATAGTCTTTGCTAGATGCTTGGCCTTGGTCATTTTTCCAGCTTCACAGGCTCCACACAAGTGATCCTTGAGGAATTTGACATTTTCAATGCCAATGACATGCTTCTTCTTCGCAAGCGTGTACCAAATTCCTCATGCCTGCGTGACCAAGTCGCCGATGCCATAGCCAGCCTTCAAGCTTTTGCAAGTAGACACACGGCTGGTTGTGGTCCTCAGAGAAATCAACAATATACAAGTCTCCTCTCCTAAAGCCTTCAAGACTTTGGAATTGTCAGCTTCCATGATCACAACACAACGATACTTGCCAAAGACAACAACCATATCAAGATCACAAAGCATTGAGATCGACATGAGGTTGTATCCTAAGGACTCAACAAGCATGACTTTGTCCATGTGTATGTCCTTAGAGATCGCAACCTTACCAAGACCCAATACGACTTTTGCCTTTGTCAAGAAACATGATATGCTTCAGATGTGACGGTGATAAGGGAGCATCCATCAATAGATTCTTGTCACCGGTCATGTGATTTGTACATCCACTATCGAGGACCCACTCATTGGCTTTGGGTTGATCATCCCGCATATGAATTAGTGCAACTTACAATCTCATATACTTCATCGTTGAAGAATATGATATCAATTTCATCGGATGAATTTCATCGGGCAATATAATGAGATAAGCGGTATGAGAATGTGTGAAATGAAAGTTCATTTCTTCATGATTAGCCTCAAGGCCCTTTCGTGCAATTTTGTCGTGCCCCAAAGAAATTCTTGAGACGTTAAAGCACGCCCGGAGACCTGACCTCTGCAGAAGAGATTAGTTCCTTTTCTTCACCACCCACATCTGAAGGGGTGGCAAAGAGTTCATCACTCATGCGAGCACCATATGAGAATGGTGGCATAGAGGCCAATCCATTTCGTTTCACATAAGAGGGGTTAGGGTAAGCATATGAATAAGCAGAGAAATTCTTAGAGGACTTATGAACATATTGGTTTGAAGAATAATGCACATATTCATAGCCCTTAGCTCTACCTGCGAAGCAGAAGTTGTTAGCACGATGATAATCATATGAGGACTTTGATCCTTTTGAGGAATTTGATCCACGTGAGGAATTTGGTCCGTATGAGGACTTGGATCCATATGAGGAATTTGGTCCATATGAAGAGTTTGATCTGGGGTTCCTATTCTTCACAGGTGGTGTCATGAGGACATTCACCTGAAGACTTTCAAGGAACTTCTTGGGAACCCAGATTTTCTTCATAGGGGAACCGTTCTCGCAGATTAGTGCCAACATATCTAGCAAATACTTCACCATTCTGGTTTTTGAACAGTTTATAGTTGAGTCAAATGACTCATCGAAGAATGAGGAGATTCACATGTAAAGCCGGATAAGTTAGATGGATCAATCGAGGTCCCTTTGCGGCAACCCATGAGGTTTTGGGATACCGCTCAGCTTCCAATATGTTCCATCAGCATTGAGTTTCCTCTCAAAGGCAATACCCTCTTTCCTAGGGTTCTGTTGAGGATCTCGCTTTTAAGCACATCACAAAGAGTCCGATGCCCTTTGAGGCTTTTGTACATGCCTGTCATGTACAATTCCTTCGACCTGCATCGTCGGTGATACTAGCAATGTCCTCAGATGAGGAATTAGTGATAGCAGAGGCAGGTGAAGAATTTGTAACAGTTGAAGCATTTGAACATTCAGGTGAAGAATTAGCAGATTCACGTTCAATGCACTTTAAGCATGGAGGAACAAATTCTTCCTGAGAAGAGCTGATTTGTTGAGCTAGCAATGAATCGCGCTCCTTCTGAAGATCTTCATAACTCACTCTTAGCTTCTCAAGATCTTGCTTTCTTTGAAGAAATTCATAAGAAAGTTTCTCATGATCGAGACAAGAGAGTGTTATGATGACCTTGAAGATTGTCAAACCTAGGCTGAAGTCTCGAAGATTTTCGATCGGGGCTTTAGTGCGATCCATTTCTTCACCTAACATATCATCACTTTTATCTAGCATGTTTTGAACCTTTTCAAAAGCCCTATGTTGTTTTACAGCAATCTTAGCAAGTTTTGAGTAGCTGGGCTTTAGATCTTCATTAGATTCATTTTCACTAGATTCAGAGGAGGTATATTTGAGTACCTTTGCACCCTTTGCCATGAAGCAAAAGGTGGGAGCGTAGTCATCACTATCTTCATCAGCTTTGTTGGTGAGTTCATTTTCTTCAGTTGAAGATGGACTTGTCGACGAAAGCAGTAGCGAGAGCCAGACTCGCCACACCAGACTCGGATTCTTCTGATGCCTCCTCTTCCTCATGTTCCTCAGATTCAGCTTCAGAGTCCATTTCCTTGCCAATGAATGCCCGAGCCTTCTTGGCGCGGTTGAAGAGATTGCGAAGAACATCAACTCGAGAGTCACGCTGAGTTGAGACTCCTTCATTTACTTTGGACAGCCTGTCCCAGATGAGCTTAGCAGTTTCCAAAGCACTCACTCTTCCATATTGTCCTTTGCTCAGATGGCCACATATGATATTCTTCGCTTGAGAATCGAGTTGCTTGAATCTCTTCACATCGGTAGCATTCAGAGAAGGTGTGACAGAGGGAACACCATTTTCCACAACATACCAGAGATCGTTGTCAATTTCCTCAAGATGCATTCGCATCTTGTTCTTCGATAAGGGGTAGTCCGTCCCATCAAAGGTAGGACACCAAATGAGACCTTGATCATACCTGCGGTCGACATAACTAAAACTCCGGTGGTTAAACCAAAATCACACGTAACAAGGGAGTACCTTGCTCGATACCAATTGAAAGTGCGTTTCGACTAGAGGGGGTGAATAGGCAATTTTATGAATTCTTCAATGAGGAATTTGCGGTGAGGAAATTCCTAAGTGAAGAACTACTTGCATGGAATAAGTACTCGTAAGTAAGCATAAGAGAATGCGGGCATGGTCATCATGAAGAAATGAAGATAATCAAAGAGTACGTAAAGCGTAAACACATGATAGCACAAGATGAAGACAAACAGGTGAAGAAATTGAACGAGGAAATTGAGAAAGTCTTGATCAAAGTCTTCAAACACAGATATGAACGAACACTCAACACAAGAATGAGGAAATGAAAGGGTTGAGGAAATAGAACCAGTTAGGTCGGTGAAGACAATGATTTTGTAGACCAGTTCCAAGCTTTGTCTCGGTTATGCGTCTGGTTGAGCGGTGAGTATTTAAACTCGAGGACACACAGTCCGGACACCCAGTCGGCCGAGCTCTCACTCGGACACCAAGTCCTCACCGTATTCTCCTCGAACTAAGGTCACATGAGACCTCGTCCAATCACTCGTGGTAAGTCTTGAGCGACTTCCAAACCTTCACAGACTTGGTCACTCGGCGATCCACAATTCCTCTTGGATGCTCTAGACCATGACGCCTAACCGTCTGGAAGAAGCACAGTCTTCAAAGGTAACAAGCATCGGATCCACGCAGGATCAATCTCTTGATTATGCTCAATCACTTTGGGTTTGTAGGGGTTTGGTTTTTGGGTTTTCCTCACTCGATGATTTTCGCTCAAAGTCCTCGGAGGATGGGTTGCTCTCAAATGACAAGTGTCAAGTTCTCTCGGAGCAGCCAACCAGCTAGTGGTTGTAGGGGGCGGCTATTTATAGCCTAGGGAGCAGCCCGACATGATAAGACATAAATGCCCTTCAATGATATGACCGTTAGGTGGATAAGATATTTTGGGACAAATGGCCAAGAAGATTGAAGATCGGAAATTTGATTCTCAAATTCCTCGGGGCTATCATGTTCCTCATCGTAGGCAATCCGACTGGCGAATTCCTAACTCCTCGGTCAGGACAAATTCCTCATGACGGAAGAATTTCGTCTCTGTCACTAAAGAAATTGACTGAACTGTATGAGATTACCAAAGGCTTCACTCGAAGGGATTGGTAGGTGTAGGATTTTGATTTGAGCATCACATGGAAATTTTTCCTTAGTATTTCCTCGACCCCCTTTAACAGTACGGTGTTTCCTATGACTCAAGAAAGAGAAAACGAAACTACAAAACAAAAGTCTTCACGCTTGTAACATCCCAAAATTCTAAATTTTGGAATGTTATACAAATAGATAGTTTTGATTGTTGTTTCATTGTTTGAGTGAAGTGGGTGAATTCGAAACTTTTTGAAAGTTAAATGAGAGGGAATAAAAGGACTTTCCCAAACTTTCATTTTTCTTTTATGATCTTCGAGAATTCAAATTCTTTTCATCACAAAACCCTGGAGAGAAGATGACATGACTTCTTCCATTTATTTAAATGACAAGGGGTGTTGAAAATATTTGGATTTCATTTGGAAAATATTTTCCAATTCTGAAACTTTATGCAACTCAATGATTTTCACGAGCGAAGATAAAATGACTTCTTCAAAACATATGAAATATGAGTTGGGAGTTTCAAAGAATTAAATTCAAAGTTCCTTTGAATTATTTTCAGTTTGGAGTTATTTGAGTTTTATTCAAATTATTTTTCTCCAAAAATAGAATATATGGAAAATAGGGTAACATGATTCCCTACATCAGAAAATTGGAGAGAAATTAATTTGAAGTCATTTTGGTATTTTAAAAATGATTTTTGTTGGATTTTATTGGACCAGAAGCACTCTTTGCTTTATTTAAATTTGTGTGTATTTTATTTAATGCTTGAATAATGTTCATCATGTAGGAAATCTTTTTCTGAAAATTTTGATATACTATATGCCTATATAAAAAAAAATCGCAGCGCCTTGGGCCAAAGGCCCAAGCCGCCAAGCCAGCGGCCGGCCGAGGCCGAGGCCATCGCTAGCACGCGCGCACCTAGGGAGCCAGGGAGCCAAGGTTTCTTATTCTTTTACAAATCCTAGTAGGATTTGATCCCGTTTCGTTATTCCGTTTTTTAATCCTAGGATTCCTAATCCTACTCTAATTCTTGTCCCCTACCCAAGCAAAACCTCTCCCCTCCCCAATATAAATACCCAAGCACACCCCCCTCCAACACATCAAATCAACTCCTCTCCTCTCCTCTCCGCAGCAGCAGCAGTGCCGCCCTCGCCACGCCGCTTCTACACCAGCGCCGCCGCGCCAAGTGCCGCCGCCGCGCCTAACGCCGCCGCAACCGGAGCCTCGCCACCCACCGGCCTCTTCTTCCCTACCACGCACGTTCTTCTCTGTAAGCGAGCGCTCCTCCTCTTTGTTTTTTTTCTTTAGATCGAATCGTTGTGTTCGATTAGATCGGTTTAGTAAGTTGTTTTTTTCATTAGATCGGTTTTAGTTTATGGTTTTGTTTGGTTTAGATTTAAATCGGTTCATCGGTCTTCTGTTAAAAACGTGACGCGCACATTTTCTGCTAGTCTTCGGCCTAGCGTAGTATAACTACTAATCGCCCATCGCTTAGCCCAGTAGCAATAGGCCACGTTGTTTGTTTTTCTTATTTTCGTTTCTGTTTTTTTAACAGAAAAGTTTCAATCTTAGATAATCTATATCTTTTAGGGTTTTAATCCGAATTGAGTGATTCTTTTTCTGTAGTTTCAGAAAATCCCATCTATCCAGAGAAACCAACGAAAAATACTTTTGAAATTTTTAAATTTCGATTTCAAACAGATTTGTTACAAACACTAGATTGCTAATAACTTCTATTCTAAAATAGCTTTTGATTGATTCCTTTTGCTACTGTTTTGTTATTGTTTTATCTATCCAGTAGCATATAGTGATTTATTTTTAGTTTATTTTAACTTAGAGTTTTAGTCAAAACAGTACTGTTTTAGTTTTACTTTTGTTTTAATCTTTTCCTTATAGTTTTAATTGTTTTTAAATTATTTCTTTTTGTCTCTTTTGACAAATTTAGTTTTGTTTCTGTTATTTAACTGTAGACAATTTTATTCCTATTCTAAAAATTTATTTTGTTAGTTTCGTATGAAAACTTGTTTAGGTCATAGTTAGTGTTTTATAAAAGCTTTTTATTTTTTTCTTTCTGCAAATAAAATTTTATGAAAAATACTTTTTGTTAAATTAGTTGTTTTACATTTTATTTTCTATTAACTTTTTGCTTTAGTGTTTTAATTATTGTTAATTTTTTACTTAGGACAACACTATTTTGTGTTATGTCTTAGAGTTTTCTTTAGTAGTTTTGTTGTGTAGTTTTCCTTTGTTTTTATTTGGTGTCCCTTGATTTGCATTTTTATTTGTTGGTTTTATTATGAGTGTTAGAATTGTTTGCTAGGATGTTTGCTTATATGAATGCTATGACTATATAGATTTTCACCGGAGTGACGAATAGTTCTACCAAGTCATTATTCGAGAGTGTTGTTATCTTCATCAACTTACCAGGCAAGTTCACTTTGACCATGCTTTCATACCTATGTTTTATTGCATTTAGTGGCATCTTTGCAACCACCCTCCAGTAGTGATATTGAATTCTTGTAGTTGATTAGTATGCATGAGGTAGGAACCCATCACCATTACCAAGCCCGGGGCGTTATTTATTTTAATGCTACGCTATAGTAGACGGGTTTGGTATGAGTGCACGAGTGGTGTGAAGAAGGAGGACTCTCGTCGATGATGACAACTCCATGATGACATCTGCAAGGACTGCATCTTCAAGGCCTCAAGACTTCAAGACTCGAGACAAGAATTCAATACACACTCTTTGGGTGAAGGGCGGTTGTGGGCACCTGGAGAATCCGATGGTTGGCGGGATGCATGGAGAAGCGCCATGACATCTTGCGGAAAGCTTCACCCAGACTCAAAGAGACGGAAGAATACTTCATGCCCGGAAGCTTACCTGTGCAACCGCAAGTCACTATGGGCTCTGGCTTGGTTGACCTTAGTTGTGACTCTGGCTGGGGCGGTGCTAGCGAGATGTAGAACTACGGTAGGATTGGATGAGCACTGGACGGTGGTCAGAGGAACTCTTCGGAAGACCATGTTTCGGTCATCTTGTTCTCAAACACCCTGAAGTGCGAGAACGTAAAAAGAGGGATCGAATCTTGCGGGTAAAGTGTACAAACCTCTGCAGAGGGTTAAAACCTAATCGATTAGCCGTGTCCTCGGTTACGGACAACTTGAGCATCTGGACCTGGATCTATCTCGGAACTCTCAACACCGGATTGATAACTTAATTGTGGGCAACTTATGATGATTTTGGGCTATGAGACATCGGTTGGCGGAACCATGTCATGATAGAAAACTCCATAGTACAGACTTCATTTATTCCTTTGATGTAGGGAAAATAAATCAGCTTTTACGCAAACAAAACTGGATACACGAGCCACAAAGCTATATTGCATACGGTATAGTTTTATCATCTGTTTCTCATGTTGTGATCTTGCGGTACATTCAATGTCTTGACCTACACGGCTGCAACGTATCATGTTGCAGATATTTTACTTCGACGGTAAGAATGCAGTGCGAGTTACAGACTACACTCAACTTGCCGATGGCGTTGATGGGATTCCACACCCGATTGTTTGTTTCATTGAGACTTATGAGGTATATATCATTTTACGTTATTTATACATGTGATTGCACTTTGATATATACATCGATGTCTTGTGTGTGCCGACATCTTGATCCAGTGGATGGCAGATACACGAGGCTTGACCGTCTGAGGTCGGGTCGCTCTGTATATGGTATCGAGCACATGTTGGTATGGGACGTGACCCTAGAAACCGGAAAGCCCCTAGGACCGAAAATCTCTAAAACTTTATTTTCAAAAGACTCTTACTTCTCATCTCTTCCGATTTTATCAAATAGACACTCTCACCTCAAATAGTTAGAATATACCCTTTTCCCTTTTGATCACATGAAGAATCAATCAAGCCGCTTCCAAGAAGGACAAGATATCGGATAACTGATGGCCTCTTCAGAGTAAAGAGGATTTGACCATGCATTAGAAGAGTTGAAGCTGCAACAATTGAAGACTCCGAAAACTAGAAGAATTTGAAGAATCTGAAGAATTATTTGACCTTTAGAAGACCAAACCCCTGTTACATACCTACGTTAGATGCGACGATTGTGAGCTGTCATTTTGTTTGATGTTTTTCCGACAGCCACAATAAAATCTGTCTTTTCAAAACTTTTGTTTGTATTGTGTGTATCCCTCCCCACCTCTCTCATATCTCATTCCAAAACTTTTGGACCCCATAGATGATGAATGAAGTTGGACTGATATTCTCTGGACGAAGACTTCGGTAGGAGGCAGAGCTATGGATTCGTAACATGGAGAATCACTTGGGGAGCAATTTGGTTTCAAGGAAGAATGAAGTATCTTACGCTCTTGATTACTTTGAAGGAAGTGCTGCAACATGGTGGCAGATGCATCAAGCTATCTGAGGATGGAATGGAGCAAAGACTTGGAAAGAATTCAAGAAGACTCTGACAAGATCTCGTCTTATCCAGAAGCAACATGATACACCAAGAAATAGACCTTGTGCCTGCAAGATTTGCGGAGAAATAGGACACACCCAGGGGGAACACAAGGATGGATGCCCTCATTGTGAGGAGAAACACCGGTGAGGAATGCCCAACTAGTCGTGTGACTTGTTTCTTGTGTGAAGGAACCACCCACTACCCGACTCAAGGTGTCACATTTACCCCATGGTGCAACAAACTATTCAGGAGCAGGAAGAAGGAATGAAAGAAGCCCTCCGAGAAGTTATGAAAGAACCTGTGATGAAGGAATGTGTTGAAGACCACGATGGAGAAGGCCTTAACAGATTTTACTCCAATGCCTACTATTCATGTGGAGAAGAAGGACATTTTTCACAGTATTGCACCAAGGAAAGAAAAGAGTATCTGGGATACTTCCCGACGGAAGCAATAGAGTTTGATCCACAGGGAATAAAAGGTTTGATCAGAACGAAGAAACCCAGGAAGAGAAAACAAAGACACCCTCAGAACAACCCAATTTCTACAAAGAGGGACAAGAGTCATATTACCTGTTTTGAATGTAAGGACGTCGGGCATTATGCCAATCATTGTCTCGAAAGGAAGCAAGGAACTCAAGGAGCAGGCACCATCTCCAAGAAGCCCAAAGACTTATCGAAAGTTATGTGTTTTCATTGCAAGGAAGCAGGACATTATGCTACTAAATGTCCCGACAAGATGAAAGCTGGAGTTGAGTAGTTGGAATTTTGATATTGGAAACAAGAGTAATAGAAAGCAATTTCATTTTCATGAGTTCGATGAGTTGAGTTATGTAATGGGTGCTCGAGAGATTGTAATGAATGCATGAATCAATAAAGTTAAGGTGTAATGATTTCATATGTTGAATTTTATGGGTTGTTACTCCATGAACAAAGAGTTTTGACCATTTTCGAGGATATGAGAAAAATATGGTCTATGGAAGAATTTGTGCATTTTAAGGGTGGTAGTACCTGTGAAGAAGACTAGACTAATGGATAAGAAAATATATATTCCACGGATTTGTAGTTAGAAGGAAAAAAAAGTTGGAGTTTTGCTTTTGATATGATGGTATGAAGAAGCAGTACTCTTTGGATTTAAAGGAGGTGTAATATGGAACAAGAGAGTTACTCCAAGGATGAGTTAAAGCTGCACTAGTGTTGAAGTGGGCCATAACCCACAGGCCCAGGATTTTGAAAAGGAACAGATGTAACCTTGATGAAGGAAGAAATTTGGAAGAATCGGTGATTCAATCAGCATACGTTTCGTAGGAGGTTACGCAAAGACCCGAGAGTGGTGAAGTAACGATAGATGTTTTGTTCAGCTTGCAGAATCAATGGAACTATCCGAACTAAGTTCGTTGAGAAGAGAAATTCTGCAATGCTTGTGAGAATGCCCGAGTGTTAGAAATGCGAGATTCGCTAAACCTTATACAGAGTAATGATTTGGGTGCGGAATGGATTGATCACCATACCGACTTACTCTGGTCATTCGCTCCTGCTATATGGAATGGTAAATCAGTGACTTACCCATAGTAGAGAGACGACGATATCAAACCTTGTTTAAACCATAGAATGGTAGAACGATGGACCCCTGTATAGGCATCCATTGCCAATCGTAGGATATACGGTGAGATTCAACCTAGACCCATTTCCTGCAGGACAAACCATAAATTGTTGACCACCATGAGATATCGATAGTTGTTTAGAATTGGCGCCAGACCCGTCAGCTATGAAGACCCAATTTCGGAATAACCTTACCATGATGAAAGGACAAAAGAATTGAGGAAAAGGTTATGCCACCACCGGAAGAGACCAGAGAAGGAATTATACTAAAGATCTGAGAAGACCGACACTGTCAACGATAAGGATGGAGTATATGAGTTTTGCTGGAACCGTAACCATGCTTCTAAGGGTGGTAGCATCCGAGACCCCGGAGACGATCGATGGATTTTTTAGAAGACCCCCACACCCTAACCTATTTCTTTCTAGCCTCTCCGAATCTCGAGGACGAGATTCATTTTAAGGGTGGTAGGTTTGTAACATCCCAAAATTCTAAATTTTGGAATGTTATACAAATAGATAGTTTTGATTGTTGTTTGATTGTTTGAGTGAAGTGGGTGAATTCGAAACTTTTTGGAAGTTAAATGAGAGGGAATAAAAGGACTTTCCCAAACTTTCATTTTTCTTTTATGATCTTGAGAATTCAAATTCTTTTCATCACAAAACCACGGAGAGAAGATGACATGACTTCTTCCATTTATTTAAATGACAAGGGGTGTTGAAAATATTTGAATTTCATTTGGAAAATATTTTCCAATTCTGAAACTTTATGCAACTCAATGATTTTCACGAGCGAAGATAAAATGACTTCTTCAAAACATATGAAATATGAGTTGGGAGTTTCAAAGAATTAAATTCAAAGTTCCTTTGAATTATTTTCAATTTGGAGTTATTTGAGTTTTATTCAAATTATTTTTCTCCAAAAATAAAATATATCGAAAATAGGGTAACATGATTCCCTACATCAGAAAATTGGAGAGAAATTAATTTGAAGTCATTTTGGTATTTTAAAAATGATTTTGTTGGATTTTATTGGACGGAAGCACTCTTTGCTTTATTTAAATTTGTGTGTATTTTATTTAATGCTATAATAATGTTCATCATGTAGGAAATCTTTTTCTGAAAATTTTGATATACTATATGCCTATATAATATTTTCATTTTATAATGTTTTATCATTTTGTTTTCCTCTCTGTTTGTTAAAAAAAATATATTCGCAGCGCCTTGGGCCAAAGGCCCAAGCCGTAAGCCAATGACGGCGAGGCCAAGGCCATCGCTAGCACGCGCGCACCTAGGGAGCTAGGGAGCCAAGGTTTCCTATTCTTTTACAAATCCTAGTAGAATTTGATCCCGTTTCGTTATTCCGTTTTTTAATCCTAGGATTCCTAATCCTACTCTAATTCTTGTCCCCTACTCCAAGCAAAACCCCTCCCCTCCCCAATATAAATACCCAAGCACCCCCCCTCCAACACATCAAATCAACTCCTCTCCTCTCCTCTCCTCTCCTCTCAGCCAGTCTGCCGCCCTACGCCTTGGCCGCCCTACATCCAGCGCTTGCGCTTGCCACCGCCGCCGCCAAGTGCCGCCGCCGCCACCCAACGCCGCCGCAACCGGAGCCTCGCCACAGTACTGTTTTAGTTTTACTTTTGTTTTAATCTTTTCCTTATAGTTTTAATTGTTTTTAAATTATTTCTTTTTGTCTCTTTTGACAAATTTAGTTTTGTTTCTGTTATTTAACTGTAGACAATTTTATTCCTATTCTAAAAATTTATTTTGTTAGTTTCGTATGAAAACTTGTTTAGGTCATAGTTAGTGTTTTATAAAAGCTTTTTATTTTTTCTTTCTGCAAATAAAATTTTATGAAAATACTTTTTGTTAACTTAGTTGTTTTACATTTTATTTTCTATTAACTTTTTGCTATAGTGTTTTAATTGTTGTTAAGTTTTTACTTAGGACAACACTATTTTGTGTTATGTCTTAGAGTTTTCTTTAGTAGTTTTGTTGTGTAGTTTTCCTTTGTTTTTATTTGGTGTCCCTTGATTTGCATTTTTATTTGTTGGTTTTATTATGAGTGTTAGAATTGTTTGCTAGGATGTTTGCTTATATGAATGCTATGACTATATAGATTTTCAACGGAGTGACGAATAGTTCTACCAAGTCATTATTCGAGAGTGTTGTTATCTTCATCAACTTACTGAGCAAGTTCACTTTGACCATGCTTTCATACCTATGTTTTATTGCATTTAGTGGCATCTTTGCAACCACCCTCCAGTAGTGATATTGAATTCTTGTAGTTGATTAGTATGCATGAGGTAGGAACCCATCACCCTGTTACCAAGCCCGGGACGTTATTTATTTTAATGCTACGCTATAGTAGACAGGGTTTGGTATGAGTGCATTCCTCAAATGAATACCAAGTCTTCAAGGTCACACCAATTTCTTCACTTTCAAAGTCTTCAGAATATCAAAGTCTTCAGTCGAAGAACTTCATTTTTAGGGGTCGACTTTCTCTGTAAATATCAAACTCCTCATAGACTTATAGACCTGTGTACACTCATAAACACATTAGTCCCTTAACCTATAAGTCTTCAATACACCAAAATCACTAAGGGGCACTAGATGCACTTACACATGCAACTGCAACTTGACTCGGTCAGGTACCGTCTTGGTGTTGATGCTCATGAGGTTCATCTGATCTTGCCAAGTCCTGTTGTGTCAACAGTGCTTCAGAAGTGGTGTTAGGTGTGAATGCAGCTTGGGAACTAGCCAGTTCCGGAGCAAATAAACGAGTAACTTGTTGAGATGCTGGTACAGTTGAAGCGGATGCTGCATCTGTGTGATGCCCGGATAGTTAGCTACAGTAATCCCACGTTAATGATGCTATGTCACCACGGTTACAGTTGCTAATCTCGCACTAGTTCGAAAATCAGTCCGATTTCAAATTCAAAATCTAGCAAACAATAAAAGTTTTGAAATATTAAAACTAAAATGTTCGGAGTGAGCCAAATAATGCATAAGTAGTAATGTCGGAGAAACCAAACTTTTATACAGTGTTTAACTACTCTAAAATAAATATGACAGTGGCAAAAAGAAATATTTAAGTGCTATTATAATTAATAAAATACTAAACTAAATGATTTTGGGGTAAAACCTTTTGGTTGCAATGGGTTTTGTGTTATTACTAATTTAGGTATCATTTAAATAATAAGTAAAAACAAACAGAAAAGAAAGTAAAATAAAAGAAAGAAAACAAGCCAAACAATAAATAGAAGGAAAAGAACAAAACAAGAAATGAATAAAAAGAAAAAGGGAGAATCCCCCTCATCACGGCCCATCAGCCCGGCCGGCCGACCCACTTGGCCCAGCCGGCCCCTCCCCACTCTCTCCATATCCCCACCCCGTAACCCTAATCCCCCACTCGCCCTACTCCCTCCCCCGATTCCCCTGGATCGGGATCGATCTCCACCTCTCCCCTCGTCTCCCTCACCCGCCGCCACCATGCAACGCACACACCGGAGAGGAGCTCCTCGCCCCGATCCCCATGGTTGCCTGCGACCGCCTCGCCTCCGTGCCTGGTCCTCTTCTCCGACTCTCGCTCGGCTCGGCGCCTCGCTTGCAGCGTGCTCGTTCAGCTAAGCGCCTTCCATGGCCGCCGCATGCTGTCATGAACGCCAGCCATCGGCCTCCATTCGCCGCACCACCGTGCCCATCTGCTACTCCGGCCTCCTCTTCATCGTCTTCGACAACGGGATCAAGCCGGGACCCCTACCTCGCGGATCGGCCGCTGCCTTGAAGCAGGACCACCTCACGGATCGCCTCCCGTCTTCCGGTCGTCTCCGCCCTCCTCCTCAACCCCCACTGCCTCGAACCCTACGGCCCCAGTGAGCGCCTCCCTCTCCTCATCTCTCCCTCATCGCGCCATGCCCGCGCCCGTCTGCGCTCATGCACGCCCCTGTAGTCGAGCCCCGTGCTCGCGCCGCCTGTTGGTGCCCGCTACCACCAGCGCCTGCGCGCCTCCCCTCCCGCGTGCAGGCCATGCCTTGTGCCGCCGCCTCTCCACCTTGCCGCTGCTCCTGTCACGGTTTGGCCACTGCTCGCCGCCGTTGGCTGGCCTCGTCGTGGCCCTCGCGGCCGACGCTCGGGCCTGCCTCGCGCCCGGGTCGAACGCCCGCACCCGCTGCGTTTGTTCGGGCGTCGCCCGCAACGCCCGCGCCCGCTAAGGCCTCCCCTGGGCCACTGAACAGGGGGCCCAGCCCCCAGAACGATTTAAAAAAAAGGAATAAAAAATGTATATAATGAATAAAATATAAATAAATTAATTAATTAACTTAATTAATCCTGATTAGATTAACCTAATCACTTAGGTTAGTTAACTATTCTGTTAGGTTAATTAACACTCAATGACAGCTGGGACCCACATGTTAGTTTGACCCAGTCAACACCTCTGTTGACTGCTGACGTGATGCTGATGTCATGATGATGTCAGCATGCACTATTCTGGATAATGTTGAATTAAATTAACTAAATAAATTTTAAAAATGATTTAATTTTTTTTAAAATTAATAGAAAATAAACTGTAGCTCGGATGAAAATACTTTCTACATGAAAGTTGCTCAGAACGACGAGACGAATCCGGATACGCAGCCCGTTTGTCCTCCACACATCCCTAACCTATCGAACTCGCAACTTTCCCCCTCCGGTTCATTTGTCCGAAATGCGAAACACCGAGAATACTTTCCCGGATGTTTCCCCCCTTCGCCGGTATCACCTACTACCGCGTTAGGGCATTCCTAGCACCGCATATTGCCTCGTTATGTTTTGTGATGCTTTGATTGCTCTGTTATTTATTGTGTTCCCCCTCCATTACTTCTTTCCGATAGACCCCGAGACTGCCGGCGACCACCAGTTCGACTACGGTGTTGACGACCCTTCCTTCTTGCCAGAGCAACCAGGCAAGCCCCCCCCCCTTGATCACCAGATATCGCCTATTCTTCTCTATACTGCTTGCATTAGAGTAGTGTAGCATGTTACTGCTTTCCGTTAATCCTATCCTGATGCATAAACTGTCCTTGCTACTATTGTTGTTACCTTTACGTGCAATCCTACATGCTTAGAATAGGATGCTTAGAATAGGATACTATTGTTGTTCCATCTATGGCCCTACATTCTTGTCCGTCTGCCTTGCTATACTATTGTGCCGTGATCACTCGGGAGGTGATCACGGGTATATACTATATACTTTATACATGATACATGTGGTGACTAAAGTCGGGTCGGCTCGTGGAGCACCCGCGAGTGATTCACGGATTGGGGGCTGAAAGGACCTTTGTCCCAATGGCCCTCTGTGTGGATCTTTGTGGCGGAGCGTCAGGGCAGGTTGAGACCGCCTAGGTGAGAGGTGGGCCTGGCCCTGGTCGGTGTCCGTGATTATATCATTAACACACTTAACGAGATCTTGGTATTTGATCTGAGTCTAGCCATTTGGTCTATACGCACTAACCAACTACGTGGGAAAGATATGGGCACTCGGCGTCGTGGTATCAGCCAAAGCCTTCGTGACGTCAGCGACTGAGCGGTGCGCGCCGGATTGGACTGGACTGCCTGCTAGGCTAGGTCTGCTTCCGGCCGCGTACGCAACCTGCAGGTGTGCTAAGGGCGATGGGCCCAGACCCCTGTGCGCTTAGGTTTAGACCGGCGTGCTAACCTCTATGTTGGCCTAGGTGGGGCTGCGACATGTTGATCTTCCGCGGACGGGCATGACCGAGAAAAGTGTGTCCGGCCAAATGGGATCGAGCGTGTTGGGTTATGTGGTGCACCCCTGCAGGGAAGTTTATCTATTCGAATAGCCGTGATCTTCGGTAACAGGACGACTTGGAGTTGTACCTTGACCTTATGACAACTAGAACCAGATACTTAATAAAACACACCCTTCCAAGTGCCAGATACAACCCGATGATCGCTCTCTAACAGGGTGACGAGGAGGGGATCGCCGGGTAGGATTATGCTATGCGGTGCTACTTGGAGGACTTCAGTATACTCTCTTCTACATGCTGCAGGACGGAGGCTGCCAGAAGCGTAGTCTTCCACATGATTAGTTATCCCCCTCTTATTCTGGCATTCTGCAGTTCAGTCCACCGATATGGCCCTTTACACATATACGCATGCATATGTAGTGTAGCTCCTTGCTTGCGAGTACTTTGGATGAGTACTCACAGTTGCTTTTCTCCCCTTTTCCCCTTCCCTTCTACCTGGTTATCGCAACCAGATGTCGGAGCTCAGAGCTGTGACGCCACCGCCGACAACGACTCCTACTACAATCGGAGGTGCCTACTACTACGCAAGTGCATCACCGACGACGACCATGAGTAGTTTAAGAGGATCCCAGGCGGAGGCTGCGCCTCTTCGATCTGTATCCCAGGCTTTGTGCTAGCCATCTTATGGCAACTTGTTTAACTTATATACCATGCCGGATATTGTTGCTTCCTTGACTTGTCTATGATCGAGCACCGTATTCGAGCCCTCGAGGCCCCCGGCTTGTATTATGATGCTTGTATGACATTTTATTTTTAGAGTTGTGTTGTGATATCTTCCCGTGAGTCATCGATCTTGATCGCATTACGCGTTTGCGTGCATGATTAGTGTACGATTGAATCGGGGGCGTCACAAGTTGGTATCAGAGCCGACTGCCTGTAGGACTCCCCTTTCCACACTCCTTGGCCGGAGTTGAGTCTAGTCGATGAAAACTGTTTTACTAACATGGCTGTGCAGCCCATGGGCCCACGTCGCCATTGGGTGGTATTAGGATCTTTTATTCCTCGACCTATACTGTGGGACTCTGATCTCTCTTCTATTCGGGTTAAATGATTTTTCCAAAAACAAAACTAACTTTAGGTTCTCGAAAATACTTTCTCCCAGAGAGCCCCTCAATTCAGATCGCCTGCTGCACTAGAAGATTCTGAAGTTACTCTACAATGTTCTCTCAAGTCTTTGTGCCATCACATTTGCGATTTCCTTCCACCGTCAACCCCTATGAAAACTGCATGCACTTGCCATTCATACTATCATTCCCCAGTTGGTCTTGTTATTACAAGATACCCTGAAATACTCGTTGTTGTTTCGATAATCCTTTGAGCTTACTGCCTTGCTGTTCTTTGTCACCTGAATACCCCTACGGATAATTCTCGCACTTATCGAGTATCCACTCATCCCCCAGTTATTCATGTGTTTCACAATGGTCTTCGAAATACTATTCGATCCTCCAAAAATCCTTAGTAGCTTATTGCTCTGCAATACTTGTCTGCTTGCATGATGGATGCTTTCCAAATGTCTGGCAATATTCGTTAGTATCCTTAGGCACCGTCATTTTGATCCTATCGATTCAACATGAGTGTGAATGCACGCAATCATCAGTTTATCCTTTTAGATTATCTTCCCGGCTCAGGCGGCATTTTAAACATGAGCTGGTTCTCAACCAATCTAATTGTCGTTGATTGTACCCCTAAGGCTATTCAACTTATCCATCCCTAATCAGAACATTGCTTCTGATCCCTTGATTTGAAATCATAATTCCTTTGCATTTGAGCTCTGGATTAGTCAGTTGTTTCTATAATCCAATGCCTTTGCACTGTTACTTCCTCTGGTTGTGTGTCGATGCTCACATCAGCCCTGTTGTGGACCGCCGTACCCATTGCCGGGTTATTATCCGACAATGTCCTTCACAACCAAAATTCTTATGAGTTATTTACCCGATACATAATGCCTTTGGTAAATTGTATCCTCTAATTTTGTCAACCATGATCTACTTTTGAGCTTGTGTTATTTACTCCTGAAGTTCATGGTATATGTTCTAAGAAGCCCCGATGGGTTGAACCTATGCCTTCCTTAATATGTGTGAACTCGGAAGTTTTCACGGGTCATACTCATCTGAAATTTCACCAGGTAAAGCTTTCAACACTAATGCCATTATCAAAACGAGAAGTGAATGTGAGGTTATGCTTTGGAGAAGTGGGAGTCGACCTTGAACTTTGTGTTCATGCCCATGGACCCGAGGTGGAACTTATCATGGAAGCTTCTTGTAGTAATAATAATCCAACTTGTGATAACTTCTTCTCTTATCTATGCTTGGTCCTTTGCAACCGTGGTTCCGACCATGATTGTTTTTCTTTGGTCCCATTTCTCGGACAAGTTAAATCGCTTGTCTTATGCAGATCAATGTGCCTGCCCAACCTCGATTCTGCTCAACCTTCGAGTATTCCCCTATGGTATCTCGAGAATATTATGGAACTGCATAACTTCGTATGGGTTCTTCATCAACTGTTATTTCTCACTGGTTCCAATTTTCTTGGGTTCGGGGTTGTCGTCAACCGAGAACACCGAATAGTGAATCGACTCTGCACTCCGATTCAATAACTCTAAGTGATTTTCGTTGCTTACAAGTTTATTAACCCTTCAAGTCATCCCAAGCCTGATTGGCTATATCATTATCGTACTAAATTTTAACTGTGCTACCTGTCCCTTCTCCCCATAGCAAAATTTTTGACGATGAGCTAAGCTTACGTCCATCTTCCTCGTCATATCATTTCTTCTTGAACAACAAACTTGATTTCGAGTTTGTGTCGTACCCTTGTTTCCAATAACCTTTTGCTTCATCATTCCTGTGACTTGATGTCATCACCGGTTGATTACATCTTCATGAAATCTCTCAACAAATGTGTCATGATCATCATCAGCATTCTGAGATCTTCTAGGATATCAATTGAATTCATAATGAGAAATACCATCCTTGCCCTCGATGAATTTTATTATCATCGACCACTTTATTGCCTTCCCATCGACACAGCTTATTCGTGTTTGGTGTTGTACCTTGAGTTCCCCGCCATCCAGCAATTGTTCTTCTTTAGTCGAAACATTACCATCTTTTATGTCATCAATGTTGTGAGAATTACACCACCTCTTAAGAGGTTGTGATACAGTGATGCTTCCCACCATCACCATTCTTTCTTGGTCCTCATGTTGATTCCAACTGGGGTACCAACAAGTGAACGGTGTTGTTTGGATTCTGCCCTTCTAGCAACCCTATTGCTTTGAAGTTAATGGTCGGCCGTTCATTCTTGGACTATTGGTTATCGAATCACCATTCTAACTTTGAACGTCCTACTTGGTCCATATTTCCAGGTGCATTTTCGTTCAATATTTAATTGTGGAAATCCATCCTTAGGAAATCTTGATGAATTGTTGCTGAGTTCATCAGCCACCTCCTCATCCTCTCCTTGGTTTACCGATGAAATCTTGTTTTGGAACTCGCTTCCATAGTTCATTGCCCGAGAATCTTATAATGTCATCTCGTCAATTGTGCTGCACCTTCTCTTCTCAGGCATCCCGAGTCCGAGGTATACCGACGCCAATTAGATCTGAATCTCGGTCAGATATGATGATTGGAACATATTTTCAAGAGTTATAACATTGGTCTTTATGTGACCCGGTAAGGTGATGTCGTGCCTAGCACACCTGGCCGGAGGCCCTATTTTTATAGATTCCTTTTCAGCATGGTTAGCCATTCTTCCACGAGGAAATTGCAAGACTTATTCTATAAGTTGTTCCTGATGGATCCTTTGCATATCCAAAGTCTGAACTTTGCTTGAAGACCATGTCGATGCTATCTCGAAGCATGTGTGGTACTCCGATTTTCAATAAAAACATTTGAAGCACAATGCTAAATTTTCCTTATCAATTATCCAAACACTGTTGTATGGGTAATGTCATGAAGTTTATCTCCCTTTACCTAAAGGGTTTTCAACTTTATATCATGTCATGGATATCATGCTTTACTTATCCTTGGGAAGGATATACCGCTAAAATATGTGTTTAAACACATTTTCCTTTCCATTGTTCTGATTAATCTGATAATCGTATTTTCCTTTCTATTGTTTTGTTTAACCTTTCTAGTAATCTGACTTAACTAAGCAGTGATAATCCACTGCTTAGGTAAGAACCTTGTGGTACCACGTCGTTAGTAAGACCTTGTTACTATTGTTGATGACATTCCGGTAACCGCCGATGGACGAGAACTTTGCCTATTTGTCCGCCTCGTTCAACGAGCAAGAAAATGGTTCTCTTTGTCCCTCGCCCTTGGTACCGACATTGTTGCCAACATAACTGACAGGCTATGCTCTAACATGTCCTTCCCCTTGGTCACGTTCGTATGACGATGGAGATCCCGAAGAAAGGATGACGACTTGATCTTGGTGACTTGAAGCAGAGAAATGAAGACATCAACGAAAGGGATCAACCTCTTTGAAAGGGCAGCCAAGACCGAGAAGACTCGTTAGGTTTTTCGCTACCAACACCTTCCCCCCCCCTTGCAGACTAAGGCATAGCCTAGTGGTGGGAAGGGGCTGATGCATTCCCACCCACCCAGGTTCAAGGCATGGTACTTGCAATTTGGGTTTGTTGCACCAATTATACTGTAAGGGGTTCCCTTACAGTCTTTCTGTAAAAAAACACCTTCCCCCCTTAGTCCCCCTCTTAAATCTCGGGACGAGATTTCTTGTAGTGGAGGAAAATTGTGCCGCCCGGATAGTTAGCTACAATAATCCCACATTAATGATTCTATGTCACCACGGTTACAGTTGCTAATCTCGCGCTAGTTCGAAAATCAGTTCGATTTCAAATTCAAAATCTAGCAAACAATAAAAGTTTTCAAATATTAAAACTAAAATGTTCAGAGTGAGCCAAATAATGCAAAAGTAGTAATGGTGGAGAAACAAAACTTTTATACAGTGTTTAACTACTCTAAAATAAATATGACAATGGCAAAAACCAATATTTAAGTGCTATTATAATTAATAAAATACTAAACTAAATGATTTTGGGGTAAAACCTTTTGGTTGCAATGGGTTTTGTGTTATTACTAATTTAGGGATCATTTAAATAATAAGTAAAAACTAAACAGAAAAGAAAGTAAAATAAAAGAAAGAAAACAAGCCAAACAATAAATAGAAGGAAAAGAACAAAACAGGAAATGAATAAAAAGAAAAAGGGAGAATCCCCCTCATCACGGCCCATCAGCAAATTGGCCGTCGACCCATTTGGCCCAGCCGGCCCCTCCCCACTCTCTCCATATCCCCACCCCCGTAACCCTAATCCCCCACTCGCCCCACTCCCTCCCCCGATTCCCCTGGATCGGGATCGATCCCCACCTCTCCCCTCGTCTCCCTCACCCGTCGCCACCATGCAACGCACGCACCTGAGAGGAGCTCCTCGCCCCGATCCCCATGGTTGCCTGCGACCGCCTCGGCCCTCCGTGCCCCTGGTCCTCTTCTCCGACTCTCGCTCGGCTCCAGCGCCTCGCACGCGTGCTCGTCCCCATGCTCAAGCGCCTTCCATGGCCGCCGCTCGCTGTCGCGAACTGCCATGGCCATCGGCCTCCATTCGCCGCACCATCGTGCCCATCTACTACTCCGACCTCCTCTTCATCGTCTTCGACAATGGGATCAAGCCCGGGACCCCTACCTCGCCGGATCGAACGTCGCCGCGGAACAGGACCACCTCGCCGGACTGCCTTCCCGTCGCCTGGTCGTCTCCGCCCTCCTCCTCAACCCCTTTGCCTCGAACCCCTCGGCCCCAGTGGCGCCTCCTCTCCTCATCTCTCCTCATCGCGCCATGCCGCGCCCGTCTGCGCTCATGCACGCCTCAGTCGAGCCCGTGCTCGCGCCGCTGTTGGTGCTCACTACCACCGGCGCTGCGCCTCCCCTCCAGCGTCTGAGCCATGCCTTGTGCCGCCTCAATCCACCCTTGCCACTGCTTTCCGTCACGGTTTAGCCACTTGTCATGGTTGGCTGGCCTCATGTGTGGCGTCGCCTCGCCTGGTCGAACACCGCACTTGCATTTGTTAGGCGTCGCAACGCCTTGCGCCCGCTAAAGCCTCCCCTGGGCCACTGAACAGGGGGCCCAGCCACCAGAACGATTTTTTTAAAAAGAAATAAAAAATGTATATTATAAATAAATAAATAATTAATTAATTAACTTAATTAATCCTGATTAGATTAACCTAATCACTTAGGTTAGTTAATTATTCTGTTAGGTTAATTAACACTCAATGACAGCTGGGACCCACATGTCAGTTTGACCTAGTCAACACCTCTGTTGACTGCTGACGTGATGCTGATGTCATGATGATGTCAGCATGCAATATTCTGGATAATGTTGAATTAAATTAACTAAATAAATTTGAAAAATGATTTAATTTTTTTAAAAATTAAAAGAAAATAAACTGTAGCTCGGATGAAAATACTTTCTACATGAAAGTTGCTCAGAACGACGAGACGAATCCGAATACGCAGCCTGTTTGTCCTCCACACATCCCTAACCTATCAAACTCACAACTTTCCCCCTCCGGTTCATCTGTCTGAAATGCGAAACACCGGGAATACTTTCCCGGATGTTTCCCCCCTTCGCCGGTATCACCTACTACCACGTTAGGGCATTCCTAGCACCGTGTATTGCCTCGTTGTGTTTTGTGATGCTTTGATTGCTCTGTTATTTATTGTGTTCCCCCTCCGTTACTTCTTTCCGGTAGACCCCGAGACCACCGGCGACCCCCAGTTCGACTACAGTGTTGACGACCCTTGCTTCTTGCCAGAGCAACTAGGCAAGCCCCCCCTTTGATCACCAGATATCGCCTATTCTTCTCTATACTGCTTGCATTAGAGTAGCATAGCATGTTACTGCTTTCCGTTAATCCTATCATGATGCATAGCATGTCCTTGCTACTATTGTTGTTACCTTTACCTGCAATCCTACATGCTTAGTATAGGATGCTAGTATTCCATCTGTGGCCCTACATTCTTGTCCGTCTGCCTTGCTATACTATCGGTCCGTGATCACTCAGGAGGTGATCACGGGTATATACTATATACTTTATACATGATACATGTGGTGACTAAAGTCGGGTCGGCTCGTGGAGCACCCACGAGTGATTCACGGATTGGGGGCTGAAAGGACCTTTGTCCCAGCAGACCTCTGTGTGGATCTTTGTGGCGGAGGCGTCAGGCAGGTTGAGACCGCCTAGGTGAGAGGTGGGCACAGCCTGGTCGTTGTCATGGTTACATCATTAACACACTTAACGAGATCTTGGTATTTGATCTAGGTCTGGACATTTGGTCTATATGCACTAACCAACTACGTGGGAAAGATATGGGCACTCGGCGTCGTGGTATCTGCCGAAGCCTTCGTGACGTCAGTGACTGAGCGGCACGCGCCGGATTGGACTGGAACGCCTATTAGGCTAGGTCTGCTTCCGGCCGCGTATGCAAAGTGCAGGTGTGCTAAGGGCGATGGGCCCAGACCCCTGCGCGCTTAGGTTTAGACCGGCGTGCTGACCTCTATGTTGGCCTAGGTGGGGCTGCGACTTGTTGATCTTCCGCGGCCGGGCATGACCGAGAAAAGTGTGTCTGGCCAAATGGGATCGAGCGTGTTGGGTTATGTGGTGCACCCCTGCAGGGAAGTTTATCTATTCGAATAGCCGTGATCTTACGTAATGTGACGACTTGAGTTGTACCTTCACCTTATGACAACTAGAACCAGATACTTAATAAAACACACCCTTCCAAGTGCGGATACAACCCGATGATCGCTCTCTAACAGGGCGACGAGGAGGGGATCGCCGGGTAGGATTATGCTATGCGATGCTACTTGGAGGACTTCAGTCTACTCTCTTCTACATGCTGCAGGACGGAGGCTGCCAGAAGCGTAGTATTCGACAGGATTAGTTATCCCCCTCTTATTCTGGCATTCTGCAATTCAGTCCACCGATATGGCTCTTTACACATATACCCATGCATATGTAGTGTAGCTCCTTCTTGCGAGTACTTTGGATGAGTACTCACGGTTGCTTTTCTCCCCCTTTTCCCCCTTCCCTTCTACCTGGTTGTCGCAACCAGATGTCGGAGCCTAGGAGCCAGACGTCACCGTCGACGCATTTACTCCTACTACTGTTGGAGGTGCCTACTACTACGTGCAGCCCGGCGGCGACGACTGTGAGTAGTTTAGGAGGATCCGAGCGGGAGGCCTGCGCCTCTTTCGATCTCTATCCCGGTTTGTGCTAGCCATCTTATGGCAACTTGTTTAACTTATATGCATGCGGATATTGTTGCTTCCATCGACTTGTCTATGATCGAGCACCTGTATTCGAGGCCTCGAGGCCCCTGGCTTGTATTATGATGCTTGTATGACTTATTTTATTTTTAGAGTTGTGTTGTGATATCTTCCCGTGAGTCCCTGATCTTGATCGTACACGTTTGCATGCATGATTAGTGTACGATTGAATCAGGGGCGTCACAAGTTGGGGGAGCAGGTGATACTGTGTTTGTGAAGAGCAGGTGATTCTGAAGAGCAGGTGATACAAAATTAGAAGATATGGAAGCTAGGCACCATATGAACATGCAACCAATATCACTCTTTCAGGTAAAAAGTGTCTTGTCGTAAGTGCCATTTCAAGAAATTAGAAGCAGTACAAGCTAGAAGACAATGCAAGATGCAACCTACATCACAGTCCCAAGTTAAATGTGTCTTATGGGTAAGTGATCGTTGCAGGTATAAGTTGTAAGCTATGCAGATGCAATTCAACATAATCAAGCAATACAAACTAGACATCATACGAGAAAACACAACCACGTATAATGGTTCCAAGTAAGAGCAAGCACCTATGATGGTGGAGTAGGGAGATGTGCTCATCATGTACACGTATGTTCTAGAAACAGGAACACGTGTCATATTCACAGGCATTATGTGTAAAGTAAGCAGATGCAATTCAAGTTAGAAGCAATACAAGCTAGACATCATACGCAACATGCAACCACATATAATACTGTCAAGTTAGAGCAAGCACCTGTGATGGTGGAGTAGGGGAGATGTGTTCATCATCTACACAGCTACATTGACTGTGCAGCCTTGTGTTGTCTTGCGAATCTTGTTGGGAGGATGCGGAGTAGAATCTGTAGAGACCAGCTGTTTGAGTTGCTCAGAAGGACCACCATCATCCATCGCTGCACTAATTTCCTTCAGCTGTAATGATTTTGCATTGTGAAGTCAAACCGATAAGAAAAAGGAATAAAATTCGCTCTTGAGAACTCATTCATGCATGATCTTGTGAACACTACTCGGATGAAAGGAAAACACATGATGCGAGGATGGAATATGTATGAAAAGCAGGATGGTGTGACATATTCACACCTATGATGTGGTAACTAAGCGAAGGCATTTCAACAAATTAGAAGCACCTTTGCAAGCTAGACACCATATGAAAGATGCAACCAATATCACTCGCCAAGTTCAAAGCGTATGGCGTTTCAACAAATTAGAAGCGATACATGCTAGAAATCATATGCAAGACACAACCAATATCACGATGGCGACTTAAAGGTGCCTTATCATAAGTGACTGATGCGGGATATGCAAGAATAGTAGTCTGATGTAGAAACAGGAACACATGTCATATTCACAGGCATTATGTGTAAAGTAAGCAGATGCAATTCAGCAAAGTTAGAAGCAATACAAGCTACACATCATACACAACATGCAACCACATATAATAGTGCCAAGTTAGAGCAAGCACCTGTGATGGTGGAGTAGGGGAGATGTGCTTATCATCTACACAACTACGTTGACTGTCTAGCCTTGCGTTGTCTTACGAATCTTGCTGGGAGGATGGCAGAGTAGAATCTGTAGAGAACCTCCGTTTAAGTTGCTCGGAAGGACTGCCATCATCCAATGCCTTGCCAATTTCCTTCAGCTCTATTGATTTTGCATTGTGAGGTCATACCGACAGGAAAAAGGAATATCATTCGCTCTTCAGAACTCATTCATGCATGATACTGACGAACACTACTCTGATGAAAGGCAAAGTCATGATACGAGGATGGAATATGTACGAAAAAATGGAGGGCTTGACATATTCACACCTATGATGTGGTAACTAAGCAGAAGGCACTTCAACAATTAGAAACACTGCAAGACACCATATGGAAGGTGCAATCGATATCACTCTGCCAAGTTAAAACTGTCTCGTCATCGGTGGCGTTCATCAAACTAGAAGCAATACATGCTAGAAATCATATTCAAGACACAAACCAATATCACACTACCAACTTAAAGGTGTCCCATCATAAGTAACTGATGCAGGATACATAAGAAGAGTAGTTTCATGTAAGAACATGGTGATATAGACAGATATAGTATGTACCAAAAACAGGAAAGCGTGTCATATTCACATGTATCATGTGTAAGCTAAGCAGATGTAGTTTACACTAATTAGGAGCAATACGAGCTAGACACCATATGCAACATGCAACCAGATATCACACTGCCAAGTTAGAGCAAGCACCTTGGATGGTGGAGTAGGGAAGCGGAGACTTGGACCTTGTAATGCACTATCAGTACAAGGAGAATCGGCAGATGCTCTGTTTACGTTCTTTGCAGAGGACCACCATCATGGCCTTCCTTACTCTTTTCCTTCCTCTTTCTTGATTTTTCCTTGTCAAGTCAAACCCACAAGAAAAAGGAATAAAATTTGCTCTTCAGAACTCATTGATGCATGATACTGACGAACACTACTTTCATGTAAGGCAGCCGCATGATAGGAGGATGGAATATGCATGAAAAACAGGATGGCGTGACGTATTGAGTAAGGCATGTCATTATCAAAGGTATAATGTGTAAAGTAAGCAGATGCAATTTAACCAAATTGGAAGCAATACAAGCTAGACACCATATGCAACATGCAACCACATTTGACAACGCGAAGTTAAAGCAAGCACCGGATGGCTGTGTGTGGCAATTGAGATCATCAACTGCAGAGCTACGTTCATTGTCTCCAATCACGATATCGCACCCATTAGGCGTTGAAACGCTTAGTGCTTATCTTGAATTACCTTTGGAGCGACTTACTGTCTTTTCTTTTCTGCATTCATCAACACAGCGTCAGAGTCTGAAATACCCATGCATAAAAAAACAATAGTGTGAGTATGGGTGAAGTGTGTGCACAATTAGTACAATGTAAAGGTAGCAGATAGTAGGTCAGTGAGAAATAAATGATGGGAGACATATGATAGCTCTACAACATGCATAGCACACTAAATTACTACAAGATTCTATGAAAATAACAGTCGACTGAAAGCAAATAGGTCAGTCTATTTTTTCTGCACCGTCCAATGTACAAAGAACGGGCGGATCGCCTTCATCTACCTCCAGCCAGTCAGTGTTGACGGTATTCCTGGAAACGCCAGCGACCATCGGCCCAGTATTCCTCCCCTGCCTGCGCCCTCCCCTCGACCTCACCGCACCGCCCCCCGGCCATCCATTCAAGCCCCGCCGACCTCTAGATCGGGCAGAAGCAGCTCCTGCGCCCACACCCCTATGATAGACACCGATGCGCCGCTTCCCCGGGGAACAGGCGGACTAGGTGTTCCGCGCGCCTAAGCGGGTGCTGCTTCTTTTAATTGCAGTTCAACTGACCCTGAATTGAAATCCAGGTGGGCTACTGACTTCTAGCAAAGGTGAAATAGTAAAAGGGAGGAAACCTTGTGCATTTAGTATCACGAAGAAGATGCAGTAAGAAGCGCTCAACTAGTTTGTTTCATGGGATGAATACGGTGTGAGTGGAGACGTAAGATTTGCACGAATAAGGGAAGAGGAGTACCTCTTCTGCTTTGGCGATCTTGTGTCCTCCTTCTGTTTTCCGAAGCGATCTTCTTGTTGTTCGCCGGAAACCAGAAGTTGTGGAGGATGGTGCAGCCTTGGGCGAACCCATGGCCAAGTTGTTGAGTGTGGTGCGGTGTCTGTCGGGGAAGCAGATCCGAGGCGGCGAACGCAGCGACATAGCGGTAACAGCTTGTGCGGTGGACGGTTGCGGCAGTGGAGCCGCAGCGGTGGAGGCGCAGGCGGCGTGGTCGGAGTGGTTCTGCATGCACGCGCGTCGGCGTCGGCATCGTGGAGGCAACTCTGCTCGCCCGGCCAATTGCTAAGTCCTTGAGGGCGTTGCGGTTGCGGTTGCGTTGGACGACGACGTCGGGGTACCGGCTCCGGCGTGATGGAGGAGGGCGGCGGTGGATTGGCTGCTATGGGGTGGAGGACGGACCGACGGAGGAGGCTGGGGTTTCGCGGCTGGTGGAGAGTGCGTTTTCGCGCCCATGGAGTATGAATGGGAAAACGGAGGGAGGCGGGGAACTAAGGGGGACCAATGTTTCAGTTTGAGACGCGCTTGTTTGAAATTTGGGTAAAGTTACAAACTTTGCCCCCATCTAAAATTTCGGACATATTGCGGGTTGGGGGTAGGACAGTCATGTCAGGTGTCCCAAATGTGTGCGGGATAGATTTCGGTCGAGCGCATGGGTGTTTAGGCGCCCACGGCGTATGAATGCTTCTCGGAGGCGGTTGAGACTGGCGTCTATGTGAAGTTATAGACCTACCCCGATTTAGACCTTTGGACATCGGGCCGATAGGCTACACGGGCCAGAGTCAGGACAGTAATTTCCTACCACCAAAACATTAGTCTCGCGCGGTTTCGGGTGACCAGAGGCCTATTTGGCGCTTCGTTCAATATTTGGGAGCAGAAGCATTAACATTTTCGGTTCTCTTGAATTGAACTTTCAGGATTTGTCAAACTTCACAAATCTTTACTCTTGAAAATCCTAAAGCTACGATTATTTTGGAATGGAGGGGGTAACGTACATTGTACACGAGTATATATTAAAAATTTTGCAACTTACCTCAGTTCATGCATGGTTCCAGATATAATCTCCTTGGTTGCAAAAAAAAGTTAGATATGCGTATGAATACATATAGCATGTTCAAACTCACAACAAAGATTGATGCCCCTTTTACATCTGATTTACAAATGCCATTATCTCGGGTTCAAATAGATGAATGCACTTCCTATGAATTGAATCTTGAAACCCCTTTATGTTGAATTCGACATGTATTCTATTTAAGTAGCTAGCAATTTGGAATGTATCCATGCAAGTGACAAATGTATAAAGTGCTTCACACTAACAACATGGAGTGCACTAATTAATGTTTATATATGAATTGCAAACGCATCCATGCCTGTATTTCAAACCGCTCTCACTCTATGGATCGATAATATGAAATAAACACATGCACATGCTAGAATTCAATAGAGTATGGGTGTCTGATAGACCAATTTTCGTCCATACACAATTTGCAAAATTCATGATCTCATCCAAAAATAATAATGCCATATATATTTTAATTTAATGCGCAGAACCGCCTTTTACACGTAGATGCACTATGCCTCGCCCCGTTCTCACATACGCGTTATATATCTCTCTATCTAACGCATAAGTGCACACACTTTATATGCATCGACATTTCTCTTTCACACATGCTCACAATCTCTCTCAGGCTGTCGGGGTGTCTCACGCACATGCTCTCTCTGTTTCTCTCTCTCTCTCTTTCTGACTACTATGTACCACTCTCTTCACTAATCTCAGTTGGAAAACACTATTTCTCTCACATGCATATATACACATGCACGGTGTCTACTAGCCCTCTATACGCACATATATGTGCGTACGTGTCTCCTTACGCACATTATTTTTAGGCCTCTCTACACACATTGCCCCCCGACACACCTCTCTCTTAGTAGTTGGCAGATATGGTTTCATCATATCATTCGGTAGGATATCCCTGGTTGTTAGGCTGGATGGTAATACGAGGCAAAGTTTTACCCTAGTTCGGATCAGACCCTTGCAGTTGAAGAAAGAGCCTACTCCTGGTACTTCATATTAGTGATAGGGGTGTGTACAAATTACACGTGAATACCAGGCATTGTGCGTTTGTGTATACTATCGACGAACTAGCCCCCAAGCTTGTATAACATACTAAGGGCCTAGGGTTACAAATCATATATAGTCGGCTTACCACCAGTGGGGATAGAGTCCTCTGCGACTCTGGTAGCTTCGTGTTGTACGCTGAGTCCTCCACATGGGTCTTCGTATAACACGTCTCGGTCCAACCTATATGTGGCGCAGGATGGAACCGACCCATGAGTCTTCATGTTGACCCACCACAACTAGAAATGATGTGCCCACCACACCACACATAATCGGCCACTAAGAAAATAAGCATATACAATAGTACAAGCGTATCTAGCTCACGATACGTGTCCATATTTTGTTGATGACAGCGACGGACTTTGCATTTGATGCGTGCTCCGTATTTTGTTGGCGACACTTACGGTCATTGTATTTGAAGTGAAAGCACGATATGGTCCTTTGGACTTGAGAATAAGCTCATCACGTCACCACATACATTTTGTCGTGCTAACCAACATGTGGTTGGATGGTTAGAGGACAGTGGTTTCTCGAGCCCACCAAGGTTAAAGTCCCGGTGCTCGCATTTATCTTGTGTTAATTTCAGTATTTTCCGGCGATGTACATTCAGTAGGAGGAGACGTTCCACTCGACTACGAGGCACCTATGGTGACTTCGTAAAATCTCAAGATCATATATGCTGGCCCACCCTCTCGAAGGTGCTCATAGGGGTAGGGTTCGCGTGTGTGCGCTTATAGCGGTGAGTGCTTGCGCGTATATATGAGCCCTTGCGTATGTACCATGTTAAACAAATACATGTCATGATTATACGGTCACTGGCTCACCCGTACAACTCCGTATTTTGTTGAGGACACAATCAATTGACCAGTCAAACGTTCCACACGGCGCAACTAGTGTTGCACCATCGGGGCGCGTAACCATGGGGCCCACCTGTCAGCCCGTATATGAAAGAAAGAAATGGTAGTTTGATAAAATAGTAGTACATTTTAGGGTGATCATACGGTCACTGGCTCACCGTACAGCTCCGTAATTTGTTGATAACACGATCAATTGACCAGTCAAACGGTCCACATTCAGCAGCGCACATTACCATAGGGCCCACCCGTCAACGCGTATATGAAGGACATAAATGGTAATAAATTAGTGGTCGGTGGGTATTCGAAGTCGTGAGACCTGTGGGCAGTGGGGAAGCGAGCTGTCCTTTGTGCTGAAGCATATACCTCCGGGGCTCCCGGCAGTCTGGTGATCGTGCTGCCGGACATGAGGAACACAAATCGATCGGCGGGCGACCATTTAGGCCAGGTATTATATACATGCTGCCCGTAACTAGGACCTCATAGTTCATTTGAATGTAATGAAATCCGTCATGTTTGTATGAAAATCCGGTATTTTATATGATTTCTGTCGTTGTTTATATGAAATATTAGTTTGTCTACATGTTTGCGTGAATTTCGTCCGGTTGGTTGAGTTGCTGTCATAATGTGTGCGGCTATGGTTGGATGGCGTAATTTGCGGGTCGCGGTCGGTCTGCATGGGCGGCTCGGGCGGCGTTAATGGGACAAAAAACAAAGCTCGTGCGAAGCTCGTCTCTCAACATGCGCTATTGGAGGATGCATGACAGCATGAGCACCCGAGCCATTCCTCGTTCATCGGTGGCAAAGGCACCGCTGGACAAACGGGTCGCCAATTTTTTGGCTACCGCTAGATCCAAACAGCCCCTCCCAACAGATTCACATCCCTCGTTCGCCGTGGAATTTTGCCATGTGTTGTTTTCATGGACTAGCAAGATGCCCATGCATTGCACAGAACATCAAGATGCATTTTTTTACAAACTCCCGCATGCATGCAAGGGATAATTAATGTCCTCCTTTACTAGTACCACGAGGCAAACACCATTAATATTGCATTGATTAATGTTAGTGGCCTTGTATATCTGCAAATTGTAATATTTATAGTGGCCCCTTGTATATAAAAATGGAGGGAGAAAGATGAGAGATAATGTGAGGAGGAGTGGGGCGTGGTGGTGACTGGTGGTCGGACTAGGCGGAGGCATGGGGATGGACGGCGCATTATGTCTAGGTTTGTATCTCTCTCACACACACCCACGTAGGTGGGGGACGTGCACGAAGAGAAGAGGTGCACGCACGGCGCACATACTCCCGTCTCTTTCCCAACCACACCCGCGCGGGTACATGGTGGAGCTTATTTCTGTACGAAAAAGGCAGCCCACGTGGTAATTTGGCACGTGTCTTTGGTTGTCCACTTGGTGGAGGGAGGATCGTCTACCACGGGTGAATAAACAAATTGCGACTTAACGTTATGTTAAATTAAAAAGAGGCAAACCATGTGGGGCCTACCTTAGAGGCAAGGCTCTATACCTTTGGAGTGCTTTTGATGTGTCCCGTCAACTCGCAGAACGAGGAGAAGCTTGCTTAGTATGCCGTCTCCCCCGCCCACGGGCGCGGTGGCTCACAGGATGAGGTGAAGCTTGCTTACAAGTAGTAGTAGTAGTAGTAGCATTACTACTACTACTGTACTCCTTTACGCCCGCTCCCTCGCCCACGCGCGCGGTGGCTCGCAGCACGAGGAGAAAATTTTACTACTCCCTCCATTTACTCCTCGTCCCTACTACGTACTACTTTGGTTAGTACTCCCTCCATTCACTTATACAAGGCCACTATAAAAAAATACATTTTGCATCTATACAAGGCCACAAATAGTAATCGAGACAAAAGTTACTACTCCATCCTTTCCTGTTTATGGCTCAATTTCAAAATCTCTCCAACCAAGGTAGACGGTGAGTGGTCGAATTAATTTCATAGTTTACACAAGTAATTAGTACGCTCGTTTTTCTCAAGAAATTATGTTTACCGAGGCATTAATTAGAACGAATGCATGAATGACCACTAAATTTTCATGAACTTGTACATGCATTGGTTATTTTCCTCTTGACACTGCTTGCGTCGGGTGATCTAACACACCTCGAAATCCAACAAGCAATGGTACTACTACTACTATAGTAGAATTGAGACTTATCAAACGGAAAAACGAATGTTTTTTAGATGAGCCCTATAAACCTTAGTGGGTACGTACTCCATAAAAACAGATTTTTCCAAAACTAAGTCGCTCCCTTTCATGAATTCTGTAGTATACTCCTCCGTCGACGCTCCCTTTCATGAATTTTGTACTTCCTGTCGCCGACATGTGGGACATATAGCAACCGGGGTCGACGTGTCAAGCACCAAATAACAGTGCAGAACAGTAGGGGGACGCACCCCACTGCATCGCCCAAAGAGTAGTAATGAGCAATGAGACGTCAAATCACAATGCCGCACCTTCCTAGACGGACGAAGCAACCATTATTTCACACTTCGGTTCGCCATCATCTCAAACCACGTAGTATTGCTTCCGCCTCAAGAGGGACACGCGCATTGCCTTGGTACATCATGACATGTGGGGCGCATGATGAGCCATGCTCCCCGCCGATCGCTCGGTAAAATCACCTCATTTTTACTATACTTCCTCCGTATCGGTTTACTACATGGCATGCACGTCGTTCTAGGTTGAGAATTTAACTGGCTATATATGTGATGAAGAGTACTCTAGCCTTTTGAAAAATGTATACTCCGTACTTTTGTACAGTAGTACTATCGATGGATTGCGCCATGGAGCAAAAATTGAAATTAAAAAAAAGGTGGTACATATAGAGAGCGCTCGTCGCCAAATTATGCATATAGTACTATTAAAAAAGCTAGTACGTGCTTAATTGGGGTGCTAAATTCTATTAAAGAGATAGTAGTAGTATGTACATACTGAAGAGTTAAAGTAACAAGAAGAAACATAACATAGTTCTGTTGGGGGATCAGCACAACACACCCCTCAAATTAAACTAAGCACACCTGAAATTAAACTATGCAACCACTACTAGGGAAAACCTTATACACAGAATCTTAGCAGCAGCGCGGCACAAAAAGAAGCGCTACTGCTAATTAGCAGTAGCACGGGTTTTTAACCCTCGCTACTACTAAGTTGATAGTAGTAGCGGGGTTTTAACCCTCGCTACTACTAAGCGGTCTCTACCGTGCCCCCGAGACATGCCATAGTAGTAGCGAGGGTATAAACCCGCGCTACTACTAAGTGATAGTAGTAGCGGTTTTATACCCTCGCTACTACTAAGTACGAGGTAGGTGAGTCGCCATATCCTCGGCCGAATCCCCATCTCCTCCCCCAAATCCCTCCTCTCTTCCACCACTCTCTCCTCTCACTTTCCATACGCTCTTACATGGACCTCTTGCCCATGCACCCATCCTCCTCCATGGCGCCGAAAGAGGTTGCTGCCTCGCGCCACCGGTGTCTAGGAACTCGTCGGTCTTCCACCGACGTCTAGGAGGCCGCCGCCCCGCGCCACCACACCGGAGCACCTCGCCACCGGTGACTAGCTCCGCTGCTCCCTACATCACCTTCCTCTCTCCCTCAGTTTTCCTTTTCTCTCTTTCCTCTGGTTTGACTCACCCTCCCATGTCCATGCCCGTGCAGGTCGTCGCCATGGATGACCCGGAGCTATCTGGCATGGTCAGGAAGAGGAACCCCACGCCGCGGCCTGGCTCTGCCATAGAAACAGGCCCTCTCCAACAGCCACTGCTGGATCTGGTCATCCGCTGTCCGTTCATGCCTCCGGCGATGCCAATCATCGCTAGATCTTACCATTGCTGCCATTGACAGCACGCCCGGGATTTATTTTTGTTTTTGAAAGTAATAGCGATGGCGCGGGTATAAGACCGCCTGACTAATTAGCGATAGCGCTGTTTGCAACGCACGCTACAGCTAACCATGTATAGCAGTAGCGTGTGTCAACACGTGCTACTGCTACAAGTTAGCTGTGGCGTCATATCAGTAGCGCGGGCACCCGCGCTACTGATACACCCAAAACTCGCGCTGCTGCTAGGCTTTTCCCTAGTAGTGAACTAATCCGGTAGACACTGCATTAGAAGTTTAGAACCACGATGAGCAACGACATTGCCACCTTACTCGGAGTCCTCGGCCACGTCCTCGACTTCGTCCTTGTCCCTCTTCCTCTTGGCCGATACTTCTTTGCTTGAACCACACACTTGGCTGTTGCTCTTCATCCAACCCTTGTAGATATTGAAACAAAGGTAGCCATCCATTGCAGCGTAGTGGATGTGGTCTATATCTAGTACATTCCGCTGCCATGCATGACGATGAAACATGTAATGAGGTTTCTCCAGTTTACGGTACGAAGGATGAACCATGGCTCCTGCCAGGGTCAGCATGGAAGGCTGACGAGAGGGCACCAGCCGATTCTTATGGAGGTCGAAGGGGTTGCCTACAACGTGGCCTATCTGACCCAGGAGTTCTTTGTCGTTCTTAAAGTCTATAGTAACGAATTTCACTGTTTTGTCCTTGAGGAAGTTCTTAAAATCCTGGCACTCAACGTTAGCATGGCATATGTGGTAGACCAAGCAAACGTTATGTACGCAAACCTAGATCACGGCGGGCTTCTTCCTCTCTTCGTCCTTTAGATCCTTCTCTCATCCCAGGACTGTGGTGTACTCAACATCTAGCCCAAATGACCCACTTATCATCTGAGTTTTCGAACATGCGTCTGAAGCGAGAAAGGCATCCTTTCACCATCGCGGAAGAACGGGTGTAGATGACGTCGAACTCATCACCGATGATGGTTCTAACCTTGTACTCACCGCCGATCATGGAGATTTGGGATGCCATGGATTTGGGAGGAGGGTTAGGATTAGTGGAACTGTCGTAATGTGAATGGATGGGACGACTAGGAGCGAACCGCCATAGTATTGAAGGACGTGCGGGGACGAGTAGGAGCGAACTGCCAGCATGCGAACTGCAGGGTAGTGGCTTTCCATTCTCCCATGATGCGGGCTTCCGAGAGCCCTTGGTTCAGAGATCGAACGGTTGCATGGCGTGATTCTAGACCTATGGGTGAATATCCTATCCTGGAGGGTTATTCTGCAAATTTTCAGCTACTTAGCATGCGACCGTTTGATCTCAGATCCAAGCACTACTAGGGAAAACCCTAGCAGTAGCGCTGGTTTTGTGCTCACTAGTAGCGCGGGTAGGCGCGCTACTAATAAGGCGTTACAGCTACTGCTTAGCAGTAATGCGTGCCCACACGCCGCCATCGCCAGACGAATAGCTGGTGTTTGTTCACCCCCACGCTACTGCTAATGTAACTACTGGCAGCGTGTTTTCTCTCCATCGCTACTAGTATTCTTTTTATTTTTTTCATTTTTAGTTTATTTATTCGCCATCGTACAAATATTGATACAATACCAGTTATGAGATTTACATCATTATGTCCATAACAGTGTCAAATGAAGGTGGATTAGGTTCAAGTGGAGACAATATGTGGTGCATGTCAAAAGTATACTACTAATCCAAACTTGATCTAGTTTGGACTAGTAGTACTTTCGATGTGCACCACATGTTGCCTCCACTTGAATCTAATCCGCCAGCACAAGATATTTAATCATCATCATGGTCATTACCACCAACAGTATTTATTTAATCACCACTAACACTAGCTAATAGTAATCATCATAGTCATTACCACCAACACTAGCTATTTTATCATCACTAGTCGTCAACCCGTGCCATCCGCACGGGCTAGTTTGTTGTAGAAAGATGTATATGATTTGAATCTGTAGTAACATTTTTTGCATTAAATATGTTATAGAAATTGAAATTTAGAATAGTTAGAATAATATCTTGATTTATTGCAACTAATAACATGCAACAATGCATATTGGTTACTCGTGTGATGCAATATACTATTTCTCAATAAATTCTTGATTTGACAATTTGCATATATGTACCGACTATGTTACACTAATAATATTGAGTTATCTAGTCATATTTTATGGGACTGGTTGATAGACATGTACTCACACACTACTAATGAAAGGAAAACACATTACAATACAACATGGAAATATTAACATTCCTTTGTATACTTATTAACTAAGTCTCTCGGAACACTAACTTGTTCATTGAAAAATTAATTAGGTAATATCTAAATGGTAAATATATTTTGGTTAATATTTCAAGTGAAAATCTTGTGTGCTTGCCAAATCAATTGTCTGAAACCCAAGTGACACTAATATATAATGATCCTCTGCGAAAAGTTTCATTGTCTCCTTTGAGCTCGGTTAAAGAAACAAAGCCCATTGTAAAGTTCTTGAAAAAAAACATGTAGATGTGTACACCATAACTTCAATACTTTTAGACAAATGATCATTTTTTAATACATACTATTTTCTATTTAGATCTGCGCGTTATTCGTTTTTGTGTAACCTGCATATGAACATATTTTGTAATAGCATGTTTTTTTGAGTTGTCGTAATGGCACATTAGTATGGACATTTACATGTAAGGGAAAAACTCAGGATTTCCATTTATCTAAATGAGGAATTTGGCTTTCTTTTTGTTAGTTTTTGGCTAACTGAAATGTGGAGAAAAAGGTTTGTACTCCATACGGTGGTGCAGCTTTGCACGGGCAAGTAATATGTTAAGCACATAAATTATTAACTTGTAAATAAAATCCAGTGAGTCCGCATCTAATTTTAATTTCTGAAAATATTGGCCGGTTCTTTTTTATCTGCATCCCAAAGCATCAACGGAGCCCAGATATAGCTATTGTCTGGTTGTGCAGGTACATTTGCTTTTCCGAAATAACATTTATGTGCACAAACGCCTGCATATATGTGAAAACACATCAATTTGGTTTGTAATATTGGAATTGAAACCATGTAGTATTGTACTTGGTTACCTATGAACATACGCATCTATTATGCTGTGGTATGGCCATTGCGTCCAACAGAGATTTTGATTATCCGCATTTGAATGACACTGACATGAATGGACAATCTTTATTGACACGGATGTATTTTATTTAGTATTTTGTGCACGTATACACATGCCTACTCCGAGAATGATTAGTTCATAGATAAGTTTTCCACAATGAATAAGCTTTATTAGGAAAGTGTAGCTCGTCATCAAATGTGGCTTACAAAAATTAGTCCATAGTTATGGGAAAAAATGTTCAATATATGACCGATGGTCCATACGAACATAGTGTGTTGCAACTAATAGAAAAGAACGTGAGTCGGAATTTGTGATCTTAATTAATTTGAATACATCTACTCCCTCTGTCTCAAAATAAGTGACTCGACTTTGTACTACCTTTGTACTACCTTTGTACCAAAGCTAGTACAAAATCGAGTCACTTATTTTGGGACGGAGGGAGTACTATGTTATTTGACTTGTAAAATTTACGTACATGTGTATAAAAACTTGGAAATGTATAATACTATATATATGTGATTACTTAGACCGAAGCATGATTCAGATAAATGGCTTGCTTTTCCCGCAAAGAAAAGGATAAATGGCTTGCTTATTATGTCCTTCTTGTGGGGGGCATCTTGATATTATTATTTATTTGTGATTCTGAAACTTCTAGTTTCTTTCAGTCGAGATATTGAGATATTGAGAATAACTCCATCTTAGTAGTTTATGGTAGCAGAAAATCAATTCATATGCTAGAATAAATATACATATATACGTGCATGGAAATCATGCGTGTAAGAAATACTTTAAATACCAGCATAAAGAAAGGAACACTTCAGGAATTACTTGATATAGGAAGAGACATGTCCAAGACAGAGCCACTGAGTATTAATACCGGAGCACACGAAGCCTCCATATATAACTGTTGGGACTTATCAAGTTGTACGCCATCGGTATCGGGTCAGGCGAAGTGACCACTGTTGGCTGTGGCCGCTGGTTCTTTTCGGCCAACGTAATTTCACAGAAGCCAAACTCCATGCCCATGCAGTCACGATTGATGTACCTGGATAAGAGACGTCAAAACAGCAGATGTGTACACATCTAGTTGATTTGTATAATGGAAAATTAACCCGTTGTGTGCATGGGCCGCGGTGGCATCGCGCCGGCCGGCTGGCTGGCCGAAGGCTTGGTAGATTTATTTTTACCTTGACTTGTGTAGATGGCGACTTTTGAGCGACCGAGGCAATTTTTGAAAAGCACCAGGTGTGAACACACCCAGCTCATTCATAATCACTATGAAAATCAATCTGTTTTGTGCATAGGTCGTGGGGGCATAGCGCCGGCCGGACGGCTTTACTTGTTTGGATTGCGTTTGGTGATACATCGAGATGGACTACATATTCGTGACCTTGTAGGACTCTACAAAAATAAGGCCCCATGGACTCCCTTTTTTATATATAACAGGCCCCACAGACTCTTTTAGATCTTAACCGCATAATTGAGATCCTAAGGTTATATTTAGATGATCTTTTAGGATTACCGTGGAGGCTCTAATGGTGCTTCCAATTAGTAAATATAAGATAGTAATAGTGTAGCACATCATCATCCTGAAACTCATTTCTAGCTAGCTAATCACTCCTGCTGCTCTCTCTTAGGTAAAACAACATAAAACATGTGTAGCTCTCCTCCTTGATCAAGTTGGAGCATGCAGATGAACCTGTCTCCTAATCATGGGTAGCGCCTCTGTTTGCTGCCCCCTAGTACTTCTCTGCGCTCCCCCATCACATATTTGGTCCAGTGTTGCACTATTAAGCATCCGTCGCTAATCTTGAATGCACTAAAGTAATCTGTAGGATATCTTGGCCGTAAGCTGATAATACTCATGGTACCTTTAGTGTCGATCCCATAAGGCACAACATTCATCGGGAGTCCCTGTTGAAGAACATCGTATGGTAACATACTTAGCAATGAAGTTTAGCTTCAAAAATAATGTATGGAAAAAGATGCACCGAGGACAAATAGTAAAAATCTTACCATCCTTCCTAAATAGATGTGACCGTAGTTCATTACGAACACTATTGGTCGCACGTTTTCAGTACTAACATTTCTAAATCCAGGAAGAAAATTTGTCTTGACAGTATCAAGATCCTCAAGCCATGAAACATAATGACTTAGCTCCTCGCAGTTTATTTCAGCCTCGGAACAGTAGTAGGCCCTGTCTACCAAGCGCTGGACATGTTTGCTTGCACTGAAATAAGCTGTCAATACAAATTAGTTGTCAACTATTTTTGAATAAACAATATCAAAGACATAAATATGGTTGAGAAACTTACATAATGGTATAACTGGAGGCGTCTGCACATCGACCCAGATATCGGTATTACCTTCAATATCATCTTCCGGACGAATATCAAAGGTGATAACCATATCAGGCTCAAATGCATAAGTCTTGCATAGTGCTCGCCATGTTTTGCATCCAAAATAGGTGTAGTCGTCTGAATTGTATAATTTTGCATGGAAAATATAACCATGCTCGGTCTTCAAATAAACTTTCTTTACCTCCGTAGTATGACTGAAACCTATCTTATCCAATACAAAAACTCTTGCATGGCAGGGGATACGCTAGTAGAATAGTAAGAAAAATATAAGTTGAAGCAAATGAAGCAGATGTCATGCTTAATTACGAAAAAAGACTTGTCGTTATGACTTCTTGTATCCACTTCAAGTTCTCGTCCAGCTTGATGCTGAAGCGCCTATCATCATCTAGGAAGGTTCCGTCAGACAAAGGCCTTTCGTCTTCGCAGTATTTGCAAATACCGAAATCCTTTTTCGCCGCCGACATTTCCTATGTTCATAGTTAAAACATTAATTGAAAATCGATCGAAGACAACTACCAGGATACTCAACACACAAATCGGGGGCACTCGATATTTCCTACATATTCTGGCACAAGTCATGCCGAAATTCACGGAAAAATCCGGCATGACCTTTGCTAAAATAGGACATATCGAGCGCCTGAAATTTGCCGGAACGGAAATGAATCAACACTCCGGCAAAACATAGGCCACTCGGAGGTGTAACCTGCAAACATGACCGGCCACTTGGATATTGAACAACACAAGATATACATTTCAATATATCTTATAGGACTCAAATTAGCATGCATTCAATAAGCAAAAGTAAATTATCTCATGCGTCCGTACATCGTCGAATATCATCACTAATACATCACGAATAGTGTCATACATATAACATCACTAATACAACTAAAACCCTAGCACACGACAGGTATCGGCGCAGGCGGTGGACACCCACAGAGAAGGAACCATCACAGGATCATAGCTCCAGTGAGATCCCTTGAGAACCTGCCAGGTATTGGAGAACCTGTGCTCCAACGCAAACAAGTAGCAACGGACGTGCGCGTCCTCCTCACTGACGTGGTGACGCACCACCTCCGCAGAGTCCTCGAGCCTCTGGACCGTCACTAGCCCACACGACCGCCACCAAAGAAGGTTCGGGTCAATGACAGGCTGGCTCCTCACCAACCTGCGCCCCCGGTAGGTGGCGCCTCAAGACTCACCTCGGCGAAGCCCAGTCCGGACATGGCCCATCCGTCAAGCAGGTGTGTCCTCCTCCGCCGACTCGGCAGCGAGGATGGGATAGGCATCGTCCACGTCGATGCGGGAAAATTTGCTTTAACTAAATAATAGCAACAAGTTCTTACTAACTAGTTCTATTAATTCAACTAGTTCTTACTAAAAATAAACTTACTATAAATAAAAATATTCTAATACCTAATTAGTACCTAGTTCTTACTAACTAATTAGTACCTAGGAACTACTGCCCTAATTACCATCTAATTTAATGAACCTATAGGGGTGGAAAGTGGTAGCGGGTATTCCAATTATCCAACTATATAAATAAATAAGTGGTCAAATTTTACTCGTTTTATGATTCATCTTAGAAATTTTGATTCGTTTCCACCCTTACATGAACCCTAACTCATTTGCTGCATCCGCATCCGATTTGTTTCCACTCTTACATGAACCCTAACTAATTTGATGCAACTAAAATATAAAAAAACCCTAGGCAGAGGTAGGGAGAGGGAGGAGCAGGCGTGCTCACCTCGGGTGCTCATGACAGGGAGGGGCAGGCGGCGTCGAGGTCGGGGTCGGGGCTCGGGCGCGCGGCGGATGGCGGCGTCGAGGTCGGGGTCGGGGGCGGCGTCCGGGGCGGCGTTGAGGTCGGGGGCGGGGGCGGCGTTGAATCTGGGGTCGGGGCGGCGTAGAGGGTGTGCGGAGAGCGCGCGGCGGCCGACGGGCGACGGCGGCGGCGAGAGTGTGGACAGTTGGATTTGGGGGAAGTGGCCGTGGGGAAGGACGAACCCCGTGGTTAAGTCGAGTAGCGTAGCGCTGCCCGTGAAGAGCGCCATCTTGCTACGTTAGCTACAACGCTTTCTGGGATACACGCTACTGCTACTCCTTTCTCTTTTCCCCCTTTTTCATTTAGTTTTCTTCACATTTTTTTCCTTTCACCTTATTCTATTTCTTTTATTTTCAATTACCTTTCTATTTGCTTTCCATTTAATTTTATATCCTTTAGCAGTAGCGAGTTTAATATAAAACGCGCTGCTACAAAGAAAGTAGCGGTAGCGCGGTTCATTATAGGTCGCTACTACTATGTGTAGCCTATCGGCTAAGCCGTGGGAATTTTAGTAGTAACGTGTCTAGGGCAGCACGCGCTACTGCTAGAACTTTATCTGCAGCGCGGTTTGCCCAGGCGCGCTACTGCTAGTTAGCACTAGGGTGCTTTTTTACCCTCGTTGCTGCTAAAGTTCTGTGTATAAGGTTTTCCCTAGTAGTGAAGGGCTACCAAAGAACTCAGATCATGGTCGCGCAAGATACCACGACCATCGCTGCCTTCAGCGGTCGCGCCCTTGGAGATTTAACACGGTGCATTAGGCTATCTGATGTTGGCATGTCATACATAGTCATCACTTAGTCACTCATACTACAACAAGGTTGGCTATAAGGTTGGCTATAAGTATATTTATTTTGTTTACTTCTCTCTATCTCTTTCTTCGTACTCCCTCCGTCCCATAATATAAGAACGTTTTTGACACTAGTGTAGTGCCAAAAACATTCTTATATTATGGGACATGAGTACTAGTATTTATTGCATTTGCCAAGGAGTGACCTCTTCCATTAAAATGGTCTTGCTAAGTTTGCTTCATTTAATTAGCTATAGACTCAAAATTGTCTTTTCACCTAGGTACAAGCGCTTAGCACCGTTTCTTCCTTGGGTCACCAAACTAGTCTCTCTCTTCTTGATTAACTTGCCACATCAGACTTTATGCCTATGTGGCAAGCTTAAGCACCAGAAGAGCAAGTAAAAGTAAGTACAATAGTGCGCTTTACATGGCATTTTGCATATGTGGAGGAAAGAGAGGCAAGGAAAAAGTGGAGAAGTGGGCTCTCATGCAAGAGCCAACCTCTACTACATGGTGGAGCATTGGGAGAGGCACCTGTATGGAGGTGGTCAGAATCAGGAGACTCACGCCCGGTCGTGGCGCATGATTAAAATGATAATGGCAAGTCAAATCATGGGGCCTCACCTGTCCAGCAGTAACTCGCTGTCAAATCACACATCCCTATGTTTGCAGCAGCCTACTCCCTCGTCTTTTCGCGTCTCTGTCGAACCGACTAGGCGGAACTGCCCTGCCGCCATCAAGGCAGAAAAGCCCCGCCCTTGACTTTTAAATACAACTACATCCGCTTAAGAATCCAATGATATACTTTTTGTGACATAGTAACTCATATTTAGTTAGTCAAATGGATGACCTAGAACTACGTGTAGGCCCTATAAACCGAGATGCCTAAAAATAAAAAACCGAGACGGAGAGGGTAGTTCAAAACTTATCTTTTTAGATCAATATAGTCGGGATTCACCAAGGAGCAAAACCAAGTGGTAGGCTGCTCCTGTCGTGTTGGCGTAGCAACTCAAGCAGGGTCAGTCCGCACGCGAAATGGCAACACACTTAACAGGACCCCTTTGGCCGACATGTGACTCATCCACCATCTTGTTCCACGTGCGATGCACCAAATTACAGTTCAGAACAGCGATTGGAATTGGAGGCACCCCGGTCGTAGCGCCGCGGTAGTAGAAAATGAGCGATGAGGGGTCAAATCACAAAGCCCCACCTTTCCTGCATTAAGCTGGAGTGCTGGACGAATGAAGCAACCATCATTTCACTCTAGGGCGCAAGAGCATTAAGAAAAGAGAAAACAATGATGCGTGCGGCAGCTACCTAGGGCACCCTAGGGTAGGGGTCTCCACTATGATCCTTTTTGAAAGCGCATCCACTACAAATCGGCTTCTCCCTCGTCCTCTTGAAGAAAACCGATTATGAGTGCGGCGGTAGGGTTTGTAGGAGTACTACGGCGTGCGGGGCCACGTCATAGTAAACGGGTTCGAGTCGATGCCTTAAATATGTGTGGGCCGCTTGGTTTTACGGGAACGAGGCGGCATTTTGGGTTCGGGGACCAGTGGAGATATAGTATGTACAAAAAATTGTGGACGTAGGTTCGACCGAAAGGCAATGATGCATGGGCCCTGCATTTTGATATACCCGGGGCCGCGTGAAATTTGCTACTCTACTCAAAACTAGTAAGGTACACATGTATTGAATGCATGGGATTTCGAAACCAAATTATGAATAAATACACACTATAGCATGTAAAGCTTTGAGTCATATATGCATGATGTAGATGTTCGTTTAGTTCTTATAGTTCATTTCATTCAAAATCAATTAGTTTTATAAAAATGTTAAGATTCATGGGGTTGTGCATTGTAAATCATAAAGTAAAAAACAAATAATGGAAATTCATTTAGAAAATAATAATCAATTATGATACAGAAGATTCTAGAACAAAGGAGAAGTGCTTGTGTTTTGAGCTTTGTGCATTATGCTTAAGTTCAACCATGGAGTCTTCTAAATTGTACATGTGCCAGATCTGGTGGAATGTTGATGATATCCAATGGCCAGTAGTGCTCGGATTTGCCTATCTCTCAAGACCTTTGTCCGGGTTAGCTTCATCCAAATGACCATCTTTCAAAGTTATTGGCACACTATATAGTTCTTGTGCCATAGTTGCATGTTTTGGAAAAAACTACTAGTGGGTTGTACTATCTATTTAGGAATAGAAGCTATATACATGGAAGTTGTAGGAAAGAGATGACATGGAGCATCTCAATTCCTATGAGTAGGGATTGGAAAAGAGATGTCATTTGGTTCACATCATAGGAACTTTTCTATTGAATCTAGAGATGACATGTATCTCAATTCCTATGAGGAGGGATTTGAAATTAAGGGAGTATAGGAATCCATTCATATGAACCAAGTGGCTCTAAAGCTATAGAAATTATATGATGTTTATTTCCTTTGAAATGTGGAGTATATGAATCTATTCCTATGAACCAATTGGCTCTAAAGGAAAAAATCCTATAAAAATCATATCATATAGAGTTCCTATGATATTCCTCGACATTAAAGGATGCTTGAAATTGCTGCGGGTGATACGATGGTCTTTCTTTGTAGACTCCTCACCCATCTTTATAGTTACCTCTCGAAGATGAATGAAATGATATATACAGGGTATTCTACATGTGCAATTTGGTACACGAAAACTTCGGTAAAAGTTTGCGAGGTTCAAATTTTCAATAAAGCTATATGCACTGCATTTTTTGGAACGGAGGGAGCATACGACAGTTGCTAACACTCACGTGGAAGATTTGTGTGTAGGAGGAGTGGCTATTCTGTTAAATGACATGGCAAAACTGACACTGTCGGATGCCGATCTAACGGTTCTTATGGCGTTCGTCAGGAAAAGGCTTGTGGCGAACGTTTGTCGGATAATGATTTACGGACACATTTATTGCATTGATTGCCCCCCTCTCTCTCACGCACATGCACCCTCACGAGTCACGACTCTCCCGAGTCCTCTCGCAGACTCGCACGTCGCACCCACCGTCTATGTGCAGGTAGACGTCACGCACATATGTGCTCTTCACACCCTACCCTCGAAACTTCTAAAAAACAAAAGACGGCGCGCACATTTTATTTTAGCTCACACGTCACACACTTATACTATTACTCTTGCGGCGAACGTTCTTTGGGCATAGCATATTGTACTCTCATGAAGAGAAGCGGTGCACGCACGCACTAGTTCTCTCACACCCACTGCTAGGTACACGAGGGAGCGCATTTTTTGAAGCTGGTACAACAAAATCACTCCACTATATATAAAAGCAGGAGCCATAGTGCTTGCTTTACTAGGGTTCCTCTCGTTCACTCTCTCATGTTCTCCAGATCTAAGCAAGACATAGGTGGCCACACTCTCTCTCAGCTCACGGCTGGTCACAAATCCGGCCGGACAACCTCGACCGGGGCAGGGGTGTAGGTGCATCGTTCACGTTGTCGTTTGCAGCGAGGGAGGAGACCAACGGCTGCCCCGCGTCCTGATCGGCGGCCGTGCCGTTCTCTCTGAGAGAGCACCAGCTCGGGAGGGCCTCCGACCCCTTCTTCCTCCCTGCGGTATTGTAGCCAAGATGCGGCCTCCCGACACCGTCTTTGCCACATGCCGACGACCCTCAGGTATATATTCCTTCGAAACCTGCCTTGCTCTATTGCCCCAGCTCCCTTCGTGTGGATCCTTTTCTACTTCCGTCCGCTGTTCCAAAGCCGCCTAGACTTCTACTATTATTAGAAGTAAAGCTAGTTCATACAGTCGACTCAAAGCGTTGGTTCAAACAGGGAAGAAAGTGGGAAAGCTGTAGCATGAATCTAGGACTTGGTTCTAAGAGGAAACGTGGGAAAGTAGTAATATATGTCACTGTTTGAAAACCGTATTTCGTATTTGCGCAAACAGGGATGTCTGTCTCCATATCGTTTCGGGATATACATCTCCGTATCGTTTCTATCCGCGCAATCAAAAGCACACACCTCGGTTTTAGTACAAGCTGCAAGAAAATGAGATGGCTATCCTCGTTGCCGCTGCCTAACCTCCCGTCTTCAATGTATCCCTACATTGGTAGTAACTAAGGTAGAATGACCAACGCAATCTAAAAGAAGCTGATTCGTACATTTTACTTCACGATTGCAAAGACGGGACGAGCGAAAACAACTGCATCCTAGTCCAGAATGCACTTTCTACCAGTTCATCCATGGACCGAGGACTAGCTGGCACGGCTGCACATCGGTTTTTTGGACAGGTGCGCGGACAAGAGGCATTGTGGTCTGCTTATTTCTGCAAATAGCGGTGCTTAAATTTAGTGGAATGTACAAGAATTTCACCTGGTCAGTACACTGCATGGTTCAGTTTAGCATTCTAGCTGAGACCACAATTATAACTGGTTATTCTGGAATGAGAGAACCTAACCCTGAATGGTGGCAACAAGAAAAAACCATAGTGAACTCCAGGAAATTTAAGCCTGTCGGGAGGCCCTTTGCTCACAGAAGCCTTTTGCTTGTTTTTTCCTGATTTGTAAACCTTCTCACAACTTTGTCTTTTGTTGTGAACTAGTATATGTTTGTTATGTTCTATGAATCATTGAGATGTAAAAAATTGCTTAACTTATGATTTTCAAGTTTTTATGAAGACGAGTTTAATGTGAGTGTTCCACATGAGCTACCGGACTAGCGTGTGAACATTTGGAATTTATTACATTGTGGGCTCAATTAATTGCATGAACCAATCGTAACAAGATACATAGTTTCTTATATGTCGCATAACAGATTGTTGATTGTTAGCTGGTCGATAGCCTAGTGTTGAAGCGAGCTGAGCCAATGTGCCGTGTTTTGCACAACTGTTTACAAGTGGGGTAGCACTAACAGTGTTTACAAGTACTTATGTATACGTCAGCGCACGGTTCTCGAACGAGTGCTCTATTTCATCAAAACACACACTGCTCGTATGATAAACCGTGAAAACTTATGTCTTACCATGCCATATTCATGAAAAAACTAGTGAGGACGCATCTGTTTCGACAACAATTACGATGGTTCTCACATGATTCACGGGCACACAAAAGTAGCAGCAGTTACCATACACGGATTCAAACAGAGTACTAGCCCCAGAGGGGTCGATATGAGCAAGGTTCGGATAATTAGACACAATCCAAACTACTATTAAACACTAGCTGGGGCAACTATTTCATGCCTCGATCTATTTGGGCTGGACACAAGACGGACCTTGCCATGAACATCATCGAGGACGTCCCGCAGCAGCTCCTCAATCTCGTGAACCTTCATGAAGACAACCTTGTGGCCTTGCCATTGATAAACTTTTATGGAGGCATGCCATGTCATCTTCTGCGTAAGCTTGACAAGAACAGTATGCCTCACAAACGAAGGAGTAGCTTTGAACTTCTTGTGCTTCAAAGACACCTGGACAACACGACTGACAACAGTGAGGCTGGAATACAACTCTTCATTGGTATAACCGCAAATGGCTTCCAGGATCCAACAGCCTAAGAACTATGTTTTCCCAGTGCATATATTTAGGTCGTCCGCCTCATAGCGAGTGACATGTACAACCACACAATCCTTGTCTGCATTAGGTCTCTAATTAAAACAGAAACAAATTCTGAATTACTTTTCAGTATAAAAACACAAGTTATTTAAACCACTATGTATATCATGGAATCGAAGCTAATAAAATTTTGCATTATTAATCACCACATACTTCGTTTTCTAAAAAAATCACCACATACTTAGATGAAAAACCACAATCGAGATCGGCAAAGCAGGAAATCACCTTGGGCAGCTCAGCAGGGGGGGGACACATCCTCGAAGGGGAAATCGCTCTGCAGTGCCACGGGGCTATAACCTCAAACGGGGCGTTGACCATCTCAGTAGTGGCCGTGATCATATCTGGGGTCGGCTCGGTGGTTGCCTCCATCTTCTTGGAGCTCTTCGTCTCGTGGGGATCAGCCTCCGCGTCGCCTCCAATATAGGCAGATCTTTGCACGGTTCTCCTTGGTCCATCATGAAACCGATGAATACTAGGAGACCAACGAAAGGAAAACACAATCGCAATGACAATGAAACAAAAAGAGAGTGAGGATCGGTTATCGCTTTGCAAAAGTTCTTTTTCTCTACGAGCGAAAATATACCAACATCACGGATCCGCTTACCTTCCCTTCGCTCGGAGGGAAGAGCAAGGGCGTATGCGTAGTGTTGCCTTTCTTGAAGACGGTGAGGGAGAAGGCGATTCAGCGAAGAGTGAAATGATGGTTGCTTCGTCCGTCAAACTTAGACTCCGGGGAGGTGGGGTTTTGCGATACAACGGCTCACATCGCTGCTGCCACGACCGGGTGACACTCACTGCATACGCCTTCTAATTTGGTGGATGGCATTTGGGCCCGCGCGCTACATGGCCCACATGTCGGTGAACAAAAGTATAACGACATTCAGTAGAGGGAGACGTTTCAATGACCTAGGAGGAGCCAGAAGCGGTAGAGTGTCTCCACTGTACTAATAGTAATTGTTTTTCTGGGTAGCTGTAGAGTGTCTCCACTGCATTACTAGTAGTAATTGTTTCTCCGGGCCCAAGACAAAACAGCCCATCCACTCTAGTAAATAGTAAAATCAATTCAAAAGCCCATATATTTACTTGAATGAGAGGCGCTACCCACACCCAAAGACACCGCCCCCAAAACCCGGGTGCTCTTCTTCCTCCTCGCTCCCACCCACCTCACGCCAGCTCGCTCCACTCGTACCCCCAAATTCCTCACCTCACTCCTACAGAAAACCCCAGCTCCCCTTCTTCCTCACTCCTACAAAAAAAACCCAGCTCCCCTTCTTCTTCGCTCACACTAAAACTAGGCTCGTCATTCGTTACTCTGCTCAAATCCGTGAGCGCGACGTGACGCCCTCGAGCAAAATGGAGTCGGCTGACCCCAGCGCCAAGAAGATGAGGCTCCGCCAACAAGCGACGCCACTGTAGATCCCGCACCCGGCAGCGCGGGGAGAAGCGGCGACCCCGCCCCCACCGGATCCCAGGAACCCGTAGAATCTCGGGTGGATCACAGCAGCGATCTCCCGGACGCCATCCTTGGGGAGATCATCTTGCTTCTCCCCACTAAGAATTGCTGCCGCACCCAAGTCCTCTCAATTCGGTGGCGCCCTCCATGGCGCTGCGTTCTCTTAATCTCGATCGTCACTATCTCTCTTCAATGATTTTGAAATCCCCAGAGCAATCATCTCCTCCCACCAGGGCTCCGTTCAAAGCCTCTGCATCCCGTCATGCTACCTGAGCAAGCATACCATGCCCTGCACGGTGGACGCCTGGCTGAAATCCCCTGAATTCACAAAACTACAGCTACTTGAATTCTACTATTCCCCTGGAAATCACATACCACATACCGAACGCCATGAACTTATGCCCTCAGCACCGATGTCCATCTCGCAGTTTTCCTCCTCTCTCCACACCGCCACCTTTATACATGCTACCTACGACGATCTGGTACTAAACCTTCGACTCCCATTTCTCAAGAAACTTTCACTTGTGCGGGTTCGTATATCGGAGGCCTCATTGTACAACATCATCCACTCCAGTTGCCCTGCGCTGGAGTGCTTGGTGCTTGTTTTCACAGTTAGAATCTGTTGTCTCCAAATAAAGTCGCCTAACCTTGTAAGAATTGGAATTTCTTTTGACGAAAGGCAGCTCATCATCCAAGATGCCCCTTCACTTCAAAGGTTGATCCTGGACTCTAGTTATTCACCGTTGCAAATAACCGTCCTCTCTGCGCCTAAACTGGAGACCTTGGGTGTAATACATGATCTCTGTGCTCATTTCAATATGGTGTTTGGCTCCACAGTTCTTCAGGTACTTTATATTATCATCTACACTTGTAACCATAAGCTGCATTTTAAATTTCTGCGCATAATTTATATATCATCTTGGGGTACACATTTTGTACTAATATTATGTTCTATGCTCAATGAAGAGTTTCTCCATGGATGGCCTATCAATGGTGCTGGATTCTGTCAAGATCTTATATATCCAAATGAATAGTTTTGATCCGAACAAGATTATTGGCTTGCTACAATGCTTTCCATGTCTGGAAAAGTTGTATATAAAGGTGATAATTTCACGCACATTGGAAGCCCGCATATAGTGTACTAGAATTAACCGTTCAGCTGTTTCTCTTTCGACACTCTTCTTTTAGACCTTAACTGTTTTCAATCTTCATGTCTATTTAGGCAACAGGACGGGGTAAGGAAGTTATAACCAATCGGTGGATTCGTAAGCATCGGGATTTTCTCACTTCTCATGAGATTCGATTGAAGACAATAACGCTAGAACGATATGTAGCCAACCGTGCAAACACAAGATTTGTCACATTCTTCCTGCTGAATGCGAGGTTACTATTGTCCATCAGGCTTAAGTTTATCAGAAGCACGGTTTTGACGGATGGGTATGTCGAAGAGCAAAAAAAGGAGTTTCAGGTGGGCAAAAGAGCTTCTGAACGTACCGGGTTCCTATTTACAACATATTGTGGTGATAATCCAATAAATTTTACGACCCAGGATGTTCATTCTATGGACCTGACCGATCTATTTGACTGTGACTGCCGAAAACAGAGCTGGAGTTAGATGTTGTTGCCCTTTTCAATCTGGGTTTTTTTGTAAACCTGATGAACAATTAACCCTCGTGCTTTTGTACAGTTTGTAAGCTGGAGTTAGATGTTCCAGCCCTTTTCAACTCGGTCAGACTGTCATATTTTCTTTGAAACAAGGAAAATGGCTTGCCATTCGTTTAATTTAGAGTGAAATATTGTAATAAATCCCAACCAAGGGAAATAACATCACTCTCGCCGGCTGCTTGAGCTCACTGTGCATTACAGAAACCAAGTGATTAGCCCCCCCCACCACCCACAAACTTATTTCGAACTAGCACATCAAATGGGCTGTAAATTTTCATAGGAAAGGTTGCATGACCGTGACAGATTTGGATTATGACATTTGGGATCCGCGAGGAAATAGCCTATCCAAGGTGGTGTCGACTTACTAGCCAGTCAACAAACAATTTTGCCTACCAGTCGTTGGATTGACATACAACATATGTCGTGTATCTTCTATCTCTTGTCTTCTTCTTCCTCCAAATTACCAAACCAAACCACCCCTGTCGGCTCCGCTTTGCTCCCGCCTCCCATGGCTGGCTGCGCCTCCGCCACCCTACCGTCACGCATTCCTCCAACGTTACAGTCCCTCCCTCTATATCCCCACACGTCTTGTTATTCTCCAGCGACGTCAGCCCCAACACGCACCCGCGCCCGAACCAGTCAACCCTCGTACTCCCCTCCGCCTGCGACTGGACCAGCGCATGTTCAACGGCTCCTGTTTGTTCCGTCCGACGCCTCGCTATCTTCCTCCGCCTTGCGGCCTTGGTTCGCTTCGCCGTCTGTGCGCCGCCTTATGCGTTAACGTCGTCAACAACCGAGAGGAACAAGGAGATGATCAGACGTGGAGAGGATGACAGTAGGGACCTACCAGCGTCATGGCAGTACGCAAGCAAGTGCCTCTATAGTACAAGCCCAAAAATATGGTTCCTCCTAATGGTTGGACATCTGGGGCTCACGCCATTATCAACATAGTCAATAAATGAGAGAATTACACTACGAGCGGCTGACACCAGGGACCCATCAAGTCGCACAGTTTTTTTTAGGAACAAGCAGTTGTTATTTATACTAGTTTTAGCGACGGATCAGGGTAACAACGGGGCTGTGCGGGGTCAGGCCTGCCTAGCTGTGGTTTTATTTATGTTTACCACATCATGACCAGCTTGTGTTTTTTCTTGCTGAAAATGGCTAGCCCAGTTCTATTTTTTAAAAGAAATACCCAAACAAGGCCTACTTGCTTTATCGGCCTATTTGGCTGCAAATCTTTCAAGACGAGGAGAGTTTCATTCGGTTTGCCTGTAAATGGGCTGTACATTTTAAAACACATTAAACCGGGAATTAGTTTCAATTTTTTTTCATTACAAGATCTTAAATTCCATTGATTTTATGTGTGGACAATTATTTGGATTTTATATTTATATAAATTATTTTTCAAAATAGTTTGAATGTGAATCGATATTTCTGGATTAAAAACAGTTGACCGCTTTTGAAATATGCAAAATTTCAGATACTTTTTAACCGTGTCCACAATATGGGGTGTGATGCTAACAAAAAGAAGATGGGCTCCAAAAAAAAATCTTAAGAATTAGGAAATGGGCTGTACATTATTAGAAATAATGGTCGATGGGCTGATGCTGTTTTCCACAGATTTGAGGCTGACTTGTGCACCTACTACAGGTTGACGCGTATGCTTTCATAAATAAAAAGGTCGACGCACATGCAACGCCTTGTCAACTTAGTCAACACACGAGAGCAAAGGATTGTTGGATGTCCATCCAACGGCTGTCGTGCTTCTTCAATCTCTGCTCTTCATGCTCCAGCCGCTCAAACAAGTGCTGGCGGGACTGCCCGCTCCCTCCTCCCGCGGCCGGCTATGCTGCCGCGCAGGCCTCACGGCCCCACCGTACTCCCATCGCTGGCCTAGCCATCCCTCTACTCACTCACACATGCTGTTATTCTCCGGCGACGGCAGATTTAACCAAGAAACCTCGTACTCCTCCGCGTGGGAAACAACTGCCGAGTATTCCCTGGCTCCGTGTCGTTCCCTTCCTAGGCCTTCCTGGTGCTCCCGGCGCGGCCTGGTCAACGTGGTCAATGAACGACATCCATCGGAAGTGGACTGTACATGGAGAGGCTGACAGCTGGGTCCACGGCCGCACGCAAGGAAATGCCTCCTTATTAGGCGCAAAATAATGATTCCTCCACCTGACAGCTAGGACCCACAGGAAAGGCCTTCAGATTTCGCTAAAAAACGTTCCCCGCCGATGTGTCGGACCCACCAGCTATATATTCGCACGCAAGGAAGTGCCTCCTTATTACGCCCAAAAATGAATACCCCGCTAGCTGGGACCCACCATATTGTTGGGCTGACTTAGGGCCTACTAAGTTGACGGGACGGAGGGCTTTGTCAACTTAGTCAATACTCCAAAGGACCGTATGATGTCCATCCAACGGCCATAGTGCTTCTTCAACCTCACGGTCTTCTTGCTCCACCGCCCAAAGCAGCGGCCGTCGTCACCGCTCCTTCCTCCATGGCCGGCTGTGCTACCGCGGAGGCCTCACCGCCCCCATACTACTCCCACCACTGGCCAGGCCATCCCTCCACTCACCCACACCCCCTGTTATTCTGCGGCGACGGCAGCCTCACACCGCAGCCGAACCAGTGAATGCTCGTACTCCTCTCCGCGTGGGCATCCACTGCCGCGTCTTGCACGGCTCCGCGTCGTCCCCTTCCTAGGCCTCGCCGTCGTCCACCGCCGTGGTGCTCTCGGTGCGGCGTGGTCAATGTGGTCAACGACCGACTTCCATCGGAAGAGTACTGTACATGGAGAGGCTGACAGCTGGGTCCACGGCAGCCATAAGGAAGTGCCTCCTTATTACGCGGAAAATCATTATTCCTCCACCTGACAGCGGGGACCCACCGGATGGGCCACCAGTATTTTGCAAAAAAAAATCGTTTCCCCCTAACTGCTGGGACCCACCGGACGGGCCACCGTATTTCGCGGAAAAAAACGTTCCCCCCACTGCCAGCTTGGACCCACCGGAAGTGCCTCCTTATTACGCACAAAAAAATGAATACTCCCCCCGCTAGCTGGGACCCACCTTGGTGGGAGGCTGACTTGTGGGCCTACTAAGTTGACGGGGATGAAGGGCTTTGTCAACTTAGTCAATATGAACGATTCTAGCTCCAGTGACCGTATGATGTCCATCCAGCGGCCGTAGTGCTTCTTCAACCTCTGGTTTTCTTGCTCTAGCCGCCCAAAGCAGCGTCGGTCGTGCCGCATGCTCCTGCCTCCCGTGGCCGGTTGTGCTGTCGCAGAGGCCTTACCGCCCTCTACTATTACCACCGCTGGCCAGGCCTGGCGACGGGCAGCCTCACACCGCAGAACCAGTGAACCCTCGTACTCCTCTCCGCTGGCTTCCTTGCCGCGTCTTCCCGGCTCGCGTCGTCCCCTTCCTAGGCTTGTCGTCCCACCGCCGTGGTGCTCTCGCACGGCGTGGTCAACGTGGTCAAGGAACGACTTCCATCGGAAGAGTACTATACGTGGAGAGGCCGACACCGGGTCCACGGCCACAACCCGCTTTTTGTGATTTGCCAAGTAAGTCGCTTTGTCAGGCCTGTTGGGCTGCAAATCTTTCAAGACGAGGAGAGCTTTCATTCGGCTGGCCGAGAAAATGGCCCATCAGTAATGAGAAATGGGCTGTACATTTTTAAAACACATCAAAACGGCAATTAATTTCAAATATCTTTTTTATTTCAAGATTTTAAATTACATTAATTTTTATGCGTGGAGAATTTGTTGGAATTTATATTGATATACATTTATTTTTAAAATCAGTTTGAATGTGAGTCAAAATTTCGGGATTAAAAACAGTTCGGACCGCACCGAAATATGCAAAATTTTGTATAATTTTTTAACTGTGGCCACAATATGGGCTGTAATGCTAACAAAAAGAATATGGGCTCCAAAAAAACCCTTAAGAATTAGCAAATGGGCTGTGAATTATTAGAAATAATGGCAGATGGGCTGTATGCTGTTTTCCACAGATTTGAGGCTTTCCTAAAAAAAGGTTGACGCACAAGCAGTGAATGTTCGATGTCCAACCAACGGCCGTCGTGCTTCTTCAATCTCTGCTCTTCCTGCTCCAGCCGCTCAAACAAGCACCGGCGAGACTGCGTGCTCCCTCCTCCCCGCGGCCGGCTATGCTGCCGCGCAGGCCTCACCGCCCCATCGTACTCCCATCGCTGGCCTAGCCATCCCTCTACTCACCCACACCTGCTGTTATTCTCCAAATGATGGCAGCATTTAACCAAGAAACCCTCATACAACAGATTCTCCTCCGCGTGGGAAACAATCGCCGAGTCTTCCCGCCTCCGTCGTCCCCTTCCTAGGGCCTCGCCGTCGTCCACCGCCGTGGTGCTCTCGGCAAGCGTGGTCAATGTAGTCAACGACCGACTTCCATCGGAAGAGTATCGTGCATGGAGACGCCGATACCGGGTCCACGGCCGCAGCAAGGAAGTGCCTCTTTATTACGCATAAAATAATTATTCCTCCACCGACGGGGACCCACCAGACGGGCCACCGTATTTCGCAAAAAAACGCTTTCCACGATCGCTGGGACCCACCAGCTACACCTTCGCACGGCAAGGAAGTGCGTCCGGCAAAAAACGATTCGCCCCTCGACCGGCGGGATGCACCAGCTACATCTTCGCACGCAAGGAAGTGCTCGATACCGGGACCCACCTGGTCGAAGCGCACGTGGCGTTGTCATTCTGGTCGCGAACGGTACGCATATATATACCGGTCGATGTAGAGGCGCACACGTGTCGTAGTAGAGGCGCCGCGACGTAGCATGTACACGCACGCATAACGCCGTGGTGCAAGAAAGAAAATACGGTCACATACGTACATACGAGCAGGGTCTCGAACGCCTACTCGCGCATACGTACGGCCAGAGCTCGGGTACATGGCTGGGTCGGAACAGAGAAACAACGTCGTCGTCGTGTTCATGGGGAGGCAACGGAATGCGTCGTGTTCATCGGGAGGCAACGGAACGCGTGGGAGCCGACTGGCTGGGTCGGAACGGAATGTGTGGTCGTGTTCATCAGGTGGGCTTGGACGGAACAGGCGATGGAAACGAGGCCTGGCGTACCGCACAACGGAGGAAACAAACCTCCTACGTTCGGAACGGGGTCCTCTTGATCGGGAGGGGTGTGGCATACCACAAAACGGAGGAAACGGACCTCCTACAAATAAACGGGGTCCCGCTAATCGGAGGGGTGTGGCGTGCATCAAAAAGCGGAGGAAACGGACCTCCCTACGGTCAAAACGGGGTCCTGTTGATCGGGAGGTGTGGCGATCGCAAAAGCGGATGAAACGGACTTGTGTTGGAGCACTACGGTCGAAACGGGGGTCCTGTTCATCGGGAGGGGTGTGGCGTAGCGCAAAACGAGGCTCCACGGGATACTGTTCATCTCCACCGTCGACCTCCTCCATCCTCCACGGGCTCCTGCTCATCCAGCCTCCACCGGCGCTACTCCACCGCCATTGTTCAACCACCCTCCACCGCTTCATCTGTTCATCCAGCCCTCCACACCACGGGATCTGTTCAACCACCCTCCACCGCTCACTGTTCATCCAGCCCTCCACCACACCATGGGGTCCTGTTCATCCAGAGGCAACGCCACCGCCATCGCTCATCCAACCCCCCCGCCAACAATGCTCACTGTTCATCCCAGAGGCAGCATCGATCGGCTTCAGTTAGCAACAGTAGCGAAGGAATCGCTCGATCGGGTTCAGTCAACAGCCATCGATCAATCACTCGGGTTCAATAACGCCAGAGTTCGCATTGCAATCGCCGGGTTCGATTAGAGCCCAACGCCTCGCTTCGGGTTGATTAGAGCCAACGCCTACCGCACACGCAGCAGCGTCGTGTCACGAGAAACACGCATCGCTCGGCCCCCGACCTCCCACCGTAACTGGGAACTCCCTGAAATTTTCCTCCCCCTCGCTTCTACCACAGTTTTTCCGTCATGGACGGCCCAAAGAATGTCATGCAGCTGCATCTCCGGCCCGCCCAGGACGAAAAGCCCATTTTCTGTCATGATTTTTTGTCATAGAAGTAGGAGCCCACCACATCTATATGAAACCGGGTTTTGTCACAATTATCTTCATAGAAGTGTCATATGTATGAATGATTTTATTTTTGTTCGGCCCAAAATGTCACGTATGTGTCTTTTTTTTGTAGTGAGCTAGGCATAAAAGCAAGGGTAGATCTAGGTATTGCCATCTTTGGTAGGCAATCCATAAGTGTCTCTCATGATAGATTCATATGGTAATTTTATTTTCTTCCTAGGGAAGTGTTCCATGCATTTCTTTAATGGAAATTGGAATCTAATATTCCCTTCCTTCATATCAATAATTGCACCAATCGTTCTAAGGAAAGGTCTACCAAGAATAATAGGACATGAAGGATTGCAATCTATATCAAGAACAATAAAATCTATGGGCACATAATTTCTATTTGCAACAATAAGAACAACATTAATTCTTCCCATAGGTTTCTTAATAGTGGAATCCACAAGGTGCAAGTTGATAGAGCAATCATCAAAATCATGGATACCTAGCAAATCACATAAAGTCTTTGGAATCGTGGAAACACTAGCACCCAAATCACACAAAGCATAGCATTCATGATCTTTAATCTCAATTTTAATAGTAGGTTCCCACTCATCATAAAGTTTTCTAGGGATAGAAACTTCCAACTCAAGCTTTTCTTCCTAAGATTGCATCAAAGCATAAACGATATGTTTGGTAAAAGCTTTATTTTGACTATAAGCATGAGGAGAATTTAGCACGGATTGCAACAAGGAAATACAATCTATCAAAGAGCAATTATCATAATTAAATTCCTTGAAATCCAAAATAGCGGGTTTATTAACATCTAATGTTTTGATTTCTTCAATCCCACTTTTATCAATTTTAGCATCAAGATCTAAAAACTCTGAATTTTTGGAACGCCTTCTAGGTAAAGGTGGACCATATTCAGTCCCATCATTATCAAGATTCATATTGCAAAACAAAGATTTAATAGGGGACACATCAATAACTTTTAGATCTTCATCTTTATTTTCATAGAAATTTGAAGAACACGCTTTCATAAAACAATATTTCTTAGCACGCATCCTAGCGGTTCTTTCTTTGCACTCATCAATGGAAATTCGCATGGCTTTGAGAGACTCATTGTATCATGCTTAGGAGGAATAGATCTAAGTTTTAAGAATCAACATCAAGAGAAATTCTATCAACGTTCCTAGCCAATTCATCAACTTTAAGCAATTTCTCTTCAAGTAAAGCATTGAAATTCTTTTGCGAAATCCTAAACTCTTTAACACTAGTCTCAAATTCAGAGGGCATCTTATTAAAATTTCCATAAGAATTGTAGGAATTACCATAATTATTAGAGGAATTGCTAGGATAAGGCCTAGGATTAAAGTTTCCTCTATACGCTGCTTGTTACTTAAAAATAATTCCTACCAACGAAATTCACATCCAAAGATTCATTATTATTCTCAATCAAATTAGACAAGGGCATAACATTAGGATCAGAAGAAACATTTTTACTAGCAAATAATTTCATAAGTGCATCCATCTTTCCACTCAAAATATTAATTTCTTCTATCGCACGCACTTTTTTATTAGTAGATCTTTTAGTGTGCCATTGAGAATAATTAACCATAATATTATCTAGGAGTTTATTAGCTTCGCCTAAAGTGATTTCCATAAAAGTGCCTCCCGCAGCAGAATCTAAAAGATTTCTAGAGGCAAAATTCAATCCGGCTTAAAAAATGGTATAATCATCCACAAATTCAAACCATGTGTAGGGCAATTACGTATCATTAATTTCATTCTCTCCCAAGATTGTGCAACATGTTCATGATCAATTTGCTTAAAGTTCATAATATCGTTTCTAAGAGAGATAATCTTGGCGGGAGGAAAATACTTAGAGATAAAAGCATCTTTGCACTTATTCCAAGAATCAATACTATTTTTAGGCAAAGACGAAAACCAAGCTTTAGCACGATCTCTAAGAGAAAAGGGAAATAGCTTCAATTTAATAATATCATTGTCAACATCTTTCTTATTTTGCATATCACACAAATCAACGAAGCTATTTAGATGAGTAGCGGCATCTTCACTAGGAAGGCCGGCGAATTGCTCATTCATGATAAGATTCAACAAAGCAGCACTGATTTCACAAGATTCAGTATCGGTAAGAGGAGCAATCTGAGTGCTAAGGAAATCAGTGTTGTTGGTATTGGTAAAGTAACATAATTTGGTATTATCTTGAGCCATCGTGACAAACAAGCAATCCAACACACGAACAAACAAGAGACGGGAAAAAAGAGGCAAACGAAAAAGAGAGGGCGAATAAAATGGCAAGGGTGAAGTGGGGGAGAGGAAAACGAGAGGCAAATGGCAAATAATGTAATGCGGGAGATAAGGGTTTGTGCTGGGTACTTGGTATGTTGACTTTTGCATAGACCTGCCCGGCAACGGCGCCAGAAATCCTTCTTGCTACCTCTTGAGCACTGCGTTGGTTTTCCCTTGAAGAGGAAAGGGTGATGCAGCAAAGTAGCGTAAGTATTTCTCTCAGTTTTTGAGAACCAAGGTATCAATCCAAGAGGAGGCTATCATGAGTCCCTCGCACCTACACAAACAAATAAATCCTCGCAACCAACGCGATAAGGGGTTGTCAATCCCTACACAGTCACTTACGAGAGTGAGATCTGATAGAAATGATAAGATAATATTTTTGTTATTTTTATGATAAAGATGCAAAGTAAAATAAAAAGCAACGGAAATAGCTAAGTGTTGGAAGATTAATATGATGGACGATAGACCCGGGGGCCATAGGTTTCACTAGTGGCTTCTCTCAAGAGCATAAGTATTTTACGGTGGGTGAACAAACTACTGTTGAGCAATTAACAGAATTGAGCATAGTTATGAGAATGTCTAGGTATGATCATGTATATAGGCATCACGTCCGAGACAAGTAGACCGACACCTGCCTGCATCTACTACTATTACTCCACACCTCGACCGCTATCCAACATTCATCTAGAGTATTAAGTTCATAAGAACTGAGTAACGCCTTAAGCAAGATGACATGATGTAGAGGGATAAATTCATGCAATATGATAAAAAAAACCCCATCTTGTTATCCTCGATGGCAATAATACAATACGTGCCTTGCTGCCCCTACTGTCACTGGAAAGAACACCGCAAGATTGAACCCAAAGCTAAGCACTTCTCCCATTGACGGAAAAATCAATCTAGTAGGCCAAACCAAACTGATAATTCGAAGAGACTTGCAAAGATAACCAATCATACATAAAAGAATTCAGAAGATTCAAATATTGTTCATAGATAAACTTGATCATAAACCCACAATTCATCGGTCTCAACAAACACACCGCAAAAGAAGATTACATCAAATAGGTCTCCACAAGAGAGGGGGAGAACATTGTATTGAGATCCAAAAAGAGAGAAGAAGCCATCTAGCTAATAACTATGGACCCGAAGGTCTGAGGTAAACTACTCACACTTCATCGGAGAGGCTATGGTGTTGATGTAGAAGCCCTCCGTGATCGATGACCCTTCCGACGGAGCTCCGACACAGGCCCCAAGATGGGATCTCGTGGGTATAGAAGGTTCCGGCGGTGGAATTAGGTTTTTGGCTCCATATCTGATCGTTTGGGGGTACGTAGGTATATATAGGGGGAAGGAGTACGTCGGTGGAGCAACATGGGGCCCACGAGGGTGGAGGGCGCGCCTGGGAGGGGGGTAGGCGTGCCCCCTACCTCGTGGCTTCCTGGAAGCTTCCTTGACTTAGGGTCCAAGTCTCCTGGATCATGTTCGTTCCGAAAACACATTCCCGAAGGTTTCATTCCGTTTGGACTCCGTTTGATATTCTTTTTTCCGTGAAACTCAAATAGGCAAAAACAGCAATTACAGGCTGGGCCTCCGGTTAATAGGTTAGTCCCAAAAATAATATAAAAGCGAATAATAAAGCCCAATAATGTCCAAAACAGAAGATAATATAGCATGGAGCAATCAAAAATTATAGATACGTTGGAGACGTATCAGTATGCTGAGCTCTCCATTCTTTCCTTAGGGCTGGACAAACAAGGCGGAGCAGATTCGATGTCCGACTCCGTTACCCGAAGACCCAACCATTCCCCTGCTAATGAAAATGCTGGTCCCAGTAGCGTACCAGTCGCCAGAGAAGAAGGGCAAGGAGGCCAGAAGTGGCCTTCGCTGTAAAGGTGCTTCGGAGGTGGTGTCCGGAGATACCGAAGCTCTCTCCTCCCACGAGGGAGATGAGGACAAAGAGGAGGAGGAAGAGAGCAACTCTCCTTTCAAGGAGAAGAAGAAGAGGGCGGCCTCCGCCGATCCAGAGGCGGAGGCATCCAAAAGGGGGAAGATATCTCTCTTGGATGGCTCGGATTCGCATGCCGAGGCCATCCCTCAGTGGCGCCCCCGGGCGAAGCCCCTACCTGAATTGTAAGTATTCGAAGACACCGTGCACATGTCCGGCCTTTTGCAAATTGTAGGATAAAATATCATTTGCATATTTCAGTCTGGCCTGTGATCTTCCCCAACAGTCATCGTCTTCGGGGAACTCTTTGGCGTCGAAAATGATGGAGAGCGAGACGCCTCCGCGAACCTCTCCACCACATGCCACGGATGACACTGAAGTGTCGTCCCAAAGGACCTCTCCGGGCCAGGGAGGGGTGCGGAAGGCTGCTGAAATGGTGCCAAAGGGTAATGCCTCGGCTGCCAAAAACATGGGGGACAAAACCCCCATGGAAACTGATGACGGGGGCCTAGACCAGTCCGGCCCCCAGCCGAATACGACTCCGGAAACACACAAGGCTTCGGAAGCGGGCGAGGGGCCCCCTTTAAAGGAGGGGGGAGCTCCGACTCCACCGATGACGTCCATAAATCCGGAGGCACCAGACATATTGAGGGAAGCACTTCAACGTGCTTCCGTCATGGAGGAGCACGTACCTTGATGGGTATGGTGGCTGAGAAGGTTCAGTCTGCAAAAAGTGGACTGAACAAAGCTTTCACTAGCCTGTTAAAGGTTTTGAGTTATATGATACAACGTTCTTAGCCGCTTTTCGTATTGGAAAAATATGCATGTATATAGATAGTAGCCCCTAAGACTCTGTTCGACTCTTTTGGAAAAAGGGGCCGGACAGAGGATCAAATATTCGGTGGAGATAACACTTTGTGATAAACATGCTTCACTGTTAGTGGCTGCAGCCAAGGACGCTGAAGTTTCCGAACTCCAGTAGAAACTGAAGCTGGCTGATGATGAGATCGGCCGTATTAAAAAACGGTTTGATGATGCCCAAGGTATGCTTTTAAAAGACCCCTTGCAAGCTTGAATTGTGATGCAAACACGGAGTTTAAGCTCATGTGCTGCTATGTGCTATGATTATAAGTAATGCTACCGAGGTCGAGGCCCTCAAGAATGCCCTTGCTAAAGCCAAGGAGGAGGCGAGGGCGAGCAAAGCAGCCACAGACAAAGCGGCTGTGGATTTAAAGGCCGAACAAGACGCCCGCCGTCAATATGAGGAGAGGGTGACCGAAGTGGAGCAATCGTTCCAGGATGCCGCCAACAAGTGTGAGTCCTTGGAGGAGAGTAATAAGGCCCAAGTGGCCGACTGGCCAAGGCTCTTCAAGAGGCAAAGGAGGCGCAGACCGAGTCCCGGACGGCTTGCGAGGAGATCAAGCAAGCTGAACAGATAGCGGCTGGTAAGCCTTTTCTTTTACAGAGTATATTTGGCGGTCGAAGATACGCTTTGCTAAATCGACTATGGAGTGCTCCAGACGCCTTTGCGGATCTCCCGAGGAGTGTTGTCGACGCGGCCCAGTATTTCCGGTCCCAAGAAGGGAACGTGACGGAGAAGCTCTTCTAGTCGCAGTACTTGGCGCCGGAGCGGCCAGCGCTGCTGAATAGCTAGATGATGCAGCTAGCGGAGCTGGATAGGATGTCCAGTTTGGCCATGAAGGACATCATAGTCCGGTTATGGCCAACCGGACCCATTCCGAGCAGCTAATTCGGCCTGGTCAAGTGGCTCGGCGACGCCTTGCCCCGAGTTGATGCTGTCAAGCGCTCGGCGTGCATAGAAGGTGCGCGGATGGCCTTTGCCCGTGTCAATATGCAGTGGGCAAAGATGAAGGCTGTCGTCGTAGCGGTTGAGGGTCCGCCCGGAGTCAAGGACCACCGCAAGCCGGAGCGCTACTTCGAAGACGTCCTGGAGGGTGGCTGCTTGATAGAGGGCCAGTGCTCAAAGGACATTATGTTCGAGTAAATGTATCCTAACTTCCCAGACGATGTATTATAAACCAGGGCTTTTGTAATGTATGTTATGCTTTTATCTGAACTATTTTCCTCCTGTGCGGCCGTATGTTATTATCTTTGAAAGTTTGCCGATCGTTATTTATTTCACGCAGATGCTACGGGGGTGTTCAGAATAACGTGTAGTCACTCTTTACCCAACGTCTTGGTCCGTAAAGGAGGTGACTTGTGTAGTGAACCAGGCAATCGGACTTATACGACTTTAATACTTTCACTTAGCCATAGGAATTTGATGGTGGGACTAAGGATTAGCTCCTGGTGCACATGTGGCTGTCCGAACTTGGATGCCTTGGGCGCGTGACCAAACCAAAGCTGGTCCTTCGTATAATATGGGAAAATCGCTAGAGATTTAGTAAGTCACCGAATCGCTGACCAGCTCTCTTCTTATCATGATAGTCAGTTTTCGGCTTTCTCTACTGAGGTGCTTGACCGAACGAACCACAAACACAATCACAGTAGTTCTCCCTTTACTACCTTAGCCGAACAAGCGGAACGTAAGGTGGTAATCACAGGAGCCGAGCAACCCAACTATTGACCAAAGACATGATTTGGAGCCGATGCATATAATGCCATATTTGGGACGCCGAAGTATACTATAAAAGTGTTCGGACTTCTTTTCTTTTTCAAAAAATATACGTGGCCAGATACAACCACTAGCGACTTGAATCGCGCCGAGCTATATGCGTTAATCTGACGTAAAGAGGGGATACAGGTTAGGAAATGAGCCAATACCGCATGGAATTGGGCGAAACTATTTCCATTATAGTCTGATTGATACGTCAAAACGTATTTTTACAGAGGATGCGATAAGCGTCGAGGCTTTTTCACATGCCGAACACAAGGGAAAGTTGTGTACAGGTCCTAAAAAGAAAAGGATGATCTTGAAGATCCTTTGGACACTCTGCCGCACGTCTGCGTTGCTTTTCACCTTGGTGTATGATCCTTCGAGAGGATCCCATGATCGGGTATACATAGGGAGCCTGGAAAAGGGGCCCTTGGTATCATCGAAAAGTGATGTGGGTCGTAAAGAACCTGAAAATAAAAATTAAGAATAAAAAGAAAAGGATACGAGGGTCCGCATAGGGTCGAGCCGTATTGTGGACCTTGCTTTTGGTGTGCCTCCGTCCTTGCCCATGGTATTTTCAGTGCATAGTTATGTAGGCGCGGTGCATATGCCGCTATGAATTTCGGGTTTAGACAGAGGCTAGATTGCTAATCTAGCTCTGGATGAGCCGGACTGTCGGTCTGCAGGGTAGACCAGACTCGTTTGACAGTGTCCGGGGGCTTGACAGCCGATGTAGTATTCGGCTTAATGAGGCCACCCTATAATTCGGCTGCAAGGGCCACGATATGCTCCTCAGTACAGAGGAGTGCTCCATGTTCCCATTGACTGTTATGACGTAGCATGGTCCGTGCATCTTGAGCTTTAGATAAGCATAGTGCGAGACTGCATTGAAGCGGGCAAACATGGTTCGTCCAAGCAGTGTGTGATAGCCACTGCGGAAAGTGACGATGTCGAAAATCAAGTCTTCGCTTCGGAAGTTATCTGGTGAGTCGAAGACTACTTCCCGTGTTATGGACCCTATGCAGCAGGCCTCTACGTCGGGTATCACTCCTTTAAAGGTGGTTTTAGTGGGCTTGATCCTTGACGGATCAATGCCCATTTTGCGGACAGTCCTGATAGAGCAGGTTAAGACTGCTACCGCCGTCCATAAGGACTCGCGTGAGATGGAATCCATCGATTATTGGATCAAGGACCAATGTTGCCGAACCTCCATGACGGATACTGGTAGGATGGTCTCTTTAATCAAAGGTGATCGGGCAAGCCGATCATGGGTTGAATTTCGGGGCGACTGGCTCTATGGCGTAAATGTCCTTGAGTGCGCGCTTGTGCTCCCGCTTGGGGATATGTGTGACATAGATCATGTTCACTGTTTTTACCTTGGGGGAAATTTTCTTTTGCCCCCCTGTGTTCGGTGGACGAGGCTCTTCATCGTCATCCTCGTTGGGCGGCCCTTTCCCCTTGTATTCGGTGTTTAGCTTACCGGCCTGTTTAAAGACCCAACCATTTCTGTTGGTATGATTGGTAGACTTGTCTGGGGTGCCATGGATCTGGCAAGCCGATCTAGTATTTTGTCCAAACTGGATGAGCCATATTTGTTTCCTTTGAATGGCTTCTTCCGCTAACCGGGTTTAGAGCCACTAAATCCGGCGTTGACCGCCGTATCTTCAGTATCTTCATGGTTGTTTCGACGCTTGTGTTTGTTGCGTCGTGGCTTGCTATTGCCATCCCTGGCTTCGGAGGTGCCAGGGTCGCTGGTGCTATTGCTTGTACGAGCTAGCCATCTATCTTCTCCTGCGCAAAAGCGGGTCATAAGTGAGGTAAGGGCTTCCATGGACTTCGGTTTTTCTTGACCAAGGTGTCGAGCGAGCCACTCGTCCCGGACGCTGTGTTTAAAGGCCGCGAGGGCTTCGGCGTCCGGACAATCCAAAATTTGGTTCTTTTTAATTAAGAACCTGGTCCAGAGCTTTCGGGCTGACTCTCCGGGTTGCTGGACTATGTGGATAAGGTCATCGGCATCTCGAGGCCGGACATAGGTACCTTGGAAGTTCTCTCTAAAGGCATCTTCCAAATCTTCCCAGCTACCAATAGAATTTTCTGGGAGGCTGTTTAACCAGTGTCGTGCTGGTCCCTTTAGTTTTAGGGGGAGGTACTTGATGGCGTGGAGATCTGCTACCTCTTGAGCACTGCGTTAGATTTCCTTGAAGAGGAAAGGTGATGCAGCACAGTAGCGTAAGTATTTCCCTCAGTTTTTGAGAACCAAGGTATCAATCCAGTAGGAGGCTACGCGCGAGTCCCTCGTACCTGCACAAAGCAAATAACTCCTCGCAACCAACGCGATAAGGGGTTGTCAATCGCTTCACAGTCACTTACGAGAGTGAGATCTGATAGATATGATAGGATAATATTTTTGGTATTTTTGTGATAAACATACAAAGTAAAATAAAAGAAAAATAAAAAGCAAAGGAAATAACTAAGTTTAGGAAGACTAATATGATGAAGATAGACCTGGGGGCCATAGATTTCACTAGTGGCTTCTCTCAAGAGCATAAGTATTTTACGGTGGGTGAACGAATTACTGTTGAGCAATTGACAGAATTGAGCATAGTTATGAGAGTATCTAGGTATGATCATGTATATAGGCATCACGTCCGAGACAAGTAGACCGACTCCTGCCCGCATCTACTACTATTACTCCAATCATCGAACGCTATCCAGCATGCATCTAGAGTATTAAGTTCATGAAAACAGAGTAATGCCTTAAGCAAGATGACATGATGTAGTGGGATAAATTCATGCAGTATGATAAAAACCCCATCTTGTTATCCTCGATGGCAACAATACAATATGTGCCTTATTGCCCCTACTGTCATTGGGAAAGGACACCGCAAGATTGAACCCAAAGCTAAGCACTTCTCCCATTGCAAGAAAGACCAATCTAGTAGGCCAAACCAGACTGATAATTCGAAGAGACTTGTAAAGATAACCAATCATACATAAAAGAATTCAGAGAAGATCCAAATATTGTTCATAGATAATCTTGATCATAAACCCACAATTCATCGGTCTCAACAAACACACCGCAAAAAGAAGATTACATCGAATAGATCTCCACGAGAGAGGGGGAGAACATTGCATTGAGATCGAAAAAGAGAGAAGAAGACATCTAGCTACTAACTATGGACCCGAAGGTCTGAAGTAAACTACTCACACTTCATCGGAGAGGCTATGGTGATGATGTAGAAGCCCTCCTTGATGGGTGCCCCCTCCGGTGGAGCTCCGGAAGAGGCCCCAAGATGGGATCTCGTTGGTACAGAAGGTTGCGGCGGTGGAATTAGGTTTTTGGCTCCGTATCTGATCGTTTTGGGGTACGTAGGTATATATAGGAGGAAGGAGTACGTCGGTGGAGCAACAGGGGGCCCACGAGGGTGGAGGGCTGGCCTGGAGGGGGGGTAGGCGCGCCCCCCTACCTCGTGGCCTCATCCCTTATTTCTTGACGTAGGGTCCAAGTCTCCTGGAACATGTTCGGTGAGAAAATCACGTTCCCGAAGGTTTCATTCCGTTTGGACTCCGTTTGATATTCTGTTTCGTCGAAACTCTGAAATAGGCAAAAAAACATCAATTCTGGGCTGGGGCTCCGGTTAATAGGTTAGTCCCAAAAATAATATAAAAGTGGATAATAAAGCCCAATAATGTCCAAAACAGTAGATAATATAGCATGGAGCAATCAAAAATTATAGATAAGTTGGAGACGTATCAGGCATCCCCAAGCTTAATTCTTGCTCGTCTTCGAGTAGGTAAATGATAAAAAAGATAATTTTTGATGCAGAGTACTACTTGGCATAATTTCAATGTAATTCTTCTTAATTGTGGTATGAATATTCAGATTCAAAAGATTCAAGACAAAAGTTTAATATTGACATAAAAAATAATAATACTTCAAGCATACTAACAAAGCAATTATGTCTTCTCAAAATAACATGGCTAAAGAAAGTTATCCCTACAAAATCATATAGTCTGGCTATGCTCTATCTTCACCACACAAAGTATTTAAATCATGCACAACCCCGATGACAAGCCAAGCAATTGTTTCATACTTTTGACATTCTCAAAACTTTTTCAATCTTCACGCAATACATGAGCGTGAGCCATGGATATAGCACTATATGTGGAATCGAATGGTGGTTGTGGAGAAGACAAAAAAAGGGAAGATAGTCTCACATCAACTAGGCGTATCAACGGGCTATCGAGATGCCCATTAATAGATATCAATGTGAGTGAGTAGGGATTGCCATGCAACGGATGCACTAGAGCTATAAGTATATGAAAGCTCAACAAAAGAAACTAAGTGGGTATGCATCCAACTCGCTTGCTCACGAAGACCTAGGGCATTTTGAGGAAGCCCATCATTGGAATATACAAGCCAAGTTCTATAATGAAAAATTCCCACTAGTATATGAAAGTGACAAAATGAGAGACTCTCTATCATGAAGATCATGGTGCTACTTTGAATCACAAGTGTGGTAAAAGGATAGTAACATTGTCCCTTCTCTCTCTTTTTCTCTCTTATTTTCATTTGGGCCTTTTCTCTCTTTTTTTATGGCCTCTTTTCCTTTTTTTTCGTCTGGAGTCTCATCCCGACTTGTGGGGGAATCATAGTCTCCATCATCCTTTCCTCACTTAGGACAATGCTCTAATAATAATGATCATCACACTTTTATTTTCTTACAACTCAACAATTACAACTCGATACTTAGAACAAAATATGACTCTATATTAATGCCTCCGGCGGTGTACCGGGATATGCTATTAATCAAGAGTGACATGTATGAAAGAATTATGAACGGTGGTTTTGCCACAAATACGATGTCAACTACATGATCATGCTAAACAATATGAAAATGATGGAGCATGTCATAATAAACGGAACGGTGTAAAGTTGCATGGCAATATATCTCGGAATGGCTATGGAAATGCCATGATAGGTAGGTATGGTGGCTGTTTTGAGGAAGATATATGGTGGGTGTATGATACCGGCGAAAATTGAGCGGTATTAGATAGGCTAGCAATGGTGGAAGAAGAAGAGTGCGTATAATCCATGGACTCAACATTAGTCATAAAGAACTCATATATTTATTGCGAAAATCTACAAGTTATCAAAGCAAAGTATTACGCGCATGCTCCTAGGGGGATAGATTGTTAGGAAAAGACCATCGCTCGTCCCCGACCGCCACTCATAAGGAAGACAATCAATCAATAAATCATGCTCCGACTTCATCACATAACGGTTCACCATACGTGCATGCTACGGGAATCACAAACTTTAACGCAAGTATTTCTCAAATTCACAACTACTGAACTAGCATGAGTCTAAAATCACAATCTTTATATCTCAAAACAATTATCAAGCATCAAACTTTTCTTAGTATTCAACACACTCAAAAGGAAGTTTTACAAATCTTGAATACCAAGCATATCAGGATTATTAAAGCGAATTACCATGCTATTTAAGACTCTCAAAATAATCTAAGTGAATCATGAGAGATCAATAGTTTCTATAAAACAAATCCACCACCGTGCTCTAAAAGATATATGTGAAGCACTAGAGCAAAACTATATAACTCAAAAGATATAAGCGAAGCACATAGAGTATTCTAACAAATTCCAAATCATGTATGGCTCTCTCAAAAGGTGTTTACAGCAAGGATGATTGTGGTAAAATAAAATTAAAAGATTTAAATCATACAAGACGCTCCAAGCAAAACACATATCATGTGGTGAATAAAAATATAACTCCAAGTAAAGTTACCGATAGAAGTAGACGAAAGAGGGGATGCCTTCCGGGGCATCCCCAAGCTCTGGATTTTTGGTGTCCTTAGATTATCATGGGGGTTCCATGGGCATCCCCAAGCTTAGGCTCTTGCCACTCCTTGTTCCATAATCCATCAAAATCTTTCACTCAAAACTTGAAAACTTCATAACACAAAACTCAACAGAAATCTCGTGAGCTCCGTTAGCGAAAGAAAACAAAAGACCACTTCAAGGTACTGTAATGAACTCATTCTTTATTTATATTGGTGTTAAACCTAATGTATTCCAACTTCTCTATGGTTTATAAACTATTTTACTAGCCATAGATTCATCAAAATAAGCAAACAACACACGAAAAACAGAATCTGTCAAAAACAGAACAGTCTGTAGTAATATGTAACTAACGCAAACTTCTGGAACAACAAAAGATCAGCCAAAATAGGACGACCTAGGCAATTTGTTTATTGATCAGCAGCAATTGAATCACTATTTTATCACGTTCTGGTGATTTTTAATAATTGTTTTCGTGAACAGAAAGTTTCTGGAAATTACAGTAAGATCAAATAACTATCATCCAAGAAGATCCTATATGTTTAACTTGGCACAAACACTAATTAAAACATAAAAACACATCTAACCAGAGCCTAGATCAAAGATTTATTCCTAAACATAAGCAAAAAGCAAAAAAAAACTAAAAATAAAATTGGGTTGCCTCCCAACAAGCGCTATCGTTTAACGCCCCTAGCTAGGCATAATAGCAAGGATAGATCTAGGTATTGCCATCTTTGGTAGGAAATTCTTCAATGAGACATCTATCATCTCTAAAAAATTATTTATTTTTAGTAATTATCAAACTTTTAGGCACAAGATTGAAAAATTCATTCGTAACAAATGGTTCCTTAATGATAGCAAAAAGATTGGGATGAATACTTATAGATTTAAGATCCGCAGTTTCCTTACTAGAGGATTCACCCTTATTTTTAGGAACATACATAAGCATGACAATTTTTGTAGATGGACTAGGAGTATTCTTTACGGAATAAAAAGCGGTTCCCAAATTGGTAATGATACCCTCAAGTTTATCGATTCTAGTGGAATCTTGATTTATTTTTTCATTTACTATGGGTTCCTTCTCCTTAACATTTTTCAAAGTGACTCCTACCTTAGATCCATATTGGGTAATTTGGTTGTGGATCTTTTTATCTAGATTTTCAATTAACTCTACTGTAGCAATATTATTTTCAATAATTTCAAGTCTTTTCATTACATTCTCCGAAGTTAACATAGTTCCATTAACCAAAAGAGGTGGTGAGCCAAATAAATCTATCATAGCATTATAAGAGTCAAAAGTATGGCTACCCAAGAAATTTCCTCCGGTAATGGTATCAAGGATATATCTATACCAAGGATTAGCACCTACATAAAAATTGCGGAGAAGAACTGAAGTAGATTACATCCTGGTAGATCTATTTTGAGCATTGCAAATTCTATACCAAGCATCTTTTAGATTTTCTCCCTCCCTTTGCTTAAAATTTAGAACTTAATTCTCGGGAGATAATGAAGAAGAAATAAGACTAGCCATGACGACAAGCAAGCAATCCAACACACAAGCAAAAAAAAGCAAGTGAAAGAGAGGCGAACGGAAAAGAGAGGGCGAATAAAACGGCAAGGGTGAAGTGGGGGACAGGAAAACGAGAGGCAAATGGAAAATAAAGTAATGCGGGAGATAAGAGATTGTGATGGGTACTTGGTATGTTGACTTTTGCGTAGGCTACCCGGCAACGGCGCCAGAAATTCTTCTTGCTACCTCTTGAGCACTGCGTTGGATTTCCTTGAAGAGGAAAGGTGATGCAGCACAGTAGCGTAAGTATTTCCCTCAGTTTTTGAGAACCAAGGTATCAATCCGGTAGGAGGATGCAGCGAGTCCCTCGTACCTGCACAAAACAAATAACTCCTCGCAACCAACGCGATAAGGGGTTGTCAATCCCTTCACGGTCACTTACGAGAGTGAGATCTGATAGATATGATAGGATAATATTTTTGGTATTTTTGTGATAAAGATGCAAAGTAAAATAAAAGCAAAGTAAAAAGCAAAGGAAATAACTAAGTGTAGGAAGACTAATATGACGAAGATAGACCCGGGGGCCATAGATTTCACTAGTGGCTTCTCTCAAGAGCATAAGTATTTACGGTGGGTGAACGGATTACTGTTGAGCAATTGAGCATAGTTATGAGAGTATGTAGGTATGATCATGTATATAGGCATCACGTCCGAGACAAGTAGACCGACTCCTGCCTGCATCTACTACTATTACTCCACTCATCGACCGCTATCCAGCATGCTTCTAGAGTATTAAGTTCATGAAAATAGAGTAACACATTAAGCAAGATGACATGATGTAGAGGGATAAATTCATGCAATATGATAAAATCCCCATCTTGTTATCCTCGATGGCAACAATACAATACGTGCCTTGCTGCCCCTCATCCTTTGGGAAAGGACACCACAAGATTGAAACCAAAGCTAAGCACTTCTTCCATTGCAAGAAAGACCAATCTAGTAGGCCAAAACAAACTGATAATTCGAAGAGACTTGCAAAGATAACCAATCATACATAAAAGAATTCAGAGAAGATTCAAATATTGTTCATAGATAATCTTGATCATAAACCCACAATTCATCGGTCTCAACAAACACACCGCAGAAAAGAAGATTACATCGAATATATCTCCATGAGAGAGGGGAGAACATTGTATTGAGATCCAAAAGAGAGAAGAAGCCATCTAGCTACTAACTATGGACCGAAGGTCTGAAGTAAACTACTCACACTTCATCGAAGAGGCTATGGTGATGATTTAGAAGCCCTCCGTGATGGGTGCCCCTCCGTGGAGCTCCTAACAGGCCCCAAGATGGGATCTCGTGGGTATGAGAAGGTTCTTGGCGGTGGAATTAGGTTTTTGGCTCCGTATCTGATCGTTTGGGGGTACATAGGTATATATAGGAGGAAGGAGTACGTCGGTGGAGCAACAGGGGGCCCACGAGGGTGGAGGGCCCGCCTGGGGGGTAGGCGCGCCCCCTACCTCGTGGCCTCATCCCTTGTTTCTTGATGTAGGGTCCAAGTCTCCTGGATCATGTTCGGTGAGAAAATCACGTTCCCGAAGGTTTCATTCCATTTGGACTATGTTTGATATATTCCGTTTCTTCGAAACTCTGAAATAGGCAAAAAAATAGCAATTCTGGGCTGGGCCTCCGGTTAATAGGTTAGTCCCGAAAATAATATAAAAGTGGATAATAAATCTTAATAATGTCCAAAATAGTAGATAATATAGCATGGAGCAATAAAAATTATAGATACGTTGGAGACGTATCAAGATCGTCACCGCTTGGCATGTGGATGTGGAGAAGAAAATCCTCAATCCATATTGCGGGATCTGTTGTCCCATCATATGATTCAATGTTCATGGGTTTAAACCCTTATGGGAATTGGTGCTCCATTACCTCATCGGTGAAACATAAGGGGTGTGCGGCGCCTCTGTATCGGGCGACGTCGCGACGCAGTTCAGATGATGCCCATATGTGGTTTTCGGCCTGGGTGCGGTTATGCCTATCGCGCGGGCCCTGATGGCCATCGTCTCGCGTTGGGGCACTCCCCCTTGATCCATAGATTGATCTGACTTGGCCTGCTCTCTTGTCCAGGTCATGTCGTAAGTCGTAGGTGTATCCTTGAGCCACTGTCTCCTTGCCTTTATGGCGAGGTGGTGCGGGTTGGTTTTCGGCATGAGTAGCCGCTCTGTCCTGTCCGCGCGGTGGTCGGTCAGGCTCGTCAGCAGGTTTATACTTTGGCGGTATTGGCTCAAGGGCCTCATCGTCAAGTTGTGGTAGTAGCTTGCGCTTCGGGTAGCTCTTTGTTGGGCGTTCGAGGCCGTATTCTTCGGCTGCCAACTTTAGTCCATCTGTCATTGAGCGTATCCTGTTCGGCTTGAAGTTGCTGCTATTTCTTTTTTAGGCTCCTCGCTATTGTGATTAGCTGGCACTTAAAGCGCTCTTGATCAAGGAGTTCCTCGGGAACGCTAAAGTCTTCATCGCTGAGGCTCACATCATCCTTGGATATTGGTAGATAGTTACTATCCTCCGAGTCCTCATTCCCGACTGGATCCTCAGGGTTAACATGCCCATCCTCTCAATCATCCTGTTCGGATGTTGGCTCGACCGGGGCTTCAGGGTCTTTGGCGTTCTCCAGAGTGTTATTATCTCCGGTGTCGGTATTGCTGTCTTTTTCGCGATGCGATTTTGAGCGGCATCGCTGACGTCGATGCTTTGGAGGTGCCTCAGCAGGCTTGTCCTCAATCGGATCCTTCCTACCGTCTCCGCCATCTTCTTTGGGTGTGTCCACCATATACACATCATATGTGGAGGTGGCCGTCCATTGTCTAGTAAACGGAGGGTCTTGGCCTTGTTCATCTCCGGCATAATCGTCCATGCCGTCGATGTCTTCGGAGGCGTAATCCAGCATGTCGGTTAAGTCTTCGAGAGTGGCTATGAAGTGGGTGGTGGGTGGGACGCAAAATTCCCCGCTCTCAGCCCCTAGTCTGGGCTGGGCGTAGTTCGGAAGTTATTCCTCTGCAATAGCAAGGGATAGCATTAAGTCCAGGGCCTCGTTTAAGAGCGAGGTTTGGATGTGGAAACGAGAGTCTGCGGGGCTGGCCAGGGTGAAAGCCTCCTGGCCCTGCCTACTTGGCGCGGACTTCGAGAGTTCGGATCTGGAGTCCGGGGGCGAGTCCAGCCTTTCAATAATAGGGGGAACCTGGATTGATTCCGAGTTTGCCGTGGACACAATCGCCTCCGGATCCTCGGTAATGTGGTCTGCAACAGAGAGTCCGGTGGGCTCCGCACTCCCATCTTCGGACCTGATGGTTTGCTCCGGATCTAAGGCCAGAGCGATGGTCAGGGCCACGAACCCTTCGAAGATCAAGTCTCCTCGGTTATCAGCAACATAGTTTAGGTTCCCGAAACTGATCTGGTGACCAGGGGCGTAGCTGTCGATCTGTTCAAGGTGGCCAATCGAGTTGGCACGCAACATGGAGCCGCGAAATACGGAAATTTGGCCGGGGAGGAAAGTCTCCCCCGAAACAACATCTTTGTAGATGATCAATCGAGCCATCGAACGCTCTATCGATAGCACAGTGGAACTCTCAATGAAAGCACCAATGTCGGTGTCAAAACCGGCAGATCTCGGGTAGGGGTCCCGAACTGTGCGTATGAGGATCGAAGGTAATAGGAGACAGGGGAAACAATGTTTACCCAGGTTCAGGCCCTCTTAATGGAGGTAATACCCTACTTCCTGCTTGATTGACTTTGATGAGTATAGGGGTTACAAGAGTTTATCTACCTCGAGATCGTAATGGCTAAACCCTAGATGTCTAGCCTGTATGATTTGTCTTGATCTCTACGGACTAAACCCTCCGGTTTATATAGACACCTGAGGGGCCTAGGGTTGTACAGAGTCGGTTTACAAAGAAAGGAAACTTCGAACGCCAAGCTTGCTATCCAAGCAAAGGAGAGTCACATCCGGACACGGGGGAAGGCCTTCTATCTTGTATCTTCATGGCCTACCAGTCCGGCCCATGTCGCATAGCCCGGACGACCGGGGACCCCCTAATCTAGGACTCCCTCAGGGCCTCAGGTCTTAGATGTTAGGCTTGGCTGCGAGGTCTGTGGTATTAGGTCCGGACTATCAGCATCCCTTCATCAGCTGGATAGGAGTAGCGACTGTTGTCGCCTAGACGGTGGCTTCAGACTTACTGTTGTATTTCTTTGTAAGGTCTTTTGTGAATAATTAATAAAATGGCTGCATGCATCGCTCAGATGCAGAGGCCGGGGGTGATCCTTCTTCTCTAAAAATAAAAAAACATCAGTAATCACAAATAGAAGATGTGTTGAACGACAAAGAAGATTATCAAAGCCATACCATCAAAGGAGATTGGTGGAAGATAATTTATTCACAACTCTTCAGGAAAATCAGTGCAATCCTGCTAACAAAATTGTGGAACTGGGGTTAGCTTAAGTAACACGATCGACACAGTATGCTAGAGAAAATTGGAATAGTCAATAGCCAATCTGCAACTTCTGGTTGAGGTTGTGCACCATGGAAATGATGGTCATCATGCGGTACTTGACGGGGTGGGCCTTCACGTGCTAGAACCTGCACATGATGGCTAGCGATATCTTCATCTGCAGGTACACCATGGGCGTGCTTGGTTGCCTGCATATGGCCCAGTCTGCCCCATGCGGGAAGAACTTGGCCCGTTTGGTTGCCTGCGTTTACCGTGCGGCCCGCATGGCACAGAACTTAAATCACATCCAGGCCAGGCCCAGGGGAAATACCCAAATCTGCAGTAGCTCGCAAGCCTGGCTCAGGCGAGGCAGGGGAGGGCAACACGCTTCTATCCTCGTGCGACCAGGGAGATGGCACGAGCTCGCCGGCGTCGCCGAAATATCGGCGGGAGGATTTCGGCTCACCTCCCGCCGAGTCCACCCCTATTTAGCCCCCTCCCTCACCGCCCCAACTCCCGCCACCATTCTCCCTCTGTTTGAGCTTCCCCGCCGACATGCATTGGCACCGACGAGCAGGTAAGAGGCTTATCTTCATCGGCCGTCGGTCCATGGCGTCAGCGCTCCTTCACCGGCTGGCATTGATCTTCTACGATCGTCCCCCCTCGTCCTCGAGCTGTAGCCATGGCCTCTGTGAGTTCAATCCCGATTTCTCTCTGTTCCTTCTAGCTAGATCTGAGCTACAGCTAGGGTTTGATCTAGATGCATGGTTGATTAGTGTGGTCTGATCTGTGAGCTCATATGGTTGATTGCTATGCTGTGGTTGCAATTTGTGGTAGGGCTAGATGTCCAAGCATGTGGTAGGCTAGATTAGTAGTAGAGTTTGAAGTTGAACCTTGTGCTTGTGTTGATTCGTGCTTAGATCTATGATTTGTAGCTATTGGTGGTCCATTTGTAGCATGTTGTTTGTTGTAGATGTATGTTCATGTTCATACATTGTCTGGTCTGCTTAGGGTGATAGCGATGAACCATATGCTTAGTATGATAGTGATGAAGCATGTGCTTGCTATGATAGTGATGAATCATGTACATGTATGCTCCTGCTTTCAGGGATTGTCATGTATGTTGTGTGCTATGCTTATTGTTAATGCGTGCTACGATTGTAGGACATGACCACGCAGACGCAAGATCTTAGTCAGGCCTTGTCCTCTCCGACAGCCAGTTTGCTCCATCGTTTGTCGAGGACTCGCGACCTATGTCTGAGATGGCACCCGATTCAGGTGTTCGCGTTTGATTCCCTCTATGTGCCAGTAGTGCTCGTTGAGCCAACTCCTGTTGCTGCTGCCGCTGCACTCAAGGTAGCAATAGCAAAGGCAAAGAAGGGTGGTAGGTCGAACAATATGAAGTGGCAGCCGTTCATGTCCACGTTCGTGCTGAACAAGATGTGTGAGCTCATCTCTAGTGGAGTTAGGACTGACAAGGGCTTCAAGGAGGTGCACTTGAACACCGTTCCGAAGCAGGTGTTCGAGTTCTGTGGGTAGGAGGTGTCTACCACCTAGGTGTACAACCACCTGAGGAAGTGGAGAGGTCGATGGATCCAAGTGTCCAAGCTGAGAGACCTTAGTGGCGCCTCATGGGATGAGAACACTTTCTCCATAGTTCTGGAGGCAGAGCACTACGCCGGCCATGTCGCGGTTAGCTCACAACCCTCTTCCTTTTCATATTGTCCACCATTGCCTACCCCTAATCGCAAGTAACAACACTTGTGTTTCATTCTTAGGACCACCCAAGGGGCGCTGAGTTCCTCAACACACCATACAGAACTACAGCTAGATGCAGCACATCTTCTCCTTCGGGCTGGCAACTGGGAAGCATGCCATGGGCTCGGGGGAGCCTCTTGGTTCTCCCATGCCATACTTCCATGGGACCCCAGACGTCGAGGTCTTTGATGGCCCTGACAAGCCCTTCTTGAAGCCCTTCGACAAGCCATTTGACCCCGTACATGATAGGAAGAGGAAGAGAGGAGGCCTGATGGAGGAGGAGATCAATGTCTTTTGCAGCATGACTGAGGCGGCGAAGGAGGTGGCAACAACCATCAGGGAGTGCAAGCCCCTCGACGCCCACCCTGACCTGTATGGCACTGTCATGACCCTGGGTGGCTTCAGCGATGAGGCTCTCATGGCAGCTCTCAGCCACCTGCTTGACAACAAGGCCCAGGGTATTGGGTTTGTTGCCATGGCAGATGCTCACATGGTGCTGTGGCTCAGGAGCTGGCTGGGAAGCACTACCATTAGAGTAGTGCTGCCTATGATCCTGCATGATCCCCGACGGCGATGGCGGTGGCAACAACGACGACGATGACGATGACAACGTACATTTTGTGTAGCTAGGGCTGAAAAACTATTTGATGGTCTGTATATTTTGGTGAGGTTGTATATACTAACCCCTCAAGCTGACGGTGAACTTGCGGTGGTAGGACGACACCCTCTTTTGGATGTGGTGGTAGGTTAACACCAAGGTAGTGCTAGGTAGAACTTGCTATGCCGTATGATCATGCATTCTTGATACTTCTCCAAGGTATCTATAATTTTTTATTGCTCCATGCTATATTATCTTCTGTTTTGGAAATTATTGGGCTTTATTATTCAGTTTTATATTATTTTTGGGACTAACCTATTAACCGGAGGCCCATTCCAGAATTGCTATTTCTTTGCCTATTTCAGAGTTTCGCAAAAACGGAATATCAAACGGAGTCCAAACGGAATGAAACCTTCAGGAACGTGATTTTTGGAACGAACATGATCCAGGAGACTTGGACCCTAAGTCAAGGAAGCTTCGAGGAAGCCACGAGGTAGGGGGCGCGCCTACCCCCCAGGCGCGCCCTCCACCCTTGTGGGCCCCCTGTTGCTCCACCGATGTACTCCTTCCTCCTATATATACCTACGTACCCCCAAACGATCAGATATGGAGCCAAAAACCTAATTCCACCGCCGCAACCTTCTGTACCCACGAGATCCCATCTTGGGGCCTGTTTTGGAGCTCCGCCGGAAGGGGAATCGATCACGGAGGGCTTCTACATCAACACCATAGCCTCTCCGATGAAGTGTGAGTAGTTTACCTCAAACCTTCGGGTCCATAATTATTAGCTAGATGGCTTCTTCTCTCTTTTTGGATCTCAATACAAAGTTCTCCCCCTCTCCCGTGGAGATCTATTTGATGTAATCTTCTTTTGCAGTGTGTTTGTTGAGACCGATGAATTGTGGGTTTATGATCAAGTTTATCTATGAACAATATTTGAATCTGCTCTGAATTCTTTTATGTATGATTGGTTATCTTTGCAAGTCTCTTCGAAGTATCAGTTTGGTTTGGCCTACTAGATTGATCGTTCTTGCAATGGGAGAAGTGCTTAGCTTTGGGTTCAATCTTGCGGTGTCCTTTCCCGATGTGATGAGGGGCAGCAAGGCACGTATTGTATTGTTGCCATCGAGGATAACAAGATGGGGTTTTATCATATTGCATGAATTTATCCTCTACATCATGTCATCTTGCTTAAGGCGTTACTCTGTTCTTATGAACTTAATACTCTAGATGCATGCTTGGATAGCGGTCGATGTGTGGAGTAATAGTAGTAGATGCAGGTGAGTCGGTCTACTTGTCTCGGACGTGATGCCTATATACATGATCATACCTAGATATTCTCATAACTATGCTCAATTACATCACAATTGCTCAACGATGAATTCGTTCACCCACCGTAAAATACTTATGCTCTTGAGATAAGCCACTAGTGAAACCTATGGCCCCCGGGTCGATCTTCATCATATTAATCTTCCAACACTTAGTCATTTCCTTTGCTTTTTTACTTTGCTTTTATTTTACTTTGCATCTTTATCATAAAAATACCAAAAATATTATCCTATCATATCTATCAGATCTCACTCTCGTAATTGACCGTGTAGGGATTGACAACCCCTTATCGCGTTGGTTGCGAGGCTTTATTTGTTTTGTGTAGGTACGAGGGACTCGTGCGTAGCCTCCTACTGGATTGATACCTTGGTTCCCAAAAACCGAGGGAAATACTTACGCTACTTAGCTGCATCACCCTTTCCTCTTCAAGGGAAAACCAACGCAGTGCTCAAGAGGTAGCAATGCTTTACTTCTCTTCTGCTCCATTGTTTTTTGTGTGCTACTTTGCTTGCTACTTGTGTGCTACATTGATTTGCTGCTTCAACTCTTGCTCTTGTGCATTGCTAGGGCAAGTGGCATGCCGTGTTCATCGGTAAGGCAACAGGGGTTTACAGTTCATGGGAAGAAGCCAGTGCACAAGTGGCATCGTATAGCAACAGCAACCATAGAGGGTTCAAGACTAGGCAGGTAGCAGAACAAGCTTACTCCGACTGGGTGCGAAAGCACGGAGGCAGCAGTGTTGACAATGGCAAGGTTGGAGGTGTCAAGGTGGATCATCAGTTTGGGCTGAAGCTGAAGAACTTCATCATGTTCGCCCACACTGGTATGCGTCAGTGCTATACAAACGGTTTTTAACCCCTTTCCGCGACGGCATTTGGAACCGTCGCCTAGTGAGTGACAGCGGTAGGGGGTCCTTCCCACACGACCCAGAAACCGTCGGGGATAGGGAGCCTTGATGCGTACGGTTGTCCCTATATAACCGTTTGAGATATTTGCATGTTTGGTGCTATACGATTGTGCAGGTTAAAAAAAGAAAAGGCATGTTAACTGCAATATCCCTAACAGCAACCAAATATCATAATTCATAGTGGTATTGTTGAAACTGTTATTAATGAAATTGAACTGCACGGCAAATAGTTGCACATATAGAGTATCACATTGTGAAGAACTGAAATAAACAAGTCATAAGGCCATCTCTAGCCGATCCTTTAAAAGTTAAAGGACTAAAACCCTTAGTGGATATATATACATATATACCAGCAATTTTTGTACTTTTCTAGTCGATCCCCTAAACTTAACATTGTAAGCTTCAATTTGATCAAGTTCAAAGCAGGTTCAACCGAAAGTAGGATGCATTCAAAAATAAACATAGATAGTTTTGCATAACCGAACATATAACATAAATTTAAACTAAGCTAAACTACTTTCGGTCGAAGTAGAGGTCGAGCCAATCCTTCCTCGTCATGTACAGTGTGCCTCGATCCGGGTCCGGGCAGGTGCCGTCGTCGGGGTCGTTGGAGAAGGCACTCCTCCACTCGTCGACGTCGATCTCCTCATCCTCGGGGCCCACCTCAACACCCTCCGTGCCGCCATCGCCGCCGCCTTCGACCTCGTCATCGGAGGAGAGTGTGATAACCTCACCGCCCTCCGTGCCGCCGCCTTCGACCTCGTCATGGGAGGAGAGCGGGATAACCTCGCCACCCTCTGTGCCGGCAAAGATCGCCCGCTCCGCCTCCACGAGCTCCGGATGCTGCCGAAGAGCTCTTGCATGTAGACCTCATTGGCGGCCTCGACCTCGAGGCGCTCCCACGCCTTACGGTCCTCCCGCGCCATAGCCGAGCTCACCACCCTGGCTCCGGCGGAACGAGGTCGACCGGACGTGTGCCGAAGGGGAAATTGAGCCTAGCCGCCGCGCCGTGGTAGCGGACCTGCCAGCGGTCGTACTCCATGGCCGCGAGCTCGACCGTGTGGAAGCTACTGAGCCACCGGCGGGTGTGGGTCTCCTGATCTGTAATCTTGGTGACCCACGCACCCCACCGCCGCTGCCGGACCCCGAGGTAGGACCTCGTCGACTGCCGGGTCCGAGGGAGGATGGGGAAGTCCTCGAACCGGCGTAGGGGCGCGACGGTGGGCGGATCGGGGGACCGGCGACGATGGATCGAGCCCGCGGAGGACGATGGGGACACCTCGCCGGTGTCGGGCGAAAAGGCCACGATAAACCTCTTTTTGGCCATTGGTTCCTCGAGCTCGCCACAACATAGGCAGAGGTTGAGGATGGAGGCACCAGTGTTGGCGGCGACCTAGCAATGGTGTATGTGGAGGGTGGGCAGGCGGTGGTGGGGCAAGGTGGGGTTTGAGGAAATACTGCGGCAACTGAAAATTTTACTAGGCGGGAGTAACAACGCGGGACTACTGAAAATTTGGATCAAAGGCGAGCAGCTATTTTTGAGATTGCGAGGGATGCAGAGGCGGGAGTAAAATGCCGGGGCTACTAAAAATTTGAATCAAGGGACTGAAGCAGAGCGGGAGTAACAGACATCGCACACGGTCCGCACATACTAATCCTGTGCTATCAAACATTAAAACCTTCCAGGCGTAGATATTTTTGAGATTACGAGGTAGTAATATTTTCGAGATTGCGAGGGATGCAGAGGCGGGAGTATTTGGGGAGCGAGCTAGTGTGCTTAACACGCTGGCTGTGGACTGTAGTGGACGCACCTTCTCACGTAAGCCATAGGCATACTATACACCGACGGTGCTCCAGAATATTTTGTACTACATCTCACACGGTTGGTGATAATAAGTTGTGTGGGATCTACTTGATTTTTCATCTTGATTTGAATTACATAATGGGGTCACAGCGGCAATGGACGGTGCTTGAATTGCTAGACCTTTTATCTGCAGTGAACATGCAACTATATGTGTTTCATAAAAGAATTGGAATTATTCAGGGTTCGTTCGTACATTTTATACATTAAACTGGTTTTCTAGCCATTTCAGGTGCACAATTCAAAATTAAACTACATGCACATGCTCCGGTGCATATAAATTGGTTGAAAAATCAAATCTGTGTCCTTGGGGTGCATGCTTAGGTCCCATGGAAGAAATGGGAATGAATTTCAAACACCAAGGCACTATTGATTGTCGGCAAAACGTTGAGATACCTGGTTTTTAAATTCTAGTAGATCCAAAACTCGTCTGAAATTCATGAAACTTGGCATGGTATCATGGAGCGGCATCAACATGCCATGGTAAAAAATTTGTATCATTTGGGGCAGGTTTGGGTATAAGCTCCTCACAAACCAGAGCTTCTCACAACAAGCGAGATGGTTTCGGTACGGAACGTGCCACCTTTGGGGCCGAAACGATATCTGTAGCCTCTTAATGCTTTCAAAAAATTTCTAGTGCCAACATAGAACAACAAGAGTGTTGTGTTAAGTTTTGGAATTTTTCGGGGTTCGTTTGGACATTTTTATATATTAACTAGGTTTTCTAGGCATTTTATGTGCATAACTCAAATTTGAAATACATGCTCCAGTGCATACAAATTGGTTGAAAATCAAATCTGTGTCCTTGGGTGCATGCTTAGGTCCCATGCAAGAAATGGGAATGAATTTCAAACACCAAGGCACTGTTGATTGCCGGCAAAACGTTGAGATACCTGGTTTTTAAATTCTAGTAAATCCAAAACTCGTCTGAAATTCATGAAACTTGGCATGTTATCATTGAGCGGCATCAACATGCCATGGTAATTTTTTTGTCCCATTTGGGGCAGGTTTGGGTATAAGCTTCTCACAAATCAGAGCTTCTCACAACAAGCGTGATGGTTTCGGTAGCGAACGTGCCACCTTTGGGGACAAAACGATATCTGTTGCCTCTTATTGCTTTCAAAAAAATTCTAGTGTTAACATAGAACAATAGAGTGTTGTGTTTAATTTTGGAATTTTTCAGGGTTCGTTTGGCCTTCTTTATACATTAATTGAGTTTCTGGGCATTTAATGTGCATAATTCAAATTTGAACTACAAGCACATGCTCCAGTGCACCAAAGTTGGTTGAAAATCACATGTGTGTCCTTGGGTGAATTTCTAGGTCCCATGCATGAAATGGGAATGAAATTCAAACATCTAGGCGTCGTGGCTCGGCCGAAAAAATTGAGAAACTTGGTTTTTTAATTCCTGTAAATCCAAAACACGCCTGATATCATGAAACTTGGCATGGTGTCTGATACGTCTCCGTCTTATCTACTTTTCCAAACACTTTTGCCCTTGTTTTGGACTCAAACTTGCATGATTTGAATGGAACTAACCCGGACTGACGCTGTTTTCAGCAGAATTGCTATGGTGTTATATTTGTGCAGAAACAAAAGTTCTCGGAATGACCTGAAACTTCACGGAGATTATTTTTGGAAATAATTAAAAATATTGGCGAAAGAATCAAGGCCAGGGGCCCACACCCTGTCCACGAGGGTGGAGGCGCGCCCCCGCCTCGTGGGCCCCACAGAGCTCCACCGACCTCAACTCCAACTCTATATATTCGTGTTCGGGAGAAAAATCATAGAGAAGGATTCATCGCGTTTTACGATACGGAGCCGCCCCCAAGCCCTAAACTCTCTGAGGAGGGCTGATCTGGAGTCCGTTCGGGGCTCCAGAGAGGGGAATCCGTCGCTGCCGTCATCATCAACCATCCTCCATCACCAATTTCATGATGCTCACCGCCGTGCATGAATAATTCCATCGTAGGCTTGTTGGACGGTGATGGGTTGGATGAGATTTATCATGTAATCTAGTTAGTTTTGTTAGGGTTTGATCCCTAGTATCCACTATGTTCTGAGATTGATGTTGCTATGACTTTGCTATGCTTAATGCTTGTCACTAGGGCCCGAGTGCCATGATTTCAGATCTGAACCTATTATGTTTTCATGAATATATGTGAGTTCTTGATCCTATCTTGCAAGTCTATAGTCACCTACTATGTGTTATGATCCGCAACCCGAAGTGACAATAATCGGGACCACTCCCGGTGATGACCATAGTTTGAGGAGTTCATGTATTCACTATGTGTTAATGCTTTGGTCCGGTACTCTATTAAAAGGAGGCCTTAATATCCTTAGTTTCCAATAGGACCCCGCTGCCACGGGAGGGTAGGACAAAAGATGTCATGCAAGTTCTTTTCCATAAGCACGTATGACTATATTCGGAATACATGCCTACATTACATTGATAAATTGGAGCTAGTTCTGTGTCACCCTATGTTATGACTGTTACATGATGAACCGCATCCGGCATAGTTCTTCATCACCGATCCAATGCCTACGAGCTTTTCACATATTGCTCTTTTCTTATTTACTTTACCGTTGCTACTGTTACAATCACTACAAAACCCAAAAATATTACTTTTGCTACCGTTACTGTTACTATCATACTACTTTGCTACTAAATACTTTGTTGCAGATATTAAGTTATCCAGGTGTGGTTGAATTGACAACTCAACTGATAATACTTGAGAATATTCTTTGGCTCCCCTTGTGTCGAATCAATAAATTTGCGTTGAATACTCTACCCTCGAAAACTGTTGCGATCCCCTATACTTGTGGGTTATCAAGACTATTTTCTGGCGCCGTTGCCGGGGAGCATAGCTCTATTCTTTGAGTCACTTTGGATTTATATTTGCTGGTCACTATGAAGAACTTGAAAGATGCGAAAACCAAAATTTATCCCTCAACTACGAGGGGAGGTAAGGAACTGCCATCTAGCTATGCACTTGATTCACCTTTTGTTTTGAGTAAGCTTGCGACACCTAAACCCGCTTCTGCTATTAATTCTGATATGTCGCATGTTATTAACAATGCCACTTCTGCTATGCATGATACTTATGATGAAACTACTTCTATGCTTGATACTACTGTGCCACTTGGTGAATTTCTTGATGAACAACTTGCTAAGGCTAGAGAGAATGAAATTATTGAAACTGAGAATATTGATGAAAGTGATGATGAAGATTCTCCCCCTAGATATGAATTGCCTGTTGTGCCCGAGGGCTATGTTATGGATGAAGAAACTGCTAGAGACTTTCTTGCTTGCAATGATAGAATTGATCTTAAGAAATTATTAGCTAAGCTGACACAAAAAACTCTGAATGCTAGAATGAAATATGATCCTGCTTATGCTACTTCACCTATCTTTGTTACTGATAAGGATTATGAATTCTCTGTCGACCCTTAAATAATTACTTTGGTTGAATCTGATCCTTTATATGGCTATGAATCTGAAACTGTTGTGGCACATCTTACTAAATTAAATGATATAGCCACCCTGTTCACTAATCATGAGAAAACTCGCTACTATTATATCCTTCAAATATTTCCGTTCTCATTAAAGGGTGATTCTAAGACATGGTTTAATTCTCTTGATCCTGGTTGTGTGCGTAGTCCCCAGGATATGATTTATTACTTCTCTGCTAAATATTTCCCTACTCATAAGAAACAAGCTGCTTTAAGGGAAATATATAATTTTGTGCAAATTGAAGAAGAGAGTCTCCCACAAGCTTGGGGGAGGCTTCTCCAATTACTTAATGCTTTGCCGGATCATCCTCTTAAGAAAAATGAAATACTTGATATCTTTTATAATGGACTAATCGATGCTTCCAGCGACAACCTGGATAGTTGTGCTGGTTGTGTTTTCAGGGAAAGAACTGCCGATCAAGCTGAAATTCTATTCAATAATATGTTGAATAATGAAAATAATTGGACACTTCCTGAACCAACTCCTAAGCCAACTCCGAAGAAAAGGGGTATTCTATTTCTCAGTCCTGAAGATATGCAAGAGGCAAAGAAATCTATGAAAGAAAAAGGTATTAAAGCTGAAGATGTTAAGAATTTACCTCCTGTAGAAGAAATACATGGTTTTAATCCATCACCTATGGAAGAAACACATGGTCTTGATAACCCGACATAGGTAGTAAAGGTAAATCCTCTCTATAGATTTGATGAAGGTGATATTCCTTGTTATAAGTCTGCTAGCCAATGCATAGATCAGCTTGATAATTTTATTGTCAAACAAGAAAACTTCAATGCTTATTTTGGTAGAAAATTAAAACACAATGCTTATATGATTGAACACTTGGGTGATTATATGTCTAGAGTTAAAGGTGAAATTAAACTCATTAGTAAACATGATTCTATGGTTACCACTCAAGTAGAACAAGTACTTAAGGCTCATAATGATTTGCTCAATGAATTGAATAGTAAGAATAATGATTTTGCTGTTAGAGTTGCAACTAGAGGGGGTAAAGTGACTCAGGAACCTTTGTATCCTGAGGGCCACCCTAAGAGAATTGAGCAAGATTCTCAAAGAACTAAAGTAGATGCACCTAGTCCTTCTAAAAAGAAGAAAAAGAAAAATGATAGTACTTTGCATGCATCTAGTGAACCTGTTGTAGACACACCTGAGAATCCAAATGATATTTCTATTAACACAATCTGGTAATGAACATGAACCTAGTGATAATGTTAATGATGATGTTCATGTATATCCTCAACCTAGCAATAACAATGATGTAGAAACTGAACCTGTTGTTGATCTTGATAACCCACAATCAAAGAATCAACGTTATGATAAGAGAGACTTTGTTGCTAGGAAGCACGGTAAAGAAAGAGAACCATGGGTTCAGAAACCCATGCCTTTTCCTCTCAAACCATCCAAGAAAAAGGATGATGAGGATTTTGAGCGCTTTGCTGAAATGATTAGACCTATCGTTTTGCGTATGCGTTTGACTGATATGCTCAAAATGAATCCTTGTGCTAAGTATATGAAACAAATTGTTACTAATAAAAGAAGGATACCGGAAGCTGAAATTTCCACCATGCTAGCTAATTACACTTTTAAGGGTGGAATACCTAAGAAGTTAGGAGATCCAGGAGTACCCACTATACCATGCTCCATTAAAAGAAATTATGTTAGAACTGCCTTATGTGATCTTGGAGCCGGTGTTAGTGTTATGCCTCTCTCTTTATATTGTAGACTTGATTTGATTAAGTTGACACCTACTGAAATATCCTTGCAAATGGCTGATAAATCAACTGCTATACATGTCGGTATTTGTGAGGATGTGCCTGTTGTGGTTGCAAATGTTACTATTTTAACAGACTTTGTTATTCTTGATATTCCCGAGGACGATAGTATGTCTATCATTCTTGGAATACCCTTTTTGAATACTGCAGGGGCTGTTATTGATTGCAACAAAGACAATGTCACTTTTCATGTTAATGGTAATGAGCATACGGTACACTTTCCGAGGAAACAACCTCAAGTCCACAATATCAATTCTATTGGAAAAATTCCATCGATTATTTTGGAGGTTTTGAATTTCCTCTTCCTACTGTCAAGAAGAAATATGATATTTTTATTATTGGGGATGTGCATATCCCCGTTGAGGTAACATATTGTTATTCGAAATTTCTCCGGTTCCATGTTATTCGAAATGAGTTTGTTAACAAGACTTGATAAACCTTGTCAGTGGATTCTTTTTGATGAGCATGAGATGGATGAAGTTAGAAAGCACAACTTTTTGTACCCTTCTTTTACTTTCTATTATTTAGTTGAAATAAAGCAAAAATAGTATTTTTTGTCAGTTTTGTGAATTATTCGTGCAATAAAAAAATACTTTGAAAATAGAAGTTGTCCAAATGCCCCGAAATTGGAATATGATTTTTTTCTGGAATAATTGAAAATATCTGGCACTGGGAACACAGCAGGGGGAGCAAGCACCTGGCCACGAGGGTCCAGGGCGCGCCCACCCCTACAGGGCGTGCCCCCTGCCTCATGGGCCATGGTGGCTCCCATCCACTTATTCCTGCACCCACACACTCCTTCTTCCTCCCAAAAAAATCACCAACCAGCTCAAGCACGAGTTCTAGCTCATTTTGCTGCGATTTTCGATCTCCTTGCTCAAGGCACCTCTCACAAAACTGCTTTGGGGGATTGTTCCTTGGTATGTGACTCCTCCAATGGTCCAATTAGTTTTTGCTCTAGTTCTTTATTCATTGCAAATTGTGCTACCTAGGTGACCATGTTCTTGAGCTTGCATGTCAAATTTATATGGTTCCAAGTAGTTCTAATGCATGATATAGTCTCTAGGCACTTGTGGGAGTAGTTTCTATCAGTTTTGTTGAGTTTGGTTCACTTTTATTTGAAGTTACTTAAATTTTCAGAAATTTTTCAGAGGAAGAAATATGTTTAGGAAAATGTACCAAGGTGGCCCTTCCAGGAAGCAAGGACCCAGGCTCGCAATGCGCGATGCCGACGGTGAACCACCAAGGGACGCTCAAGTGCGGGCTTGTGAATGGCCTTCAGAGGACTTCATGGATCGAGCAGGAATCAAGGAAGAATTTAACGCATATGTGTGTAACGCTGATTTTGTGAGCTTCGAGGCAGATAAGTGCCGTCAGTACCACTATCTCACTGATTCCTTTGTGAGGAGGTTTGAATTTTCTTCATCACGCAATTCTCAAACTGTCCTATTTGATCTTTATGAAAATTCTTATACTATGGACTTAGAGGATTTTAATACTGCTTGCAAACTTCCACAATGGGGTAGTCCTAGTGAACCTCACAAATCTGAATTTAGAGATTTTCTTGCTAGTATAACTGTGGGGGAATCTAGAGACATAACACAAGCCACCATAGGGAGCATTCATTTTCCTGCTATACATTATTTTGCTCTCTTCATAGGTAGGTGCATAAATGGTAAGGATGAGGCATGCCACATGTGTGTCTCTGATCTCAGTGTTCTCAGGAGTGTTGTATTAGGAGATAAACATTATAATTTGGGAGCCATTGTTGCACGTAGGTTGCATAATAATAGATTTAATGGAGATTTCTTTGGTGGAATTTATGCAACCCGTTTAGCTAATTTTCTTAATATACCTATTCGCGATTATGATATGGAATTGCCTCCTTCTTATCTAGATTTTAATGCCATGGTTTACCATCGGTTTGCTGAGAGGAATGAACCGCCTCTCCAGTACCGACTAATCTTTGACAAAGGCCACGTCATCAATATTGCCCTCCTGCTCCTACTCTCTTTGACTTTCAGGCAAAGGGGAGGTATTTTATAACCAGAGAGGAGGCAAATGAGTATGAGAGGAGGACGAGGGCAGCTCGCCTCCAAGCTGCACCCCACGATGCAATAGCCGCTGCATCTCAGTACGACCCCAACTATAACTTTGGATATCCGTCAGGCCAGCCGTGGCATTAGAACAACTTAGGCCAAAAGCCTAAGCTTGCGGGAGTACGTATTTCTCACCGACATTACATTTATGTTCACATGCCTATGCTAGATGTCAGTGCTCATACTCTTTCATTGTATTATCCATGCTAGTTTATTTTCTTTTTCTTGCTTTCTTCTTGTGTGTTTGGAAAAACCTTAAGAAAAACACCAAAAAGAATAGTAGTAGCTTTTATCTAGTTTACTTTCTTGCTTGTAGTAGTAATAATTAAAAGAAAACCCAAAAATATTTCCTGTTCTTCTTTTTCTTGTTGGGAACTTCCCCGTGTAAATAGTTCTATTTCTTTCCTTTCCTTTGGGGGTCGATAGGAGAAGACCATGATGAAATGTTGAAGTGGCTCATATATGCATTATTGTTGATCTAACCAAGAGCCCATATTGCCTTGTCTTCTCCTGTTTATTGAATGCTTGCAGATTCCAGCTTAGTCCAATGCACGTGCACTATTATTATTATTCACATTGTTTGTTCGTGCAAGTGAAAGGCAATTATGACGATATATGATGGACTGATTGAGATGAGAGAAGCTGGTATGAACTCGACCTCTCTTGTTTTTGTAAATATGATTAGTTCATCGTTCCTGATTTAGCCTATTATGAATAAACATGTTTGTAATGACAATTAGAGATTATAGTTGCTTATGCCATGCTTAATTAGCTAGGAGTTTATAATGGTTTACCTTGCGTGCCAACATGCTATTAAAATGGTTGTGATGTGGTATAATAGGGTGGTATCCTCCTTTGAATAATTTGAGTAGCTTGACTTGGCACATGTTCACGCATGTAGTTGAAACAAAATCAACATAGCCTTCACGATATTTATGTTCATGGTGGATTATATCCTACTCATGCTTGCGCTCAATGTTTATTAATTTTAATGCATGTTCATGAGTGTTGTCGCTCTCTAGTTGGTCGCTTCCTAGTCTTTTGCTAGCCTTCACTTGTACTAAGCGGGAATACTGCTTGTGCATCCAATCCCTTAAACCCCAAAGTTATTCCATATGAGTCCACCATACCTTCCTATATGCGGTATCTACCTTCCGTTCCAAGTAAATTTGTATGTGCCAAACTCCAAACCTTCAAATGAAATTCTGTTTTGTATGCTCGAATAGCTCATGTATCAACTAGGGTTGTCCGTATCTTCCATGTTAGGCGGGTTATTCTCAAGAGGAGTGGACTCCGCTCCTCACTCACGAGAACATGGCTGGTCACCGGGATGCCCAGTCCCATGCTTTAAGCAAATCAAATCAAAATAATTGCAAACAAAACTCCCCCGGGATTGTTGTTAGTTGGAGGCACTCGTTGTTTCGAGCAAGCCATGGATTGATGCTTGTTGGTGGAGGGGGAGTATAAATTTTACCATTCTGTTTGGGAACCGCCTATAATGTGTGTAGCATGGAAGATATCGCCATCTCTTGGTTGTTATGTTGACAATGAAAGTATGCCGCTGAAAATATTATTTATCTCTATTTCAAAACCGAGCTCTGGCACCTCTACAAATCCTCGCTTCCCTCTGCGAAGGGCCTATCTATTTACTTTTATGTTGAGTTATCACCCTCTTATTAAAAAGCACCAAATGGAGAGCACCGCTGTCATTTGCATTCATTCTTGTTAATTTATATTGGGTATGACTATGATTGGATCTCTTTTACCATGAATTACAATGTCTAGTCAATCCTTGATCTTTAAAGGTGCTCTGCATTTATGTTTTGCGGTCTCAGAAAGGGCTAGCGAGATACCATCTTGTTATATCATATCATGATTGTTTTGAGAAAGTGTTGTCATCCGATATTTATTATTATTGCTCGCTAGTTGATTATGCCATTGACATGAGTAAACATGAGACCTAAGTCTTATTGTGAATATGGTTAGTTCATAATCTTTGCTGAAAACTTGAATGCTGGCTTTACATATTTACAACAACAAGAGCAAACCGAGTTTGTAAATTTTTTTCTTTATCACTTTCAGTTTATCAACTGAATTGCTTGACGACAAGCAAAGGTTTAAGCTTGGGGAGTTGATACGTCTCCGTCGTATCTACTTTTCCCAACACTTTTTTCCCTTGTTTTGGACTCTAACTTGCATGATTTGAATGGAACAAACCCGGACTGACGCTGTTTTCAGCAGAATTGCTATGGTGTTATCTTTGTGCAGAAACAAAAGTTCTCAGAATGACCTGAAACTTCATGGAGATTATTTTTGGAAATAATTAAAAATACTGGCAAAAGAATCAAGGCCAGGGCCCACACCCTGTCCACAAGGGTGGGAGGCGCGCCTGCCCCCCCCCCCTAGGGCGCGCCCCCTGGAGCTCAACCGACCTCAACTCCAACTCTATATATTTGTGTTTGGGGAGAAAAAAATCAGAGAGAAGTATTCATCGCGTTTTACGATACGGAGCCGCCGCCAAGCCCTAAACTCTCTCGGGAGGGCTGATCTGGAGTCCCGTCGGGGCTCCGGAGAGGGGAATCTGTCGTCGTCGTCATCATCAACCATCCTCCATCACCAATTTCATGATGCTCACCGGCGTGCGTGAGTAATTCCATCGTAGGCTTCCTGGACGGTGATGGGTTGGATGAGATTTATCATGTAATCGAGTTAGTTTTGTTAGCACTACAAAAAAAAGACACATCCGTGACATTTTGGGCCGAACGAAAAAAATTTCTGTCATACATATGACACTTCTATGATGATAATTGTGACAAAACCCGGTATCATCATAGATGTGGTGGGATCCTACTTCTATGACACAAAATCATGACAGAAAATGGGCTTTTCGTCCTGGGCGGGCCGGAGACGCAGCTGCATGACATTCTTTGGGCCGTCCATGACGGAAAAAACCGTGGTAGAAGCGATGGGGAGAAAAATTTCAGGGAGTTGCCGGTTATGGTGCGAGGTCGGGGGCGGAGCGATGCGCGTTTCTCTCGTATGTACGCGCGTGTGTGCGAGGCGTTGGCTCTAACTGAACCCGAGCGAGGCGTTGGGCTCTAACTGAACCCGAGCGATTGCACTGCGCAGTTACGCGTACTGAACCCGAGCGATCGATCGATGGCTATTAAATGAACCCGATGGAGCGATTCGCCGCTCTGCTGCTAGTGAGCGTTGCGGGGGTTGGATGAGCGATGGCGGTGGCGTTGCCTCTGGATGAACAGGAACCCGTGGTGTGGAGGGCTGGATGAACAGTAGACGGTGGAGGGTGGCCGTGGAGGTGTGGCCGTGAAGGGGTGGTTGAATAGGACCCCGTGGTGTGGAGGGTTGGATGAACAGTAGACGGTGGAGGGGTGCCCGTGTGGAGGGGTGGTTGAGCGATGGCCGGTGGAGTAAGCGCGGTGGAGGCTGGATGAACAGGAGCCCGTGGAGGCTGGTGGAGTTCTACGTTAGCCCGTGGAGGCGGGAGGAGGTCGACGGTGGAGATTAAACGTAGCCCGTGGAGTCCCGTTTTGCGGTACACCACACCCCTCCCCTCCCCCCCGTTTCGACTGTAGCGCTCCAACTCAAGTCTGTTTCGTCCGTTTTGCGATGCACGCCACACCCTCGAGATCAACATGACCCCGTTCGATCGTGGGAGGTCGGTTTCCTCCGTTTTGCGGTCCGCCACACCCCCCCCCCCCCCCGATCAACAGGACCCCCGTTTCGACCGTAGGAGGTCCTTTTCCTCTGTTTTGCGGTACGCCAGACCCTCCCGATCAACAGGACCCCGTTTCGAACGTGGCCGGTCGAACACAAGGCCGTTTCCTCCGTTCTGCGGTACGCCAGGCCTCGTTTCCATCGCCTGTTCCGTCCAAGCCCTCCCGATGAACACGACCACGCATTGCCGGTTGGCTCCCCATGAACACGACGACGACGACGCTGTTTCTCCGTTCCGACCCAGCCATGTACGTATGCGCGAGTAGGCGTTCGAGACCCTGCCCGTATGTACGTACGTGGCCGTATTTTCTTTCTTGCACCCTCGCTGATGTACGTACGTGTACATGCTACGTGCGCGCCTCTACTATGACACGTGCGCGCCTCTACATCTACAACACGTGCGCGCCTCTACATCGACCAGTATGTACGTACACGTTCACGACCAGAATGACAACGCTACGTACGCTTCGACCAGGTGGGTCCCGACCGCCGTGCACTTCCTTGCGTGCGAAGATGTAGCTGGTGGGTCCCGGCCGGTCGAGGCGAATCGTTTTGGTTTTTGCGGGACGCACTTCCTTGCGTGCGAAGATGTAGCTGGTGGGTCCCAACAGTGGGAAACATTTTTTTCGCGAAATCTGATGGCCCGTCTGGTGGGTCCCGGTATCGAGTGGAGGAATCATTATTTTCCACGTAATAAGGAGGCACTTCCTTGCTGCGGCCGTGGACCCGGCTGTCGGCCTCTCCACGTCTGATCCACGTCCGATGGAAGTCGTTCCTTGACCACGCCGACCACGCTGCGCCGAGAGCACCAGGCGGTGGACTGACGGTGAGGCCTAGGAAGGGACGACGGGGAGCAGGGAAGACGCGGCGATGGAAGCCAGCAGAGAGAATCTGAGGTTCACTTTGGTTCGGCTGCGGTGTGAGGCTGCCCGCCGCAGAACTGGCCAGCCGGTGGGAATAGTAGGGCGGTGAGGCCTCCGCGGCAGCACAGCCGGCCACGGGAGGCAGGAGCATGCGGCACGACCGACGCTACTTTGGGCGGCTGGAGCAAGAAGACCAGAGGTTGAAGAAGCACTACGGTCGTTGGATGGACATCGTACGGTCACTAGAGCTAGAATCATTCATATTGACTAAAGTTGACAAAGGCCCCCGTCCCGGTCAACTTAGTAGGCCCACAAGTCAGCCTCCCACCATGGTGGGTCCCAGCTAACAAGGGGAGTATTCATTTTTTTTGTTCGTAATAAGGAGGCACTTCCGGTGGGTCCGAGCTGACAGCGCGTGGAACGTTTTTTTCGCGAAATACGCTGGCCCGTCCGGTGGGTCCCAGCAGTCAGGGGGGAAACTTTTTTTTTCGCGAAATATGGTGGCCCGTCCGGTGGGTCCCTGCTGTCAGGTGGAGGAATAATTATTTTGCACGTAATCAGGAGGCACTTCCTTGCGGCCGCCTGGACCCACCTGTCAGCCTCTCCACGCGTCTGATACTCTTCCGATGGAAGTCGGTCGATTGACCACGTTGACCACGCCGCGCCGAGAGCACCAGGCGGTGGTGCAGACGACGGCGAGGCCTAGGAAGGGGACGACGCAGAGCCGGGAAGACGCAGCGGTGGTAGCCAGCAGCGGAGAGGAGTACGAGGGTTCAGGTTGGCTGCAGCGTGAGGCTGCCGTCACCGCAGAATAACAGGTGTGGGTGAGTAGAGGGATACCTGGGCCAGCGGTGGGAGTAGTAGAGGCGGTGAGGCCTCCATGGCATCACAGCCGACCCACGAGGCAGGAGCACGCGACACGACCGGCGCTGCTTTGGGTGGCTGGAGCAAGAAGACCAGAGGTTGAAGAAGCACTATGGCCGTTGGATGAACAACGTACGGTCACTGGAGCTAGAATCGTTCATATTGACTAAGTTGACAAAGCCCTCCGACCCCGTCAACTTAGTTGGCCCACAAGTCATCCTCCCACTATGGTGGGTCCCATCTAGCAGGGTGGGTATTCATTTTTTTGTGCATAATAAGGAGGCACTTCCTTGCGTGCGAAGATATAGATGGTGGGTCTGACATGTCGTGGGGGAACATTTTTTACGCAAAATCTGAGAGGCCCTTCCGGTGGGTCCCAGCTGTCGGTGGAGGAATCATTATTTTGGCGTCTGATCCACGGCCGATGGATGTCGTTCGTTGACCACGTTGACCAGGCCGCGCCGAGAGCACCATGGTGGTGGGCTGACGGTGAGGCCTTGGAAGGAACGACACGGAGCCGGGAAGACTTCGGCAATGGTTGCCCAGCGGTGGGGAGTATGAGGGTTTCTTGGTCGGCTGCCGTCACCGGAAAATAACAGGAGGTGTGGGTGAGTAGAGGAATGGCACGGCCAACGAAGTAGGGTGGGCGGTGCGGCTGTCTTGGCAAAGACACGGCAACGGGAGGCGGGAGCAGCAGTCCCACCGGAGCTGGTTTGGTAATTTGGAGCAAGAAGATCAGATATTGAAGAAGCAACACGGACGTTGGATTAACATCCAACGGTCATCGCTTGCTAGAATCGTTTGTGGACTAAGTTGACAAAGCCAAAGTACACGCCAACCTAGTAGACCCACAAGTCAGCCTCCAAATCTGTCCCAAACAAAGATACTGACCCGAAATTTCTAGCCGGATTCAAATTAATTTTAAATCTAAATATACCTTAATTTAAATTCAATGAAATTTTACCCGCACAAAAACAATGAAATTTAAAATATCAAAATCCGAAAGAAAACTGTATTTGGGAACTAATTGCCTGTTTGCTGTATTTTTATCATTTTACAGCCCATTTCTTATTACTTATAGCCCATTTCTTATTACTTATAGCCCATTTTCTGGGCAAAATGCATCCCTCCTCGTCTTGAAAGATTTCCGGCCCAGCAGGGCGTAGAAAAGCAAGTAGGTCTATGTTGGTTATTCTACAAAAAAACAAAATAGCTGGCTAGCCATTTTTCAGAAAGGAAAAAAACAAACTGGGCTGGTCATGTGCTAAACATATGAAATAAAAGCCTGGGCTAGACGGGTCACGGGTCCCGCACAACCCAGTTGATACCCTTCTCCGTCCCAAAAAACAAAATTACTGCAGCAGGCGCTTTGGGTCCCTACTGTCATCCTCACCATGTACAGTCATCTCCTTATTCTTCTCGGTTATTGACCATGTTGACAACACCGGAGGGCGGCGCCGCGGCGAGCGCGGAGGACGATGGTGAGGCCTCGGACGGGAAATAACAGGAGCAGGGGAAGATCACAGCCAGCCGCGGGAGGCGGGAGCAGGAGGTCCCGCCGACGCTGGTTTGGCTTTGGCGGCTCGAGGAAGAAGAGACTGAAGAAACGCGACAGACGTTGAATGTCAACCGAACGGTCAAGGTCGGCACAATCGTTTTTTTACTAAGCGGACACCAAATAGCATACTTTTTTATATATAGGAAGAAAACTGCGAGGAAAATGCGTTCGTCTGTCGTCCTCCTCACAGGGAACGTTCGCCACATAAGTGACTAGCACCCTTGGTTTTCAACCGAGAGGTCTTGGATTCGAGTCCGAGGAACTCTCAATTTTGTCCTCCTTCCTTCCTCGCAAAAAAGGAAAGAAAATCAAAGACTTGGGAAGGCGTACAGAACAAGCTAGTGTACCAGTAAAGAGACGTTGCCGAGTTTTAGAAAAAAGAAAGACGTGCTCCTGTAGCTGGTTCGAATCCAAACCTAGACTATGACTATATATGGTGCTATGCTACTCTGCAAGTAATGAAACTGACATATCCAACGTTCGCTTCTCCTCTTCTCTACTTACTCTGCCTAGCATCAGAAGCTCTGGCCGCAGCAACCATGTCCGCTGGCTGCTCGTCCACCTGCTCTTCAGCAGGCAACAACCAGATATGCGCCAAGTCGCCACGCGTACCATCGCATGTGGGTCTCATCACACCCCCGCCGGCACGTGCACCGCAGCCGATTGCTCGTCGCAACCCGCTGCCGTTGGTGTGGTTCCACTGCTGCAAATCACGCAGAGTCATCCATCGCGTCTCAACCACAATCCGCAACCCTGGCCGAGTCTTCTAGAAATGCCCGAATCATGGGGTAATAATATGTTTAAGTGTTGTTCTGCTGCTTTCAGTTGCTGATTTTTTAATAGTTTGGTTGATGATCTTCCAATTTGATTCGTGCAGAGAAGGGAAGATTCGTGTGATTTGTATTTCTGGGAAGTTGCTGATGTGGGGGAATGCAACTACGCTGGTTATTTTGTTAGCCAAGGAATCCCAATACCAGCAGGTTGGGGTGTTGGACAAATGGCTGAAGGAGCAGCGAGAAGAGGAAGATGTAGAGCAGAAGGTTAAAGACGCAGTTCCTCTGATCATGGCCAAGCAACAGCTGCTGAAAGGCCTTGACATCAATGAGGAGATGAAAGAGCTTGTGAAGATAATGGGCAAAATCGATGTGCTCTGTAGGATGATTGTCTCTTTATTTGCAGTGTATGTAGCACTCGTGATGTATTCGATTAGCTACGACATGAGCACTTTGCTGAAACTAGTAATGAATGAAACCTGTGTAGCAGGCTGGGCGTACTATTGTGAACATCTAATGATTTCTATTAACAGAAATCAGGGGGTATCCCCTTTTGCTCATATAAATAAATAGATAACAGAGGCCTTGTCGGGTCAGCTTCGTTCTCATTCGAAGACGTCGAGCAAATTGCAGTCCAACAGCAAACTATGTCATCAAATTCAAGTTTCACAGCCAAATATGAGTACAACTAAACAACAATGTCATCATGTTTTAGTTGTCATACAATCACCAAACACAAATCAGCATACATAACAAGTGATGTTCTCATAGCAAAATACTAAACAACATGTTCATCAGGTTTCAGTTGTCATAGCAAACACAATTTCACATAGTAGATAAAAACGCGTCTTCCGGCTGTGCAAATACGACAAAAGCAATGTAATCATCATCCGCAGCAGCAGCTTCAACATCTTCGCCATGTGTATCGGTCACGAATCGTAATTCCCCACGGTGTCATCTTCTTCTTCGTCCTCAACGTCCTCGAACGTTGGCTTCTTCTTGATCAACTCTTGTATGTCCACACACGACATGCAATCTTTTTCGCATGGCGTCATTGGCGTGATGGTTCTCAAAGATATTAGGAACATATGTGTTATCTTGTACATCGGGAGCGATGTAAGCATCATCTTGTTGTGCAACTTCATTAAACGAATTCCTCTTCTCAAACCTTTGCAATACTCTCCAGTCATCGCTACGTGCAAATGCGTCTTCCAAGAAAAATATATGTGTTGCTTGATTTGCCAAAATAAAAGGCTCGTTGGTCTGGTACGCCGCCTTGACATTGATGGATTTGAAATAATCATCAGCTCTAGATTTTGCGATCCTGGAAAACAGGTTATACCAACGATAGCACAACAGAAGCACACACCGATGATCCTCGAAACTGGAGATACACTGCAACAGAACAATGTCTGTTATGTTAGCATACATTTCAGTTGTCTCTTTGTCATACGTATCCGTGCTCATGATGGCACTGTTTTGTGTCTTCTTGCCTTCGTCTCGTGCAAGGTGTTGTAGCGCACATCTCCAACAACATAAGATTCATAATGTCTTACCCGAGTATCGGGACCCATTTCTAGTGAGTAAAGGGCATCATCAACTGCCTGCCCATCCTCCGCATCTTCTTAACCTATGGTTAGAAAATAGACAAGCTGATCATCTTATGTACTCAATATATTAAAAAACTGGCGGTGCACTTCAAAAGCTTACATGGTTCTTGAACCATTTCGCAAATCTGCCATAACCGGTTTGTCAATATTTCTTGGATTTTGCGGCGGTAACTCCTCTTTGTACATGCTGCACAACATAGTGATCGCGTCAAACATCTAAATATATAAGAATGTGCTGCAAGTTTAGTAGATTACGATGTATAAGCTGCAAAGATCGCACTTAGTTGATATAAGGTAGTATCTCGTGATGCTTATTCAACACATACCAAACCATTTTGTCCAAATCTTTAGGTTTGTCCACTTGTCGACTCTTCCCTGTAACTCGAACAGAATAATCGAAAACATTGAGCCTGGGATTGTCTTCACCCACCTCTTTGCTAAGATGATCAGCTGTTTCAATGTATTTTGAACAGAATGTCAACATACGTAGCAATGTAGGCCTCTGCAATGGAACCCTCGGGTCTAGCTCTGTTCCTAACATAGCCCTTGAAAGTGCCTAGCTGCCTTTCAATAGGGTACATCCAGCCATACTGTATTGGACCTCTAAGTAGTGCCACATCAGGTAAATGAACAGCCAAATGCACCATCACATCAAAGAAGGCTGGAGGATATATCTTCTCAAGGTCGCAAAGGATAGTTGGTATCTTGTCTCTAAGACGCTCCAAAGCATCTATCCTGATATTTCTACTGCAGAGTTCACGAAGAATTGTCCCAACTCAAAGAATCGCTCAGTATAAGTCAGGGCGGCCCAATCCTCTAAGGATAACAGATAAAACCCTTTGAAGTAGGGCGTGCCAGTCATGAGTTTTCAACCCTTGTACCATGTTTCAATATGCACTGACTCTCCTTTCAGGGTTGGAAGCAAATCCATGTGGGAATCTCACACGTGACAGGACCTCATGAAATTCTTTTCTTTTTACCTTGTCCAAGGCATTACACAGCTGGTGCCATATCCCGTGGTTTACCTTCATCTTGCACTGCAAATCCTTTCTCGATACCAGTGTGTATCAAATCAATCCCTAGATTTTAAGGTATCTTTCGTCTTGCCTTCAATGTTAAGAAGTGTGCCGATAATGTTGTCACATATATTTTTCTCGATGTGCATCACATCAAGATTATGCCGCAGATCCAAATCTTTCCAATACTCCAAGTCCCACAAAGTGGACTGCGGGTAAACAATAATCTCTTTTCTACCGTGCCACGCTTCCTTTTCCGCTACCATTACCAGGATGGTTTCATGGTGTAATATGCCTGACCTTCTCTAATTCCACTTGCAACTCATCGGCGGTGAGCCTCTTTGGCGCATCATGGTTTTCATGCTTTGCATTGAACACATGTCTTCGGTATTTTCTAGGATGCGGCTTGTCCTTGGCAAGGAAGCGGCGGTGTCAATGTAACAGATCTTGCTAAGTATTGCGTGTAATGACGGACTCTGTCACAGCGAACACATGCATTGTAACCATGTGTCTTCATACGACATAGTGCCCAAAGCCGGATAATCATGGATGCACCAAATTACAACAGCACGCAGAAAGAAATCAGCTGGTGGGCTACTATATAGGTCTCGAGAGAGAACACCCTTCCATAGATGTTGAAGTTCCTCCACAAGGGGCTCCATGAACAAATCAAAATCCTTTCCAGGACTTTTTGGACCTGGGATGAGCAAGGCCATCATGTAGTTTGATTCTTTGGTGCAGACATTTGGAGGCATGTTGTAAGGAATAACAAGCACTGGCCACATGCTATATGTGGCGCTCTGGTGGCCAAATGGGTTAAATCCATCTGAAGCTAAGCCAAGTCTAATGTTTCTCGGTCGTGACAAACTCTTTGTGTTTATCATTGAAGCTTTTCCACTCACTACCATGAGATGGATGGCTCATTACATTCTGATCTCTGTACTCTTGGTTCCTAGAATGCCACAGTACATCCTCTCTTGTTTCAGCATCATGAAACAACCTCTGCAATCTTGGTGTAATTGGAAAATGTCTCAGAACATTATGAGGAACCCTCTTCACAGCATCGCCATCTTTCCATCTTGATGATTTGCATTTCGGGCATTCACTTAAGTTGGCATAATCCTTCCGGAACAGAACACAATTATTCTTACAAACATGGATCATATCATATCCAATTCCAACTGCACGAAGGAAATTCTTCATTTTACTGTAGGTGTGTGGCAGCTCAGACGCATCTCGGAAAGATTTGCGGAAAGCAGCCAACATCGCATCAAATGATTTGTTGGTCATCCACTCAGATGTCTTCACCTAAAGAAAGATGACCATAGCTGAGAATACTGACAGCTTATTTCCTGGGGTGACAACAACATTGCATTGTTCCAACATGCGGGCCCACCATTTTTCTTCTGCAGGTGAAAGTTCACGGAATGCACGAGCATTTCGTAGCATTGTTTCAATGTTGGTCAAACTCACTGGCTCCGCCACCACCTCCTCCTCCTCCTCTTCCACTTGAGCATCAGGCAGATCAAGATGGTGGTCTGCTGCTTCCACGTAGTCAATAACATTGACGTTCACAGCTTCACCATGATGAACCCACCTAGTATATGTGACCGACATCACATACAAGTGTAGATGATTTTGCACAGTTATTTGGGGTCTTGTAACTGAATTCATACAAGCTGCTACTGCAGGCGAGAGCACATCTGATTTTGGACCACCGTACTCAGCTCTAATAAAGTTCATGAAGTTTTCAACCCCCTCGACATATGCAGCGGAGAATCTTCGAACAGAAGTTATCCAAGTCTTGTCATCTGTTAGACATACAAATTAGTTCTTCTACTAGATATTACAGGAAAAACATATATGCTTTTTTATGAAGTCCAGAAAAAAATACCTAGGTCGATGTCTAAAGCTATGGCAAGATATTTGGACGAGCAGATCTAAGTAATGAAATATATGTAAAGCTAATTTAGCAAACAGATCTTAGTGCTAAATTATGGCAGGGTGTTTCAGCAGTCAATGAGCCCGAGCACACAGCCATCAAACTATCGAAGGCCATCGCAACAACAAAGATCGAGTATAAAACAGTGTAGAGATATTTCACCTAACAGATTGGCTACTAGACTATGGCAATCTACGTCACAGTAAATATATGGCAGGATATTTTAGCAACTAATCGGCCTTGGCATGCCATCTCAGCTAAGCAGATTGAGTGCAGAACAGGGCAAGGAAGCTTCTTAAGCAGAGCATATTGACAGTAAACTACTTCGACAAACAGTGAGATTAACAGCGTCTATCAGCTAACATTCAGTGCTACACCGACATGAACGGGGCCTCAGTCTAGAATGCGCGTACCGTGGGAGAAGCTGACCGCCGTGTGTCTCCACACGAACGTCGCCAGTGGTGGCGGCGCTGACCGCCATGAGCCTCCACAAGAACATAGCCCGGTGGCGGCGCGGCTGAAGGGCGGCGATCTCTGAGAGCGTCTTGTGGGAAGCGAGAGGATCGCCGTCGTCCCTCGACGAACATGGCGCCCGGCGCACGGCAGCGGCGGGGAGGGCGGCTTTGGCGGGCGAATGGAGTGGAGGGAGGCGGGGAGGGTTTGGGGAATATTTGGACGAAGAAGGCGGTTGAATCGAATTTGGGGGGAATTTTTGTGTGTGTGTGGGGGGGGGGGGGAGGATTTTCGCGCGGTGGGCGGGGGGAGTTTGGCGCATGGTCGGTTTTTCCAAGTGCAGTCCCACATGTCAGTGAAGAGGCAAGCCGAATCGCGTTCCGTTTCCGTGAGCCGTGTGCAGGACTGAGCGTGTGTGCAATGCAATCACGACGCGACGAAGTGCTGAGTGTACCGCCTTTTTCCTTTTTAAACTAGGTGCTTCGCCCCTCAAAAAAATGTTGCTTCGCGATCCATCGATACTACTACTAGTAATCCGGTAATCCCGGCTAAAACGGCGCGGCCGGGTCTTTTCCAGCGATATCTTTGGGAGGTTGGCTTAGTTGGGTTTTTAGATTTGTCTCGGTTCAATAAAAAGCAGAGTTTGTGATGATGGTGTGCCTGTCATCCTGCAATATAGGCCGTCCGATCTATATCTTACGGATAGGAAGGTTACTATGACTATTTAACCGCACTCCTCTCCACATTTGCAGATAAGGCTTTCCCTCGTTCATCCTTTTCTCCCACAAGATCTTGATCTTCCGTGCACTAGTACTCCTACAATATGTATATTATTGTGAAAGTTTATATACACCGGCCGAGATTAATGCAAACACGGCAGATTTTCATTACATTTCGAACTTTTATAATACAGAAAAATAAAAGAAACCCGACCCTAAACCTATTCTCTGGCGGCGACCGGCGTCCTCCATCTATGATCTCCATCTACGGGGGAGGGGTTCAAGACCCGTGAAGTGAAGGTGCGGTCTTCGGCGAGGAAAAGTAGAACACGGGATACGGACCGGCCAGTTGGCACACCATGCCCTGCCGCCTCCCATGCCCTACTCATCCTCGGAGGAGTCCCCGACCTCGGCGGTGCCGGACGTTGGACGGCGGCAAGTAGAACGCGTGGCTGACGGTGCTCCCGTCGTCGGCCGCCAGCGTGGCCACCGCTTGTGCGGTCGTGTCCGCATCCGGCTATGCCGCTATTGCGTCACGAGAGGCGACTTGAGCGAGGGCGGCGACCTCGAGATTCATCCCTGAAGACAAGCTCTCCCGCAGAGCGTTCGCACTTGTGGTCATGGCGGATGTGGTGTCAGGTAGGAGGACGATGCGCTATGGTGTGGAGGTTAGCTGGGCGTTGCCGCTTTAAGTAGTGCATTCCGATGAGGCCAAGCGTCCGGGTGCGTCATTAAGTCGCCGGAGTTGGTTCCTCGGGCACCGAGCCTCTTAACGACGACATACGAACGGACAGCATGAATGCGGGCAGCTGGCGCCCATTGAACGCACCGCGCGACGACGCGAGGGACGAGGGCTTTGGTGTGCCAGGGTAGTCAGCTGCGGTCATGGCAACGTTGGAGATGCCCTTTTCTCAAATGCGATCCCCGCATGTTATTGAAAAAGCAAGACGGCCAGGCATGGTCTCAGGTCCAGAGGATGCAGTTGGCCGTGCTACACCACTCCGCGGACGCGTCACGGCGCCCCGTGCATCCGCAATGAGCCGGGTGTTGGGGTGTGTTTGGATTGTGGCCAAAGTGCACCTTACCAAAATTTTGGTCATGACCCAAAGCTTGGTCTTTGTTTGGATGGTTTCCATTTCTTTGGCATGCCAATGAACTCTAGCCAACTCTAGTTCATTTTTCTTGCCAATGTCGGCCAAATCATGGGCAACCAATACCTCAACCAAAATTTTGGCTACCCAATGCTTTGATGGGGCAACCTTGGGCACAAACCAAACATACCGTTGGTCGTGCCACAGCACAAACGCCACCCTCGGCACACTGAAACCGACCGTGTCTATCGACGATATGAGCGTGTCGCTCACCGCGGTCGCCGTGTCCAGAGGCGGTGCTGGAGCTGCGCCCGTTGTTGGCCCCAAAGACCCACATGAACGGTTGTCGGTGGCGAGGAGGTCGTGGGCCAGCTCCTCCATTGGACTAGTCCGCGCTACGTCGTCCCGATGGGTGTGCCCCACATGTCGGTTTCCCTGTTTTCCCGGCGATATTCAAGCGTCAGTGCTCCGCGTTGCACATTAGGCCTTTCACTATGTAGGCCAAGCGAGACAACTTATTGTTTATTTGAGCCGTTCAAGTGTAATCATGTGACGTATGCTTGTTTCTCATTCCTCTCCAACCCTCTTCTCCATCGATCATGTCGCCCTCCAGTTGAGTCCATCCTCCCGCATGCCTCATGTGAACATTCCGATGAGTATCATTCGCATGTACCCACCCTAGTCCTCTTTCAATAGATCTCTGGACCCCGAGAAGAAATCGAGAGGGAATGAGTGGGGGCACGTGATACCTAAAGCGGATTCAAAATTTTGAACCGGTGATCATAGCATCCGCAAATCATATATAAAGGGTATTCAATGTTCGTTTCGTTTTTGAACATACAATATACTCCCTCCTATCCTTTCTACCTTACATATAAGTTTTATGTGTAGTCAAAGTATCTCTACTATGATAAAAAAAGGTATCAACAATCAACAACGCCCAATCAATATAGATAGATACGTACGTACTCCTAGATTTGTACTCGAGATGGTTTCCAATTTGACTATTGACAAGATTAATAGTACTCCTTTCACATAGGTGAGTAAGTCATCTTAGGCTGTGCACCGTGACCAAGGAGGAGGGGAAAACGAGAGACATTATGTTTATTTGCTAATTAATAGTATTGCATGCAATGAACTAACCACTGCATGTCATGTTTGATAGTCTCAGGTCATTAAAAGCATGCACACCCTCATCTCTTATTGGTTTATATGTCAAGAAACAAGAAACGAGGTAGAAGTTAATGCCCCGCGCCTACGTGTTTTGGGATTATTTGGTTTTTGTAAGATGACTTACACACCTAGATGGAGGGAGTACATGATATCATTGGAAACTCCTTTCACATACGAAATTGACCATATGCTTTGTGTAAGTTGCATGTCATATATTATTACTCTAACATTTGGTCAAAGTTAGCCTCGAAAAACGCATTAGACCATGTATGCTTTGTGTAAGTTGCATGTCATATATTATTACTCTAACATTTGTGTAAGTTGCATGTCATATATTATTACTCTAACATTTGGTCAGAGCATAGTGGAAGTGGATCCTCTGGCGTAGGTATCCCTGCCTTACCCTCCCTTTCGGTCACTTACTGGCGGACCCCATGCTTGCTAGGCCCCGCATGTCAGTTACTCAATGGGTTCGGCCACGTCAGGGGATCCTCATCCATAGTATACTCCCTCTGTTTTTATTTACTCCGCATAAAACGGAGGGAGTAGTGGTATAATAAATGACGCGGGCGAGGGAGGGGGAGGGACGTCGGTTTGCTCTCAACTATGGTCCCACAAGCGAGCGAAAATGCAAGACGAAGCGTGTTCCATCCGGTGAGCGACGTGGAGGGTCCAGCGTTCCGGGATGCAACGTGAACGCGGCAAGTGCGATGTACAGTCAAAACCGATTGACCGGTCGTCACCGGAACCACTATTCACACTAGAACCTTCGCTACTCGGCCTACGCCAGCCACTGCCCTAAAACCACACCAAATCTCCAGCCCATTCCCCCACCTTTCGATCCCCTAGACCGCATCAAGCGTCCCCTAGTTCGCCGGAAAGCCATGGTGCGCCGCAAGATCACTTACTACAAGATGTCGGCCGGGCGCCGCAGAAATCGCGGCGGCGGTCGGGCGCCATAGACCCGTTCCCAAGCTCGCTGCGGCGGGCCAATCCCGAGTTCTTCGGAGCCAAGCTACGAGGAGGAGGAAGCCGATCAATGTTCACTGCAGAGGTCGCGGCGCGAAGGCCCCGATGGGTATGAGGCGATGGGCGTCGACTTCGTGCGGCGTCCGAGTCCCCATGGTGCAAAGCGGACCAGCGGTTCAACATGGCAATACTAAAGGAGGACCCGGGAGGCGAGGCTCAACTTCGGCGTGGAAGCGCGCGCATGCCGCTGCCATCGAGGCTCTCCTGCAGGCGGAACCGGATGTCATGGATGTGAACCGGGCGGCGGAGGCTCAACTTGAGGCGGAGCGCGCGGATGCCGCTGCCATCGAGGCCCTCCTGCAGGCGGAACCGGACGTCCTGGACATGAACCGGGCGGCAGAGGCTCGACTCGACGCAGAGGCCGTGGATGCCGCTCTCATCGACGCCCTCCTGCGGGCGGAACCGGAAGTCCTAGACTTGAACCGGGCGGCAGAGGCTCGACTCGACACAGAGCGTGCGGATGCCGCTCTCATCGGCGCCCTCCTGCAGGCGGAACCGGAAGTCCTTGACTTGAACCGGGCGGCGGAGGCTCGACTCGACGCGGAGCGCGCGGATGCCGCTGCCATGGAGGCCCTCCTGCAGGCGGAACCGGACGTCCTCGACTTGACCGGGCTATGCTCTCGTCCATGCAGAGCGCCCGCACGCTCCGCTTGAACGAGTAGCTGGAGGCCGAGGACAACCACGGTGCGGAGACACACGTCGGCAGCGACGGCTGGTTCACGCCGATAGCCAAACACGACGAGGCCGTCTCTTTCCGCGAGCAGTGATAGTTTTTCTTTACGTTGTTGTTTTTATTATTATGGATCTTTTGCTGTGTAAAAACATACTATTTGTTATGCAAGTCGCCTGAGTCTACCATTTCAGGCGGTTGGATGAATATCATACGTCTCCTAACCCTTCTTTCCTTCTTCCTCACCTCTTCTTCTTCCCCAACAGACCACCGCACGGGCCGTACGGATACTCCGGTTGGATAAACATACTCTATGAACGAAAATTATGTCTCAGCGATAGGATGGCTGAGTTTGGTTAGTTCACATGCGACAGCACGTGTCAGTGAGGGTGTGTTCCCTTGGTTGGGTTTGCGGCGTGCAGGAGCGACCGTGTGAGGGTGCGGTGCGACTGCGACAGCCATGCGCAAGTGTACCTCCTTCTCATTTTGAAAATTTTAGGCAAGTTTGGCAAAAATGTGTGGCGAAGTTTGGCAATGAAAGGCCTAGACCCAAACAGGATAAGTACGTACTACCTCTGTCCGGGTTTATTGGTCCCTATTGTATTTCGTGCCAAATTTTGACCATAGATTAAACTAAGAAAATGTTCATTCATGTCACCAAACAATATATTTTTCAAAATTATGTTCAAATACGAATCCAATGAGATAATTTTTCTTGACATGCATTAACATTTTGTTAGTTAAATCTTTAGTCAAAATTTGGCACAAACTATAAAAGGGACCTACAAACTAGGACGGAGGTAATGCGTACTAAAATACTAGTGTTAAAAAAGAAAGGCGGGGTTTTCCTTGATACAAATCCTTGTTTCACGTGTCAATTAATGTGTATTTTTTTCTCGAAAGACCAAAGAGCTAACCATCTCACTCCTCATCGCTTGATTAATGCAGCGCCATGCAAACGAACCTTCTCACTTCCGCATGCATGCAGGGGATATTAATGTCCTTGGTTGCTAACCCCATTAATTTTGCTTCGATTAGTGTTAGTGGCCCTTTGAAAATTGTCATTTTGATATACTGGTATTGTGTACAAAAAAATGGAGGTAGTAACTATATTTGAATTCCTTGCCCATTGCGGTGACGTCGACGAATTATTTTTGTGGTTTGGCGAAGTGCATTCGACGGAGAACACCATTGAGGGAGACCACGGTAAGTCGTTCATGAAGTGCCGCTTTGCAAGCCGAGACAACCGCCTTATTTGCATCCAGGAAGTCCTTTACTAGTACTACTACTAGGAGTACTAGTGCGGTGAGATGGTTTCTCGAAGAAGGCGATGGAGAAGCGGAGTCAGCGAAGAGTGAAATGATAGTTGCTTCGTCCGTGCTTTGTGATTTGACGCCTCACTGCTTTGTGATTTGTGATAGAAGGGACATGGAAGTAGACTCTATGCTCTATACTGTACTACTCCTACATGCGTCCAAGCATGGGAGAAAGAGGAGAGACCTTGCGTTTTTCTATTCCTTCAATCAATCAATCAGGGAGCTTCGGTTCCATCTTTTTGTCTTTGGCAACGCCGTCCACAATGGTTCCCACGATGCCAAAAGCTATTTTCACATTTGGCTACACATTGTGGATGCCCTTAACCGTACCACTTGGTTTTGCTCCTGTGTGCTATCTATACAAATCTCAATTATATTGATCTAAAAAATTATAGAATCAAAGATTAGTAAAAGGAGGTGATTTTGCGCGGATGGCGGGGGAGGTTTCTTATTTTCGGAGGACGTTGTCCTGGCGGTTTGCTAACATGCGGTCCCACGTGTTAGTGCTTTACCAAGCTGATCCGCGTCCCACATGAGGCAGAAAAATGGCAGAAGCAACACGTGGTTAAGTTGAAGATGATGAGGGAGAAGCGACCAAGCTGATCCACGTCCCACATGAGGCAGAACAACGGCAGAAGCAACACGTGGTTAAGTTGAAGAAGATGAGGGAGAAGCGGATTCAGCAACGAGTGAAATGATGGTTGCTTCGTCCCTCCAACTTATTTTTTAGCATTATTAGCCGTCCCTCCAACTTAACTGCGGGAAAGGTGCAGCTTTGTGATTTGACGCCTCATTGCTCATTACTACGCCGGGCGCCATGACTGGGTGCTTCACCCGGCTGCTTTCTGTATTTGTATTCGGTATGTACGTGGACCGGTAGCTTGATGTCCCACATGTCGGCGAAAGGGACTAGAAGATTTATGAAGCGAGCGCTCCACTCTTACGACGGAGGAGTAGACGACACGACGGCCTAGTGAACTGTCACTTGTACTGTATAGTACTATAGTTTTGCTGTTTCACACGATCCATCAATACAAACCCTATTAAACCGGAAAGGGCGAGATTTTTCCCACGCGGTAGATGATACTGGCCATACATTTCAAAGGCAATTTTAGTGTATGCAAACTGAATAATTATAAGTAACAATATGATATCTAGTAAAACTAAAAACACATATGATTTATTTTGTTAGAGTGTAGTAGTAGTGTTGTATTGCATAGTTGTTAGATGTAACATGCGAGAACGTGTAGAGATGTAGTTTTGGAGGGCCTACAGAGAGAAAAGCATATTACGGTCACCGAACTTCAGAATAAGCTGATTACGGTCACTATATACATTTTGCGGTGATTATCCGGTCACTTGCTCACAGTTCAACATCGGATTGCACTCTGTTGACCGGCCAAATAGACTGCGTGGCGCCATGTTGACTAGTTAAATTGACCACGTTCCTTGTGGGTCCCACCTGTCAGTTCGCATAGGGAAAAGGTCAGATAAACACAAATTCTGTGGTAGCGACAAGGCTCCAACCCGTCTTGTGAGAATCACTGGTTGTGTATGTGTCTGCCGGGGCTGATGTGTGCTCATGCATGTGTATGTTGAGCACTTGAGCGTGAGAGTGTGTGTTGGTCGTGTGGTGTACTGGTGTGTGCATGCATGCGTGTGTGTGTGTGTGCGTGTGAGTGTTGTGTGCGTGCGTGGCTGCGTGTGTACGTGTGAGTGTTGCGTGCGTGCGTGGGTGCATGTGTTTGTGTGACTGTTGCGTGGATGGAGTTCGTGTGCATGCGTGCATGTGTGTATAATCACCACGCCAGCTCCTGTGTGTCAAAACAGATGGCTCAGCATACCAATACAAGGCCACCTTGTCCGCTGTGCCCGCGGTCATGACTTCGCACCACCGTCAAAATATTTTTTTGTCGTTTGTTTTCATTCTTACTAGCAAGATGCCCGTGCGTTGCACGTAACATCAAGATGCATTTGTATGACTTGTTTATCTTGTGAGAGAAAAGGATGAACGAGGGAAGGCCTTATTTGCAAATGTGGAGAGGTGTGTGGGTACCTTTTTTTGCAAAACTGCCATAGTTTCTTTCCTATCCGTCAGATATAAATCGGATGGCCTATATTGCAGGATGGCAGGCACACCATCATCACCAACTTTGTTTTTTTATAAGAGTATATTTTATGTATTTTATAATAGTGTAGATGTAGAGTAGATACAAGTCGACAGGTGGGCACGATGTTAGTGAGATAATGTGATTCAACACCAGATTAGGTGCCACGTGGAGCGTTCAACTGGTCAACTAGTCATGTCATGAGCAAATACAAAGTTGTACGGTGAGCCCGTGGATCGTATAATAACCACTAAGCGTAAGCGGTGACCGTAATGAGTGGATTATGAAGTCCAATGTATGTATCGTGCTTTCACTTCAAATACAATGATCGTCATTGCATATATCGCGAGAGAAAGATGAAACAGCGTGAATTTTCTTGGGGCTTACTTTTTAGAGGACATGGAGATAGTTTTGTGTGCATACGTGAAAGGCGTGGGGGGGTATCACGATGGAGAGAGAGATGCTCTTTGTTTCTCTTTATTATGACTAACTTTGTATATAGTATAAAATATACAAATTCATAGTCTTGGAATAAATATCATTGTGGGCACAATGCAATGCAAATTAGTGTTCGTACTCCTCCATATAACTTTGTAATGTTGTATATATGTAGAAACTCTAAAATAATTTTTTGGCCACACTTTATTCAAAAGGAATGTTGTATGCGAAATAAACGTGAAGAGAGGGCTTTTTAGATCAATAGGAGTGCGTGATGTAACATGTGTGAATGTGTAGTTGATGCATTTGGCGGGGCCTAGAGAGGTACGTGTGTGTATTACGTATTCGAGAGGGGCCGACGGGGGGGGGGGGGAGGAGAGATAGCACGAGAAATGAGGGTGGTCTAGAGAGAGAGACGAATATGACGCCACGACAAGAGATTCCATTCCCTTGAGTGTGTATATGCAAGGGGGGAGGGAACAGAGGCACCAGGAGAATTTTTCTGTGTGTGTGGTGTTTGTTTTGGTATGTGTGGGTGTGAGAAGATAATGAGACGTGGGGGCAGAGGGTGTGTCACCGCGTGAGGTCCGGTGGGTCGTGGTGAGGCCCTTTGTTCGGTTCCGTCCTGCGCCACATTGGTCGGCCCATGACACATTTAGGAAGACCCATGGATGACTAGTTGTACAAGACAAAGATAGCAGAATTGTGAAGGACTCTGTGTCCACTGACAAAGCCGGCTAGGATTTGTAAACTTAGGTTCTCGGACTAAGGTAACCCCTCTATCTCTGATATTACTATTCAGCCAACCTAACTTTAAGGGGCATCCTACAGAATGCTCTGCTAGAATCATACTCGTCGATTAGGAAGAGAGGTGTGAGATAATGCGTGAGAGACAGGCGTAAAGATAATGTGCGTACATGAGACACATAGGCAGGTCCATGTATATAGAAAGGGTCGATGAGTATTGTGCGTGTGTATGTTTGCGAGAGGAAGAGTGCTTGTGATAAAGGTTAGTGAAAACAGTTGTAAATGGTTACGAGAGGGAGGGAGGGTTATATCTAGAGAATATGTGTGATAAAGACACCTCGGGAAAGAGTGTGTGAGCATGTGTGAGAGACCACCGATGGAGAGTGAAACTACATGTAAAAGACTGCTCTACACATTGATTAAAGATATAAATTGTATCCAAATATTAGGATGGGATCATGATATTTGCAATTCGCGTAAGGAGCGGTTATTGATCCATCAGACATCTAGATTCTATCGAATTTGAGCATGTCTATGTTATTATTTGACACAATTGATCCACATAGTTAGTATTTTGAACTCCAGACAATGCATCGCTTTAGCAATCGAATATAAACGTGAGTATAGTTCATGTTGTGTGTGTAAAGCACATTATACATACGAAAAGTTACACAATGGACATTTATAAATAGCTACCTATGAACTAGCATACATTTGAATTCAACCTAAGGTGGTTTAAAAAATCGAATTCAACATGAAGTCCATTCAATTATTTGAATTTGATATCATGGCATTCGTAAACCATACCTAAACTATGGGGGTACCAATCTTTGCTCTGATTTTGTACATAATAGCATATGTAGTCGTGTACAAAATAGATTCAAATTTAGCTCCTCCATTCCAAAATAATCGTAGTTATAGGATTTTCAAGTGTCAAAATTCAAAAGGAAGCGGATAATTTAATGAGGTTTTCAAACATACAAGGTCAAATATAACGTTGTCTATTTAGGTCAATCCTCATAGTTCAAGAGTACTCTAAACGTGAATGCTTGTGTTTCAGAATTTCGAACGAAGCGCCAGAAGAGCCTCAACTCGCCCGAAACCGCGTGAGACCAATGTTTGGTAGTACAAGGAAATTACTTTTCTAATAACTTCGACCTATGAAACCTACCTGCCCGACGTCCAAAGGTCTAAACCGGAGTAGGTTTGTAGCTTCATCTAGACGCCACGCAACCGCCTCCGAAAAACATTCATACACAATGGCCGCCTAAGCACACATACGCGCGGCCGAAATCGCTCCCGCCCACTATTTGGGACACCTGGGATTACCATCCTACCCCCGACCCTTGATGAGTCCGAAACTTAAGAGGGGCAAAGTTTGTACTTTCCCCAAATTTCAAACAAGCGTGTCCCATCTTCTGTTCAAAAAGCCAAAAACAAGCGCGACCAGGACGAAACATGGTTCCCCCACCCGTCTGATTCCCCATTCACGTACTCCGTGGGTGCCAAAACTACCTCTCCACCAGCCATGAAACCCGGCGTCCTCCGTCCGCCACCCCATCCCACCCATCAACCGCCGCCTCCTTCATCACGGAGCCGATACCGACAGCGTCGTCGTCCACCGCAAACCTCAACCGCATAGCGCCCTCCACGGCTAGTAGTTGAAGCCGAGGCCGATCCATCCGTACCCGAGCCAGTTCAACCACGCCGTCCTGTGCCTCACCGCTGCCGCTCCAACTTCGCCACCCACCACCTCACCGGAGCTGTTCCTGCTACGCCGTCCTTCGCCGCCTCGGATCTGCTTCCCCTCCACCGACATACAGCCACGGCAACACAGTCAATAATTTGTCCATGGGTTCGTCCAAGCCTGCACCCTCCAGAACATCGGTTTCCCCGGTAAAAACAAGAAGATCGGCGCGATATGTGGAGGTGACCACACCGGCAACCGAAAAAGGTACTCCTCTTCCCTTATTCGTGCAAATCTTATGTCTCTGCTTGCACGGCATTCATCCCACAGAAGACACTAGTTGACCGCTTCTTCTTGATACTAGATGTTCCTAGTAACTCGCGATGCACAAGGTTTCTCCTCATATACTATTTCACCTTAGCTAGAGGTCCGTCGCCCCCCTGAATTTCAATTTCGGGCTAGTTGATTCCCCATTAACGGAAGCATTCCCGGCGTAACATGCGCTTAGTACGACTATTACGCCGGGAAGCAGCGCCTATAGTGTTTATCTTAGGGTGTCTGTGGCCTAGAGCTCTGGCGCCCGATCCGGAGGTCGGCCGGGATTAAAGGGATGGCTTGGGGCGCTGCCAAGCTCTGGCGGTGGTGTGAGGTCGATGGGAGGGCGGGCGGCGGAGGCACGGGTCTGGGCAGTGGTCGCTGGCGGTTCGTGAAAGATAAATCAGCAGTGTTGGCGGGAGGTAGACGAAGGCCATTTGCCCATTCCTTATAGATCGGACGGTTCATTAAAAAATCGACTGACCTATTTATTTTCAGTCGACTGCTATCTTATATATGACCACATGTGGTGGTATGCTGGAGGAGTACCTGCATTTCTTGTGCTCATATATTACAAAATCATACGGAGTAGAATCTACTTTTGTTTGCCAAGAAATGTTGTAGAGCTATCATATGTCTCCTATCATTTATTTTTAAGCCACCTGCTATCTGCTACTTTTTACGATTGCACTAGTTACGCACACACTTCACCCATACTCTCACTATTGTGTTTTTATGCAAGGGTATTTGAGACTCTCTGCGAAGAGAAGCAACAAAGAAAAGAAAGAAGTCGCTCCAGTTTGGTATACGGGTAGGCAAGACACGCGTTACAACGCTATAAAGTGCGATGTCGTGACGGAGGCAGTAGCGTAGCTCTGTAGTTGATGACCTCGCCGCAATGAACCACCATCCGGTGCTTGCTTTAACCCGGCGTTGTCATATGTGGTTGCATGTTGGTGTCTAACTTGTATTGAAAGGCGAAGTCGGTCTTTATTAAGATAAGGAAAGATATTTTTTACATGAACCACCATCCGTGAGCACCGGAAGACAAATAGCTAGTCAGGGAGCCTTTGGCCGAGCGATGACAAGCCCAGAAAAGACATTCATCACCTGGAAGCCAACTAAAAAGCCGCGATGGTGGCGAAGCATCCCGCCTCCCACCAGGCTCTCAGGTCCTAGATGATCATGTTCACCACTCCAGCGGATGTCTAGCTTGTATTGCTTCCAATTTGGTTAAATTGCATCTGCTTAGCTTACACATTATACATTTGAATATGACATGCCTTTACATTTTTGGTATATACTAGTACATACGTGTATTAACCATGTTCTTACATCAAACTAATGTTCTTGTGGATCCCTCATCAATCACTTATGACGAGGCAGCCGGGCAAGGGGACTACTCCTCATTAAAAGAATGCAGCGTCGGCCTCCGACATGATTCTCAAGAAAGCGAAATGCTAGATGAAGATAGTGAGCGTAGCTACGTAGTTGATTACAACATTTCCCTACACTAGCATTGCAGGTGCTTGCTCTAACTTGGCAGCGTGATATGTGGTTGCATGTTGCATATGGTGTCTAGATTGTAATTCTTCCAACTTTGGTTAAACTGCATGTGCTAGTCTGCTTAGCTTATACTCTGTAAATGTGACATTATACTGTTAATGTGACATGCCTTCCTGTATTTAGTACATAGTACATCTGTCTATTAAGCATGTCCTTACATAAAACTATTGTTTTTCTGTATCCCGCATCAATCAATATGACGAGACACCTTTAGTATACGCAGTGCGATATTAGTTGCATCTTCCATATGATTTATAGCATGCGCTGCTTCTAATTTGTTGAAATTCCATTTATGATGGGGCGCTTTTAACTTGGCAGTCATATTGGTTGCATCTTTCATGTGGTGTCTAGCTTGCATTGCTTCTTATTTGCTGGAATGGTTTACGCTTAGTTTACACAAACAGTTGTGAACATGCCATGTCGTCCTGTTTTTCGTACATATTCCATCCACGGTATCATGTGTTTGCCTTACATCAAAGTAGTGATTGTCAGTATCATGCATGAATGAGTTTTGAAGAGAGAATTTTATTGCTTTTTCTTGTCGGTTTTACTTGACAATTCAAAATCAATAAAGCGGAAGGAAGTTAGCAAGGCAGCGGATAAAGGTGCTCCTTCCAAACGGAGGGCCTCTCTGATTTCTACTCCTCCACACCCCCAAGATGATTTCGGGACAACACATGCATAGACACTCAACAAAGCTGTGTTTATGATGAGCACGTCTCCCCTAGTGCAGCATCACTTTGGTGCTCCCTCTAACTTGGCACTATTATATGTGGTTGCATGTTATGTGTGATGTCTAGCTTGTATTCTCGCTAATTTTGTTGAATTCCATCTGCTTACTTTACACATTATACTTGAATAAGACACGTGTTCTGTTTCTAGAACATACAATATCATCTATCACACCATGTTCTTACATCAAATTACTACTGTTGTGTAACTTTTGCAACAATCACTTATCATAAGACACGTTTGACTTGGTGTGATATAGGTTACATATCACATTCTTTTCTAGCTTGTACCACTAATTTGTTGAAATGGCACTTATGACGAGACAGTTTTAACTTGGTAGAGTGATATTATTTGCATCTTTCATATGGTGTCTAGCTTTCATTGCTTCTAATTTGTTAAAATGCCTTCTCCTTAGTTTACACATCATAAGCTGTGAATATGCAATGCTGTGAATATGCAATGGCACTAATGACGAGAGACCTCTAACATGGTAGTCGATGTTGTTTGCATCTTGCATATGATTTATTTCTTATCTTGCTTCACATTTGTTTAAACGCCATTTATCTTTGAGACAACATTAACTAGGCGAGAGCAATATTTGTAGCATCTTTCATATGGTGTCTACCCTCCATTGCATTGCTTCTAATTTGGTGAAATGTCTTCTTCTTAGTTTACACATCATAGTTACGGTTATCTCTTCCGTCCTATTTTTCATACATATTACATCCTCCTATCATGTGGTTGTCTAACATCAAAGTTTTATTAAATGCGCATCACGCATCAATTTGTTACGAAGAACTAAATTTTATTAGTTTTTCTTGTCGGCTTGACTTAACATGGCACGAGAAAGAGGAAGAAAGCAGAGAATGGCAGGGAATGAGAAGCGGATGAATCCTGCAGATTCTGCTTGATGCGATGGTGCAATAGAAGGTGAAAGTCCAGCGGAAAATTCTACAAACACGGCATCCCATGCTACACGAACTGCAAAAAAGCCAAGCGAAACAAATAGCTGCCACCAAACAAGTAGAGACAGCCCTAGTTCTTGCAACACCTACCACAGTACTACGGTACCACGACATACTCGTGCGTCAAATGACCTAGCAGCACGTTCCCAAGCTCCCTTGTCACCTGACACTACTTCCCAAGCACTCTTGACACAAGACGAGTTGGCAATATCAGATGAACCTTGTGAGCTTCAACAGCAAGAAGTTAGTTCTTTGGAGTCTGAATTCTGATTGCATGCTTCTTTATATGTAGTCTCACGGTTTGATGTACACTAACACTTCCTATGTTTGTTGTTGGACTAGCACCTAGGCGCAAGAGGAAACAAACATCAGGGATAATGCTCGATAGGTTAACTAAATCTAGAGGAGGAAGAATGGAGATCCGTTTTGAGGTAGGTTTAAAAAGGCCACGTGATGCAACAGAGTCAGCCAAGTTAGTATCAGAGGCAGCGGTTGCCGTTAGGTGTCATGTATGTATCCTCCCAACATGGATTAAGAACAGGAATGACAAAGACGAAACCCAGATCAACACCATCCTTGACCATTTATCTGTAAGTATGGTTATGTATGGAAACTAGTAATATCGTCTTGCTCTATCCCATACTTTCTAGGTTCTTGACAATGAGACTCCCATAATTTTCAGCAGATGAGGTTCAAGTTGGATAGCCAAGATGATGCAACCGGACAAACTTGCACCCATGTTTTCAAGTCTGCTCTCTGACGATGTCGGTATAACTTGAGGAAGACTCACTTTGAAGGCAAGGCTAACGGTGAACTTTCCCAAACATCTCCGATGGAAAATATATCGGATGAAGGCTGGAGGGCCTTGTTAAACACCGGTCTGATCCAAGTATCAGTACATTATATATATGTGATCAGATCACATGTTGAAGTCCTATTGACGCATGTGCCACACAAATCTATCTTCTTGTAGGTGAACTGTTCAAAGAACAAGGCCAACCGTCTGAAAGTGAAATTCCAACAGATAGCGGGATCTCGTAGCTATATTGCTGCTGCGAGGCTCTTGTACTTAGCTGCCGTTTCACTCTTTTCGCTGTACCATATTATCAGAACTATATTGACTTGTTCGAAATGCAGAGGAAAGCCTGCAAGGACCAAAAAGTACCTGAACCAAATGTTGTGGAAATCTTCAAGAATTTGTCACACCAGCAAGAAGAAGGGCATGACTACACCAGTCAAAGCCGTTGTTGTAAGTCCTTAATCCTCATGCCTTTTAACTACTACTTACTCTGACTTTTGCCTTGAACTGCATGGTTTGCAGCCAATGTCTATTACTCTTTTCAATTTTATACACAATTGTCTTAGCATATCATTGCACCTTACAAGGTTTAAAAGGGAGGAGTGATGTTCCTTTGATCTTGACCCGTAATCTAGTTCCGTGTTGGACTTGCCGGAACAACGTTACAATTGCATGTTTATGCATTCTCGGTTGTTTTGTGAGATGAATGATGCCATACTATGCTTACCGTATTATAAACTTCGTCTCTTTATCCTTAGCCCTCAATACAATGTGAAGAAATAGACAATACATTAGCGATGGTACATGGTCATTTGTTTGGAACCTGGTTTTATTATGTACTTTGCAATAAAATACAACTAATATTTTACATGGGTTCACCGAATAAGTTACGTATATAGACCAAAGCTATTTTGTTTGGTTTTGCTGCCTCCTTTATATCTTACATTATGGTCCTACTAATGTAAAACCTCAACTTTTCAGCGAGCTATGGAAAAATTGTGGAACCGCCACCTTACGAAGGTGGCGAGGCAACTATAACCGCAATGTCGGCTCTTCTTGCGATGGGTCGTACATGTCCCCTAACAGTGCCAAAAGCACGTTCCTGCGTAATACTGGGTTGGTTGTTAAGGTAATATCGTCCAAACTGCCTCATGATCAAGATATGCAAGATCAAAGCAATGTTGTATCTGCGCTCCAGACACAAGTCCATTCCCTAACAGAGGCCCTTTGTGAAACAAGGAGAAACATTGCTCAATGTCGTCAAGATATGCATGGTTTGAAACCAGACTATCAGACATTTGCTATGTTGTTCAGGAGCCTAGGGGAAATGAAGGCGAGGATTATGGTGTTCCATCGGACAATACAACATGAAAACATAACTGTCAGGTCAAATGAACCGAGCTTCTGAACTTCTGGTGGTGCATTTATCTGCTAGACTGTTAAGTTTTATGCCAACCTTCCTTTTGTTATATAGTTGTAATTTGTTTTGGTGCGATACAAAATTTATTCTTAACGTCGCAGCCAATTTGAAGAAAAGCAACAAGCCATTTTTGTATAGTGTAGGGTGTTCCCTATATTTGCACTAGTGGCGATCTTTGATGCCGAGTGGATGTAATATGTGCAATCGCCTTAATAGCCTAGCGTTAGTTTGGGCCTTATTTATTTCCTAGTCTTCTTTTTCCCTGGATTGCTAGTGGCCGCAACTACCCATGGGCCATATACGGGCCGTAGGATCCATGGGTCTCCTACGGGCCGTCGATAAATGGGCCTATAATCGGTGGGCCTCCGGCCGTTGATAAATGGGCCTAGGGTCGTTGGATAAATGGGTCTACATGGGCCATAATCGGGCGTAATTGGTATCGGCCCAGCACGGTAACGGACCGTTAACAGGCCGTAGGACTGCAAAAGCTTAATTCTGTCATAGGCATAACGAGTCGTTAATGGGGCCAGAATATAGGACGGGCTGGCCAGAAACGGGCCGACTCTTGCCATGGGCCTAATTTGGCCCATTAGTGTAACAGGCCAGTAATGGGCCGACTCTTGCCATGGGCCGAATTTGGCCCATTTGGGGAACATGCCAGTAACGGGCCGACTCTTATCATCGGGCGAATTTGGCCCATTAGGGGAACATGCGATGTGGGCGGAGTAATGTCGAGGGCGAAAAGGAGCCCAAGAGCGTATGGGCCGTCAATAGGCCGAAAGCTAACATGGGCTGGAAGCGGCCCATGTAAATCACGCAGGCGATTAACGGGTACAAAGAAAATTACTGTTCATTATGGGCTAGAGTCACCGTGGGCTGTAAAGAGCCGAAGATCTGAAGGCCTCATATGGGCCGAAAGACGTCGTGGGCCATACATGGGCCGAAAGTGAAATGGGCTGGTGTTATATTTGATGGCCACATGACGTTGTTGGGCCGATTTCCTTTAGTGCCTAACGGGCCGTAAAATGGGCTATTTGCGAAGAGACCCTTAACAGGCTTTTCAAGGGCCAGCCCGTTAACTTTTGACCAAGTCAAAAGGGCCGGCTTTGTAAGCTAAATGGGCCAGTGGTGGGCCGTGGCACGTGTCGACATATCATAGGCACCTATCTGACCCACTGACGAGCTGACATGTGTTTCGTCCGGCCAATAAGAATTTTACACGTGGAAAATTACCATTGGTCGGGGCTGTTAACGGGTTATCAGATCCAAAACCCGACCCGATAGCTTAACAGCGTTCCGTTACGGTGGATGCCACGTGTCGGTTAGCGCCTTGACGAAAGCTTATACGTGATGCGCGATTTATCGTCATGGAAGTGGACACTTCCGTGATGATAATTTTGGTAATGTCATGGAACACTTCTCTGACGGCAACGGTATGACTATCTTGATTCTGTCATAAATTTGTCATGGATGTACATGCATGACAAAAAACGCGACCTACTGTGAAAAACACGTATCATCACGGAAGTGTATTTTTTTTGTAGTGTAGGGTTTGATCCCTAGTATCCACTATGTTCTAAGATTGATGTTGCTATGACTTTGCTATGCTTAATGCTTGTCACTAGGGCCCGAGTGCCATGATTTCAGATCTGAACCTATTATGTTTTCATGAATATATGTGAGTTCTTGATCCTATCTTGCAAGTCTATAGTCACCTACTATGTGTTATGAACGGCAACCCGAAGTGACAATAATCGGGACCACTCGGTGATGACCATAGTTTGAGGAGTTCATGTATTCACTATGTGTTAATGCTTTGGTCCGGTACTCTATTAAAAGGAGGCCTTAATATCCCTTAGTTTCCAATAGGACCCCGCTGCCACGGGAGGGTTGGACAAAAGATGCCATGCAAGTTCTTTTCCATAAGCACATATGACTATATTCGGAATACATGCCTACATTACATTGATGAATTGGAGCTAGTTCTGTGTAACCCTATGTTATGACTGTTACATGATGAACCGCATCCGGCATAATTCTCCATCACCGATCCAATGCCTACGAGATTTTCACATGTTGCTCTTTGCTTATTTACTTTACCGTTGCTACTGTTACAATCACTACAAAACCCAAAAATATTACTATTGCTACTTTTACCGTTACTATCATACTACTTTGCAACTAAATACTTTGATGCAGATATTAAGTTATCCAGGTGTGGTGTAATTGACAACTCAACTGCTAATACTTGAGAATATTCTTTGGCTCCCCTTGTGTCGAATCAATAAATTTGGGTTGAATACTCTACCCTCGAAAACTGTTGCGATCCCCTATACTTGTGGGTTATCAGTGTCATGACATGGCACCAACATGCTGTGGTAATGTTTCTGTCTGATTTGCGAAGGGGCACACACTAACAATCAACAAAGTCATTTTGGAACAAGTGTTGTCACGTTATAAATCGGAAACACACGTATTATTGAAACCGTGGGCGTTCTACTTACCAATTACGTGCCGCCACGCATTCCCTTTATAATTGGCTAGGAGGTGCCGTGCGGGGTAGCTATTTGAGTACGGGAGGCGTGCGATCAGACCCTTGTGCATGCTCACCGGGAGGAGAGCCCTTTGACCTCTACCCGCCGCGCACCTCCCTCCCAACGTCTCCATTAATGGAGCCCGAGCCCCTGTTCTACGGTTTGGCTATATGTCTCACTGGACTGAGATTTAAGAGAGAAAAATGAAAATCTGAATAGAAAGTTTTTTACGGATCTTGATGTAAGATCCAACGGACCTATATAGTATCGATTGCGACTTATAGCAAGCTTGATGAATATAAGGATGATGATAATGGATAATAATTGCCTTGCATATTTAGGAACATAATTTAAAAAAGCCACATGCGGCAACACCCGAAATACACAAGGGCAAACGAGAAGGAAGACAATGATCTGGCTCGCTGATCTCTACTTTCTTGATGCGTTGCTGCAGGTCGCGGGAACTAGTCTTCGCGACGAGCGCTGATGATCTCTTTCTTGTCCTCAAGATGCTACTTGAGAGCATCCACAGATTCTTTCACCAGCCTTCTACGCTCGATGCGCAGCATGGCATTCTCGTCCATAAGTTTCTTGACGATGACGCCAGCCCTCTTCAACAAGGCAGTGGTCTCCTCCTGCTGCTCCACACTTCCGACGATCTTCGCCCTTAGCAGGCCGCGCTCGGCCCAGAGCTTCGCATTGCTCCCATTTAGTTGCGGATAGCGCCGTAGCTTTGTTCAAAGAGGCTTTCATGTCGTCCTGCAACCTCGCCCAGCCGGAGATCTGATTCATCTGGCTATGGACGATCACATGCATGCGCCTGTAAGAGTCCTCGCCTGCCCGCGAGACATTTTCCCAGGCCGCTGGGGCACGGGAGAACATCTCTGTTGCATTCGCGGCGCGACGGGAGATCTCTTCTACTTCTGCGGCGCGGCCAGACCAGTCTTCTGCATCGATGGCGCGGCGGGACCTCCGTGCAACTTCGGCAGCGCGGCGGGACCTCTGTGCTGCTACGGCCGTGCGGTGGGTCATGCCGGCTGCGTTTACGGCGAGGCGGGACATCTCTCGTGCTTTCGCTTCCATGCTCGCATCTCCCTGGTGGCAATTTCTCGACCCAGAACTCACGCTGGCCATGGCAGACGCAAGGGAACGATGATGAAAACTTGTTTGTTTTTGTCGATGAGGAGTTGAGGAGGAATGTGCGCTCATCTTGGAGTAGTAATATTTATAACCGAGTACTAATACGCTCCTAAGTGGCAAACCGCTTAGGTTTTGATCGGTGTGAATAGGTTTGCAATTTGGAATGTGATGGGACGCAGGCTCAAATTTACTGACGGTTATAACTGCGGCACTATTCCCGGAAGGCGTAACGTGAGCACGTACGCCTTCTCCGCCACGTACGTGGCGTTTGAACCATAGGGTGCACCGCAATAGGCAATGTGACCACACGTCTTGTTCCAACAACCGTGTGCACTCCTTATTACCATCGCGCACACTTCTTTTAATTAGAATGTATGTACCCGTCTAGCGCACACACGTTGATCTATCTAACTGTTTCAGTTTGTTATGGCTAATCACAAACAGTTCATCTGTGTGAAGTGTATGCCATCAATCGTAGACACTTTTTTTGCTAATAATCACAGACACTTTGATCTAGCTGAACCGTTTCTGTTCTGTTGCCTAATCGCAAACAGTTAATCCTTCTGAAGCGTATGCCCTCAATCGCACACACCTTTATCTAGCTGCCCGTTTCTGTTGTTCCTCCTCATCACAAACAGTTCATTCGAGTGAATGTATGTTGTATATCTCACATGCCTTCATCTGGCTGCCCGTTTCTTTTGTTCCGCCTGATCGCAAACAGCTCATTGAACTGAACTGTATGCCCTGCATCGCACATGCAACTAAAATCTGAACCATGTGATGGTTGCGCCATCGCTAATGTTTTGCACCTTTTTACGGTTCTTTTACACCACCGTTTGTGATAATTGCATCGAACACAGTTTCGTCGAAGGGTCTCTGATCGTAGTGTCGTGTTAGCAGCATCCTGCAGTAGTGCCAGTTCATCGCCATTGCTGTGTTGTGGCGTTGGTGTGCTAGGTGTGATCATTGTGGGTAAACTCACCAACTAGGGTACAAGGTAAGCACAACATGTACGCCGTATGCAACCAAACGCCGTGTTCATGTGCCGCTTGGGCAAATGCAGGCAACCAAACAAAGTGCACTTGCGTATTACCTAATGAAAGGACACTAGATGCAGGCAACCAAATAACTTGCAGATGGCGTGTTAGGGCCTGTTTTTGCTCAACCAGGCTGGGTTGTGAAGTGTATGCAATGCAGGAACTGTTCACAACTTGAACCAAACACGCCCCATATGTTTGCCCAGGTAGATCACGAACCCGCCTTGAACAACGACGTGCTGCGGAGCGCCGTCGCTGCCGATCCATCGATCCGGCCAGAAGCTAGCGGCGTCGACGGGCTTCATCAGAACAGTGTGAGCACGATCAGAGCAACCACAGCGGTAGCGACGACGACGCTCATCGCCAGCCCGCGGGACCCCCGACAGCACCAGCACGGACGGTGCCTCCTGTCGTTGAGCCCCCCGCGACCATGACAGCGACGGTGATCGGGCCGCTGGCGCAGTGGTCAGGGATGAAGCAGTGCACGCCGGCGGTCGTGAGCTTGACGGTGGTTGGGCCGCTGTCGTCGTTTCTCAGGGAGTTTTCGCCCGAGCAGGCGTCGTAGCCGCTCTTCCCGCAAGCAGGCGTCGTAGCCGATCTTCCCATGGGCACACACCATGGTATCCTCTGGAGCACTTTTTCCTCGGGGCTGATGACCTTGCATATGAGCCGGTACCCTTATCTTAGTCCTCCTCCAATGCACTAGTGCTAAGGTGAGGTGCTAAGCACATTAAAAAGCTAAGCAACTAAAGTCCCCAATGCAAAGGTTCTTAACTTGTTGTAGCTCAGCATCCTTCATTTCATGATTTAGCAACTAAAGTTGTCTATGCATTGGTGGGATTCTTTCATTTAAGTGTTTTCCCTAGGTTCCCACATTTGGCATTTTTTTTCTTCCTAGGGTCACCACACCCATCTCTCTCCTCTTAATTACCTTGCCACATCATTTTTTTGCCTACATGGTAGCTTTAGCACCTGTACAAGGTGGAGCACTGGGAGGGGCCTTAGCGAAGATGAAGATCATCAGTCATAAATATGAGGTAATAAAAGAAAGTAATGGGAAATCAATCATGGGGAAGTTAATTGGAGAGACGATAGGACGACAGAAACATCGGAAAATCGATCGATACTAGAGTTAATCGGGAGGCGAGGAGCCAAGGAAGAAGGACCCAAAGGGAGAGGTGTGGAGAATGGGAGAGAGCCACCAAGAATTTGTGAGGTTCGGCCCGTGAAAGACGCTCGTGGTCAGCCTATGGTGGTAACTGAACGCTAACGTGGTTTTTCTGCAAAGACCACGAAGTCGAATGCTGCTAGGCTCCACATGTAAGCCATTGAGAAAACACTGATGTGGCTAGCTTGGTGATGTGGATGGCCTGCATGTCAAGAGAACTAGTTTAGTGGAGATGAACTATTTAGGTATTATAGATGAGAGGAGAGGTGACGTTGGAGGCAAAAGGTGGCCAAAAAACATGGGCTAAAGATGTCAGACGAGGTGATGTAGTAGAATGAATACAAAAGAGCATAGTAATACTATAGCCAATACATAATTGCATGGTCATGAATCTCCAATTGATCAAGGGCTCCTACATGCACGGGACCTCCCATGCACGGGAGAATGCCTTTTCTCTTATAATGTAGTACTGCTTGATAATCGAATACACTGACAAACTCAGATGTCTGGAAATTTGAGAAAACGTCGGGACTTGGATGGCAACGGGAACCTACACTTCTCATGCATCGAATTCCATGCAAACACCGTCAATAATGATGCTGGCGAGGGAAAGCTTCGCCAGAGGCGGGCTAGAGTGGAGGATGCGTGAGGAGGGAGGAAGCAGAACGTTACCAAGAGAGAGAGAGAGAGAGAGAGAGAGAGAGAGAGATTCTAAAAGGGCGAATAGCTCCCATGCAACGTCGTTGGTGTGAATTGTCTCTGATGAGACGTAGTTGGTTGTAATAGCTCGCATGCGACATCTGCATTGGAAAAAATAGCTCCCATGCGACCTTTGCTGCCTAATCCAAAGACACATGTTTAAAACTTCGAATCAGGTGAGCTGGACCCACGACATGGGACCCACTAACTTATCCAACTCAGCATTGGTCGGTGAGCGGGACCCACAGCGTGGGACCTACTAACTTATCCAAGTCAGCATTGGTACAAGAGGACACCGAGCCGTGCCCGAGCCGCAGTAAAGACTCGAGCCCATCCTCCCCCCCTCCCGACCGTTGTTCTTCTTCTTCTCCGGCGACGACGGGCAGCAACGCTGTTCCGGTCCGCGACCTAGCAATGTCGAGCTCCGCTTCAGCCTCCCGCCGCTCATGGCCGCGCTATGGTGTAGTGCCCATGACAAGGTGCCCTGCATGCCCACGTATCACACCCCTGAAGCGGCTAGTCACAACGACCGACAAGAATGGCAACCTTGGGCGGGAAATCGTGAAATGCGAGAGCAAACCAAAGCGAGGAAAGGTGAGATTTTACTTCTCAATATGCCAATTTTGGTTTTTGTCTCCCAATTTCAAATTTTCCCATTTTCCCCATCGGATTTGGGATTTAGGGTTCATCTTTCCGATTTCAGAAATTGAAGCAATGCACCCATTTTGAGTGGCTAGATGAGTACATAGAGCGGATTCAACTGGAGGGTGCATCGGGAGCTCGATTTACCGTTGGAGGCGGAGAAGTTGGGCAAGTTTGGATCAGCGCATCTGGATCAGCAATTCCATTGGGGCGCCCGCCCTTCCATGGGTGCTCTTGTGGGGATGCAGGAGTGACGGCAGAGCTGAAGAAGCTGAACAAGCAGATGAAGAAACTCATCGAATTGCAGAAGCAGGGCAATTTGATGGGGCTGATGGCCGGACTTTTTTATGTTTGTCTAATTGCTCTCGCATTTGTTTATGTGATGATAATTAGTCGTAAGTGAATAGATTGGGCATCATTTGTAATCGTAATGATATGTACATTTGAATAAAAGTGTTGCGCTATACGAATTCGGCATGTCTTCTCCACTCTGTTTCGTTTTTTCAGTTCTTCAGTTCGTCATCAGTTTTAGTTTCAGTTTCAGTGGTAGAGGGAGAAAAGGAAAAAAAGGTTTGTTCACAGTTTCCCAAAAAGGCCCGGCCCATATAGAAGTTAGGCAGGGCCGAATAGAACATATCCAGGCCCATTGATAAAAGAAGTGTAGCTACTGCAAAAAAAAGTGCAAACGGTCATTGACATCGATATATCTTTTCGGCTTTAGGTTATTTTACAAATGTTAAGTTTCATGCCTTCACCTTTTTTTAGATAACTCATCTGGTAATTATTTGAGCTATTTTTATGCATAAGCTATCGTGTCGGATTGAAGGGGCCCACGTTGTTTCGGCTAAAACAAAATGTTGGTTCTAGTTTATTTCAACCAAGGTTGGTTCTAGTCTTTGTGAACCAAAAAAGTTGCAATTGTTTGGTTCTAGTTTATTTCAACCAAGCACCATTTTTTAATATTTTTCTGACTTGTGCTATGGTGTTTTCAAAGTTTTTACTCGTGTGTTTCAACCAAAAAAGGTTGTGCCCCTCTCAAAAAAAGAAGACATCTAGTGTGCCCCTAGTAGCATCTCCTTACAACATAGAGGGCATCCCCTTACAACATATAGTGCATAAAACATAAAAGGAAGATAATTAACTAGACATGTGCTAACAACAACTTATATGATTGGATCATGTTTTAGTGCATTTTTAGTACACATGGCCACATAAATAAAATGCAATGGAGAAACTTTAGGACCGGAAAAACATATAGATAGATAGAGGGCATCGGGTACCCTAGTAGCATAGATAGATATAACATATAGAGGGCATCCCCACTACATATAGTTCATAAAACATGAAAGTAAAATAATTAAAACTAGATATATAGAAGACACGGGCACACGCCCGAACCAACACAAACACAAACTAGATAGATAGAAGACTCGCACTTGAACAACTCCTTGGCCCCTCCTCCTTGCCACTCCTTGGCCCCTCCTCCTTGGGCCCCTCACTCGTTGTTCTCCGGCATCTGGTAGGGGAGGGTGTGCATGCCGTTGGGATGAGGGAAGATGTTGTGGAAGTTGGTGAAGATGTTGTAGGTCGTGAACGCGATAAACTCGCATCCACACCAGAACACCTCCCCGAGGAGGTGGTGAGCGTCGTATGGGTTAGTGAAGGTGACGTAGAGGCCGATGACGATGCCGTTGGGCCCGGCATTGCCATCGTCTTTGCTCGTGGAGGTGGAACATGGGCGGAGTGCCGGAGGGAGGTGGCGGTAGCGGCTTGGAGGAAGAAGCGAGCCAACTCTCTAGGGCCCCTCCACCTAGAGATGGCCCACACCCTCGGGCTATTCTCGGCAGCGACTCCGCCGGAGTCTTGCCTCTCCGGCCGCAGTCTGAGGCGACGGTAGGTAGGGCCGTTGAACTGCATGGTGGCTCGAGTGGTGGATTTGGCTCGAAAAGAAGAAGGGAGGAGGCTTGACGGATGAGTGTGAGAGGATGAGGAAATGGTGCCCTTTTATAGCCGCGTTGCAGCCATGGTCAATGTGTACACGGTGCCCCTTCTCGATCGTTTTCTCTTCTCCGTTCGCCTTTGGCATAAGTAATTGCGGGCATTAATTCAAAAAGCGGTAGGCGAGCATCCAAAGAGGCACGGGTGGCACAGGCGAGATGCATCGTTTCGTGCACAGGCCCGTTCATCCGCGCGTGACACTGAAAAAGGAGCTGCACCACCGACGCGTCCGTCTCGTTCAAACATGCATTTGTTAAAATAGCTTAGATGCGACGTCACGTATATACGTTCTTGGGCCCTGCCGTGCTTTACTGCATCGATGCGTGCATGCAATCCCGCATGCAAATGGCTAGGTGTTCACGAGCAAAGAATAGCTAGGCTGCGATGTTGCATGGCATGCATGGGACAGGATGGCCCAGATGTCATTGACCCTCTCGCATGCAGCCCATCCTCCCCTCTCGACGGCCGTGCGCACGCACCAGACTTCTGCGGGCCCGATCCGCTCATTAGCGGTCACTTAGATGCTCCCCGCTCAACGTTATACATCTCCAAAAAATAAAAATACGTTAAATCGAGAGAGAAAGCGGTGGCCAATCAGATTGGAGCCCATGGATCGCCATGCGAATCCTTCTAGAAGGTCTATCCGATGACGCGGTTTAGCGTTAAGGGTTAGATCGACGGTGGGCGTTTGGCGCTAGGGTTACATGGGGTTTGGAGGCGGTCAACGGGGTTTTGAAAGGTTTGACCGAACATTCAAATGTGTATAACTAATTCAAAAAAATCTAAAAATGAAAAACCTGCATATAGCCTTTTTATGTTACATAGTTATGATATAAAATGATAAACTTGATCTAATGATCTTTGCATGAAAAAACCTTCACAAATTGGACTATCTCAAGCGAGGTTGCATAGAGTTCAAAGGAGTGAGAAGAGGGTTTGAGGTTTTGAAAATGCAAAAAATCAAAACATCACCTTAGCTTCATTTTAGAGTGACTAAGGAGGATCTGAAGTTATTTTTGCATTTAAAATTTTTAAACTTGTTTTATTGCTGACTTTTGTATTAAAGGGTGTTTTCAAAAATAAATTAAATAATATGAATACTTATTCAAAAAAAGGTGAGACTTCGTATTGATCCTATATAGGTATAATATAAGCTAAGAAAATCTTTTTTGGGTGATTTTGAGAAGGTCAAAAAAACTTGCTTAGAAATAGGCCGTTTTCCCTTACTTTGGAGCCTGTTTGGACAACATTTTCAGTGACTATGAGTTGGACTTCACAAAAAGGGTTGGATTTATGAACTAAAGTGCATAGTAGTACATAAAACGATGCAACATCACAGAACAAACAAATGAACTCAAAAACTATTGGAGATAGGTTCAAATTTGAATGTCGGTTCAAATTTGAATTTTATTTCAAGTTAAATCAACATCATAGCACATAAGTTTTCACATGAAAGAACATAAGTTTTCACATCAAATGACAACAAACTTAAGGTTTCGCATCAAATTTGAATGATTTCGACTCTATTTCTTTTGCTTCTTTCTACCACTCGATTTCTTCGCTTTTTCCACCGTTTGGTTCCACGGCGCATAGTTTGTTGATGCTGATGCTCTTGCTTTTTGGCCCCTTGCAAACTCCACTAGGCCCCCTCAACTTTTGGGGCCCCAACTTTTGCACCTGACCATGTCCCACTTCCTCAGTTTGCACTTCTGCAGATTGAGAAGATGGCACACATTGTTCAACTACTTCAGTTTGCAACTCAACACTTGGCGGCACAACCTCCAAACATGGCAACACAGTTGTCAAAGCAGATTCGCATGGCAGCACAACAGTTGATTCATCTGCAGCAGTTTGATTGCCCTAGCGTCTGCAAAACAGATTCGATATGCATCACATCGTCCAAAACAAAACACATAACTCATGTTCAGCGATATGATTTGATTAGCTCCATATCTTTGTCACCAAACATTATCTGCTTAGTGCTCTTCCTTCTATAGCCATTGAGTCTTGCTTTTTTCCTTTGGCCGCATTGTTCAACAACAAGAGGTGGGGCTTTTTCTGCACGCTTCCTCCTAAAAAATAAAGCATTTGACTTGGTTAGATACTAGAACAAGTAGCAAAATCAAAAACTTGCAAAAACAGTAACATAAACATACTTTGGCCTCTGAGGAGTGTAGATGCACTTGGATGAACCAATTACATGCCCAAGTACCTCCACACAACTTGCACCTATTTTTGTTACCTTTTTGAGCCCTTTTGGGATTATCATTCTTTTCCTTTTCCTTTTCCCCTTCTTACTACAACCACCTTTCTCAAACCAAGCTTTGAATCTGCTCTGTTCGGGCCTCCCAGCCTTTCTTCTAGTGACAGGGGACACAAGGTAAATTCTATTTCCACCTCAGGCCCTTTGAGATTGGTCGATCAGTGCAGGAATTGGACTTGCATATGCAGCTTTGAATTTTGTCTTGAATAATACTCATGCAAATATGGGTGCATATTTAACCTGGGTTTAGATGCCAAAAAAAGTATGGAATGCTCACATGGTTTTCCAGTGTGTTGTCACTCTTGGCAAGTGCACTCATGCAACTCAGTATTTACCACATGCCTCTTGCCACTCTTTGTATCTCTAACTTGCACCCCACAAGGAAGATTTCTCAACAGATAGATGTGAAAGATTTCTACTCCTGTTGACCACTGTTGTACCACTTCTTTGGAAGCTTGTCCCCTTCAAAATATTAGCAATTTTTCCTCTTAACTCCCACAAACGCATGATCATGATCCTTATTTGATCCACCATGTCATGCACAGGCAAGTCTTTCAAATCCTTCACTTTGTTGTTAAAACTTTCTGCCAAGTTGTTATTGATATGATCACATTTTATGGCAGTATTAAAACCTGATCTATACCACAACAGAGAGAATGGTGGGTGTTCAACCATGAAGCAAATTCATTATCACTACATGATGCCAATATCTTACCAAGGTGATAGGAATGTATGCATCTAGTGTAGGATCTTCTTTGCGGCCACATGCGCCCAAATTCATCTCCTCTGAATTTTTTATCAGATTCATCCACATATATCCAATGCACTCCTCTGCTCGGCATGGGGAAAACATTTTTACTGCATTTTCCAACCCTTTACATGCATCTGTGTGGATGGCCAAAGGAGAAACTGCCCTATGCATCTTTTTCGGTTGCATCATGAACCATATCCATGATGCCTCTGTCTCTGATTGAAACATTCCTATTGCAATTGGGAACATCCAGTTGTGTCCATCTAGAGCATTGCATGCAGCCAACTGACCATTCCACTTTCCGGTCAAAAAAGATGAGTCTATGCTCAAATATGGACGACAACCTGCTTTGAATCCATCTATGCAAGGCTTCAAACACATAAAAAACTTGCCTGAATAAAACCTTGCCATCCTCGGTTACCTCTGTATCTATCTCCACCACACTCCCAGGTGACCTCTTCTCCACCTCTGCTTTAAAACTATACAACATCCTAAATGTATTTGCCAGTCACCATACAATGATTTCATGGCCCTTTGTTTTGCTTTCCACACTGTGGTATATTGCAGTGGATGGGGTATAGCTTCTCCAAGTCAACTTTAAGCCTCTTTGCAGTAGTGTTTGGAGTCTTGGCTAAAATAGGAGTAATCTTCTCTGTAACCCAAAGCTGTGATGTCATCTTTGAAACTCTCTGTGAAGTAGTCATACATGTATCTTTGGTGTGGTATTTGATTTACCCTTACTGTACTTCCATCAGGTTGTAGTCTGGCAGACAAGTACCATTTACAAGGATTGCCACCACCATCATAACCTTTGCACCGAGCATAAAATTTCTTTCGATCAGTCCACATAGTCTTGGCATCAAACTCTTTTTTCACTGCATAGGTCTGAAAGACATCCTAAACTCCTTCATGCTTGGCCACAACTTTCCCACCTCAATAACTGGGTTCTCTTTGTCATACAAACAAACCAGCTCATTATCATCTGCATCATCCACATCATCTGCAGCCTCTCTCATCAATTGTTCTTCATCCTCATTTGCATTTCTAGGGCCTCTGTTACCTTGAGGGCAAAGAAGCATCATCCTTCTCCTTATCTTTGTCATCAACTTGAATGCCAAACATTTCGGCCATATCAATGTCGGATATTGGTGTAATGACCAAATCTGTTTTTCATTCAACTCTACTACATTCCAGTCAACAACAATCTTCCCTAGCACCATGGGTTCCCTCCTCTCCATCTGCATCAATCCCTCAGTATCTTCAGCTACTACTACGATCGGTTCAGTCAACAATGCCAACATCTTCTTTTGTGAAACCCACTCATCATCTTCCATCTGTGCAGCCATCTTTGATGGCACATAACCAACTCTGGAATGAGTTTGCAGATCAATTAGCTCTGCATAAAATGTTACTTGTTTGCTTGCCCACCCTTCTTGCGATCAATTTCAGCAACCATGGATTCTCCATCTTCAATTCTCACATATTCACCATTATAGTTATCGAAGCGTTGCAGAGATACCTCTTGTTACGGACCCCAAACAATACTCTCCCAATTCTCTCCACCAAATTGCCCACGGCCTTCTCCTTCATGCTCTCCAATTCACGGGATCAACATCGACAAATTCGACATCCAACCTCACGGTGGTATCTCTATCAATCTCTTGGACACTTCCATCATCGAAGCTTGGCTACAGGAAAAAATTCCACTATAATTGCGAATGTGGTGGCAGAACCTGAACCTCCCTGTTTTGTCAATGGCAGCGGCGGCAGTCACTACCAAATCGAGTTCGATTCTAAATGGGTCGCCAAGAAAAGAGGGTGGCATTACCGATTTGAAGCACTGTCTCCTCGCTCCATCTTATCCAGACCTCGCTCCATCTCCTATCCAATCGAGATTCTAAAACGCCAAGCAACAGGGGCAGCATGAGGCCACAGATTTATCCAAAATTCAGTGGAATGGGAGTAGTGTTTGGAAAATACTCACTCGCAATAGCCGCTGCAGAGATAGGCGCTCCACCACCGGGCCGCGGAGAAGAAACAATCCCCGGATCCAATGGAGCCCGATTCTAAATCGCCAAGAAACAGAGGGCAGCATGAGGCCACAGATCCCCAAAATTCTGGGGAGTGGGACTAGGGTTTCGGGCTCACCTCGTAATAGCTCCACCACCGGAGAAGAAACCGCTGCCGGAGAAGAAGCTTACTGGCAGGCGCGCCCGTCCCAGCTCAGGCGAGTCGAGCAGCAGTCACAGGCGCCCACGGTCACACAGTCACCGGTCGAGTCGTGGACGGTTGAGTCTTGACTACGTGGCCATAGGTGGACCCCACCGGTCGAGCACATAACCCCGGTGTCCTAACCAAATCTCAGCCTAACGGACAGCCAACTAGCCGCGTAAATGGTGTTTCGCATGGGAGCTATTTTTTCCAACGCAGATGTCGCATGAGAGCTATTACAGCCAACGACGTCGCATGAGAGACAGTTCACACCAACGACATCGCATGGGAGCTATTCGCCCGATTCTAAAAATATCAGCCGACTAATTACTAAGAGATCTCTAGCCCAACTTCTAAAAGGGCTTAACTCCGCGTAAGATTACCTTTTGGGATTCAAGTTGCACCTAGCCCAACTCTCGAAAGGTTTAGCTACTCAAACTTTTTAGAAGCATCTGTCAGCTCTCAAATTTGAGCAGCCGAAACCTGTTCCCAACAAAAGATTCTCTTTTCTCGCGTGGTCGCCTCTCTACCCCAGTCGACCACCTCCACACCGGCGACGCCCTACTTGTCTTCACCAACCACCACGCACGCACGCTGACATGCCGCAGCCCCCACCGACCTCCCGACCCACATAGATTTTCTCGCGGCCCGCAGCTGCCACGAGCTCATCGACGAGAAGGGCATCGTAGAGCCACATTTCATCGGGAACGGGAGCACACAACCACCCGGAGCTCTCTTGGCACCTGCATCTCGCCCCTCCACCTCATGTCGGCATGTTCTCATCCGCCTCTGGCGCGGGATCCTCTGTCGTTATCCACCAATTCGTTTGCTCGCCTCTGCTGCTAATAAAATGAGATGACAATTGGCGGAAAGTGTTGCGTCGGGTCTTCAAGATGGAAAACACCCTGGATGGGTCTTCTACAATTGTTTGAAGGACAAATAAGTGCTCAGATATCTGTTGTTCTTCGTTTTCAAGCAATGTGAGACAAATGTTGGCTTAATGTTGTGCAGAAAGGTTGCAATTTTTTATACTGGAAAGAAGAATACATCGATCTATTGATTCATAGAGGTCTAGTGCAGAAGTTGCTAGAGATGAGATGGCATATGAGGCTATGTCCCAATTTCTTCATATGGAGACACAAAAGACGTAAACCTGGGCATGGGAAGCCCGACCCGAAGCCCAACGTCCGGACCAGGCACGGGCCTCACTTTCCAGCCCGCAGCCCAGCTCGAAGCTGGGAAAACATGATTTTCAATTTCTTTTATAAAAATATAAGCATAATATTATAGTAATAAGCCCTGAAAATTGTTATTTTATTGTTTTATATACGAAAATGGGCATTTTCCCGGGCTACGGGCCTGGCCGTGCCCGGGCTTGGGATTTTGGGGTTGGGCACTTTGAAACCCGGCCCATCCCGGAAATGCCCAGGTCTAAGAAGAAGCAAATGTCTTCAGGAAGATGGCAATGGACATAAGGAGATAGAAAAAGTATCGAGTGCACTTGTAGTAGCAGTCAATGAAGTGTCTTTGTTGAAGTGTGTAATTGTCTCTTTCTTCTTGTTTGGATCAGTTATCATAGTGAAGAACAGGTGAACTATGTGCTATAAAAGCGAAAATGATGTTTGGAGACCTTATCATGCCCGTCAGTCTTCGTAGCGATCAAGCACAACGTCGTATTACTGCCGCGTATGTCATCCTCCAGCTATTTACAGGCCCCGTATTTCTCCTTTATCAACAGTGACATCTCAAGTCCACGGACATGTAGTGTTATTTAACTAGATTATTGATGGCGCGCGTTGCTGAGCCTGTCCATTTTTTCATTTGAACGATAGTAATTTCCATAAAAATATATGAAGGTTATAAAGGCATTTCATCTTTCTATTCTATTTCAAAAAGAACAATATAGCCATTCATTTTATTTTGACGAACATTGCACATATTTGGGAGAGATATGGTCAACATGGCACAGGTTTCTCAATCCAATACGCGATGCATCATAATAGTCTGTGTCCTAACCGGCATCAGGTTGAACGTACTAATCTTCAAAAACAACAAAATCAGAAGGAAATCGCTTAATAAACACTATAATTGTTTGGTGCTAGCTATAATAAAACATTATCACAAAATATAAAAGCAATTTGACTACAAATTAGCATAGGTCCTACTAAAACTTTCCCGAGTCACAACACTACACATTTAAGAAGCTCCGCGTACAATTCTTCAGCAACATGTTCCACTACAGGCATCATCCCCACCTTAATCGTGCATTAATGCCAACTCGACAAGAAAAAACCAGAGTACCTCATCTTTATTGTATGCATGAAGGTAGCTTCCAAACAAGTTGACACCTACCAAGTTATTCAAGGGCGAGTCTTATTTCTATGCTCCAAGCTTCTAATTAGATGTCTGCAGTGGTGATGTTTTGGCCAGAAACATTATTTACTACATGAAATGTAGTACATAAAAGGCCATGCTAAAAAAATAGGCATAATAGGAGTGAAATCCTGTAATGAAAATGAGAAATATAACGCAGAAAGTAAAACCAAATTCCAGCTTAATCGTGGCCTCAAAGCCCTTCTAGTATCAGTGATCTGCATGATTCTACAATTAGGCAAATGGCTTTGCCATAGATCGGTTATGATCCCTAAAGAATGTTAAGCAGTATGTTGTTTATCTCCAAAGTCCAAGTAATATGCCAAAAATGAGAGTGAGACTGATTCCATAGTAATTACATTAGAATACAAAAAAAAAGAAACAAAAACAAGAGAGACATTTTCATTGTACAATATAAAGTGCAAATGTGTGCACACGTGCAATGTGGACTTACATGATTAACAAATAAACTCTCAGTCTTACCAAAGTGCCAGCTGAAACTCCTGCACCATGTCAACATACAAGCATCACAACTCATGTTATTCATTACCCATCATATAAACAACATGCACCTGAGAGAACAACACCGTATGTTTTTTACTTTAATAAGGAGATGGGTGTTTATCCACTAACCTTGTTAATCAGCCCGGCATGTACCACAACATTACTGATTTCTTGAATAGTGTGTACAACGCTTCGACCACACACACGCTAACTGCACGAAAAGGCAGACCGCCCAGTGACACCGTAATCACATTACACATCACATGATAAATAGAGCACAATGAATAGCGACTTCGGCTAGCAACAGGGACGGGGTCAACAGGGGCGAGCTGGGGCCATGGCTCCCCTCACACTGCAAAAGTTTCTCAAGATACCCCTAAATACTATGTGAGTTAATGAATTTGATATCTAAATTCTTATGTATGGCCCCTTTGATGCTTTACATGTTTCATTGGCCCCCATTAATAAAATTCCTAGCTCTGCCCCTTCTGGCAAGAGAAGTTCTCTTAGACGTTAATATTAAGAGAATTGATAGCACGGACATAAACAGGGTCTCCCTAGTGTGACTCCCCTGATTTAACCGTACACTAATCATACACGCAAACGTGTACGATCAAGATCAGGGACTCACGGGAAGATATCACAACACAACTCTAAAACATAATTAAGTCATACAAGCATCATAATACAAGCCAGGGGGCCTCGAGGGATCGAATACAAGTGCTCGATCATAGACGAGTCAGCGGAAACAACAATATCTGAGTACAGACATAAGTTAAACAAGTTTGCCTTAAGAAGGCTAGCACAAACTGGGATACAGATCGAAAGAGGCGCATGCTTCCTGCACAGGATCCTCCTAAACTACTCCCGGTCGCCGCCGCAGGGCAGCACGTAGTAGTAGGCACCTCGATGTAGTAGGAGTTAAATGCGTCGACGGTGGCGTCGCTCGAGGGCTCCATCGTGCAGTCGCAGCAACCGGGTAAACAAAGGGGAAAAGGGGGACAAGGCAACCGTTAGTACTCATCCAAAGTACTGCAAACAAGGAGCTACACTACATATGCATGGATATATGTGTAAAGGGCCATATCGGGACTGAAGCTGCAGAATGCCGTAATAAGAGGGGATATCTAATCTCGCCGAAGACTACGCTTCCGGCAGCCTCCGCCTTGGCAGCATGTAGCGTAGAGTAGTTCAAGTCCTCCAAGTAGCATCACATAGCAATAATCCTACCCGCGATCCTCCTCGTAACCACGAGAGAGAGCGACCACCGGGTTGTATTGGCACTTGGAAGGGTGTGTTTTATTAAGTATCTGGTTCTAGTTGTCATAAGGTCAAGGTACAACTCCAAGTCGTCATGTTACCGAAGATCACGGCTATTCGAATAGATTAACTTCCCTGCAGGGGTGCACCACATAACCCAACACGCTTGATCCCATTTGGCCGGACACACTTTCTCGGTCATGCCCGGCGGAAGATCAACACGTCGCAGCCCCACCTAGGCTCAACAGAGAGGTCGACGCCGGTCTAAAACCTAAGCGCCCGATGGTGGGCCCATCGCCTTAGCACACACACGCGTTGCGTCTGTGACGGCGAAGCAGACCTAGCCTAACAGGCGTTCCGGTCCAATCCGGCGCGCGCCGCTCAGTCGCTGACTTCACGAAGTGCTTCGGCTGATACCACGACGTCGAGTGCCCATAACTGTTCCCGCGTAGTTGGTTAGTGGGTATAGACCAAATGGCGGAACTCGGATCAAATACCAAGATCTCGTTAAGCGTGTTAAGTATCCATGAACGCCGACCAGGGCCAGGCCCACCTCTCTCCTAGGTAGTCTCAACCTGCCCTGTCGCTCCGCCACAAAGTAACAGTCAGGGGCCGTCGGGAACCCAAGCCCACCTCTACCGGGATGGAGCCACCTGTCCTTTCAGCCCCCATCTCCGAACAGTATCACAGGTAATGTAACAGTGTAAAGTATATAGTATATGCCCGTGATCACCTCTCGAAGTGATCACAGCCCAGTAGTATAGCATGGCAGACGGACAAGAGCGTAGGGTCACTGATGGAACACTAGCATCCTATACTAAGCAGTAGGATAGCAGGTAAAGGTAACAACAGTAGTAGCAAGGACAGGCTATGCAACAGTATAGGATTAACTGAAAGCAGTAACATGCTACACTACTCTAATGCAAGCAGTATAGAGAAGAGTAGGCGATATCTGGTGATCAAAGGGGGGGCTTGCCTGGTTGCTCAGACAAGAAGGAGGGGTCGTCGGTGACGTAGTCGACGAGAGGGGCATCGACGTAAATCACGGGGTCTACCAAAGAGAAGAGGGGAGAAACAGTAAATACATAGCAAGCAAGTGCATAACAGGACAACAAGCAGAGCTAGACGTGTTCTAACGCGGTATGAGGTGATACCGGTGAAGGGGGGAAACATCTGGGAAAGTATCCCCGGTGTTCCGTGTTTTCGGACAGATGAACCGGAGGTGAAATGTTGCAGATTCACTATGCTAGGGACGCGTGGCGGACGGGCTGCATAACCGGATTCGTTTCGTCGTTCTGAGCAACTTTCATGTACAAAGTTTTTCCATCTGAGCTACGGTTTATTTTATATTAATTTTAAAAGACTTAAATCATTTTCAGGATTTATTTAATTATTTTAATGCAACATTATCCAGAACAGTGTTTGCTGATGTCAGCATGACGCCAAGATCAATGTGAGGTTGACTGGGTCAAACTGGCATGTGGGTCCTACTGTCATTGACTAAGCCCAACTAATCAGGTTTAGTTAGTCTAAATAAATGATTAGGTTTATTAATTATAATTAATTTGGTCAATTAATTTACTTAATTAATTAATTAACTAATTATTATTATTATTTTTATTTTTTTTGAATCTTTTTTTTAATAATCATTCTGGGCTAGGCCCACCTATCATTGCACATGGGGCGGGGCCCAGCTGTCAAAGGCCCATGTGGCCTTCAACATCTGGGCAAGCTGCACGGGCCGGGTATGGGCGGGCTGGGCGCCAGTCTGCTTGGGCGACGCCTAGGCTACTGGGGGCGCTGCCACAGCAGTGGTGCCGGAGCAAAGACAATGAGGGGCGGCGGAGGTAGGCGCCTGCAGCTGAGCGAGGCGGGCAGCGTGAGGGAGAACAAGGGGGCTCAAGGAGGCATACGGGTCGAGGCGACAGAACGGCGCCACATGGGCAAGCAAGGTGGCACGGCGACGGCGGTAGGGGAACGATGGCAGGGGAGGTCACGGTGAGCGAGCTCCGGGCAGTGGGGCGCCCCACGACATGGAAACGAAGGGGAGAGGAGAGGGCGGAGGCGGCGGGCAAGGGGCTCACATCGGGCGAGGGACGGGCAAGCGGTGGTTGGGGAGGACGACGGCGAGGTCGAGGTGTTGGTGCCGCGGCGGGACGGCGCGCGTTCACGGCGTCCGGCGAGGAGGAGGACGAGGAGGCGATCCGGCGACGGCGACGGGGCGGCGTTGAGGCGCGATGGCGACCGGTGCGGAGGGGGACGAGGAGGCGATCCGGCGATGGCGATGGCGACGGGCGGCGTTCACCGGGTTGGCGAAGCGGGAGGGCGTCGCAGCGAGGGGGTCTCCGCATAGTGGGATGATGGCGACGAGAAGCGGGGTGGCGTCCGGGCGACTTAGTCTTCGCCCGAGCTCGATCCAGATCGGGGGGGACAACGAGCGAGTGGGGGGAGGAGGAGCGAGTGGGGAACATGGGCTAGGGTTTCGGGGTCCAGGGGGTTATGGAGAGGTGCGGTTGGGCCGGCTGGGCCGGCCGGTTTGGCGGCCAGCTGGGCCAAGGCCCAGGGGGCCTTTCTTCTATTTTTTTTCTGTTTGCTTTTGTTTTGTTTATCTTTTTAATCATTCTTTTCTGCTTTCTTTTAGTTCCTAATTTTAGTTTTAATAAAATACCAAAATGGCACCTAAATTGATGTTACAAATTATGTCACAACCACAAAAGTTTCATCCCAGAATAATATAGTTTAGTATTTTACAAAATATAGAAGGCATTTAATTAAAGGTTTTAGCTACTGATTTAATTAGTTTAGTGCATTTAAAATTTTTATAAAGACTTGGTTTCTCCACCAATATATCTTATGAATTATTTTTCACAATAAGAACGTTTTAGTTTTGACTTTTGAAAACTTTAATTGTTTGACTTGTTTTTGAATTTAGATTTTGAATCAGTTTTGAATTAACGCGGGATTAGCAACAGTAACGGAGGTGACGTGTCATCATTAGCAGAGGTTCATTGTAGCTTAATTATCCGGGCGTCACACCTAGAGAGGAATTTTGAATCCTCTAATTGCATGGTTTGGAATAAAAAAACTACTCATAAGACAATATTCTCCGGTTACACAAGGGATATCCGCAATGCAATATTTCGCACTTTAAAACCAAATGGTTCGTGACCAGAGGTAATTAAAGAGGAATTGGAAAAACTCTGCACTTTGGCAATGTCACCTTATTTTGGTTGATGCTCAAATTTAACAGCAATGGTTGATAATAGGTGTCGCTTATCACGATTCATGAACCATGCATATTCTATCAATTAATATTCCTTGTAGGCCAAAGGATTTTGCTTTTGTTTGAATGATTCTGACAAGTTGATGGCTACGAAAAGCCAAGATTAATTTTGTAACTGTAGTTTGTAAAATGCTTCAGGGACTTACCAAACCAAACAAATTGTATCGGCGGGTGTGAAGCATCAAGCCTAATTACCTTGAGAGATCCACTCTTGTTATCACCCTCTTACAATATACTGTGAACAAGCATATATGGAGCACTTGAACAACTAAAAATACAAGAGATAATAAAAAAACATGAACAACTAATTGTACATAAACAATTTATTCAGATTAATTAAAATGCTTTTCTCATTGCAAATTACTGTTCCTGATAAATGAACAAAGAGATCAATAGCATGAGGGTGGTTATCCGGAGCGAAAAAAGTAAATCCAAAATGGTAGTCAGTTTTGGGTATCTCTGCTTGGAAGTGTGTTACGTATTACTTCTAGAATGTTTACCTTCCAATGGTTCTTTCTCAAATCGAGGAACTCATAAATATCAGCATGCCAAGGCTCCAAATATATAGCAAATGCACCTAAAAGATAGAACCATTAAGAATATGTAAATTGGGTCCAACCAACTGAAGCTACTTACCTTTTCTCTTTCCTCCACCTTGATCAACACAACATGCAGTATCACTGAAAACATGTAGGATGGGGACAATTCCATTAGTTCCTCGAATGTAACTACCAGTAGCTCAAACATTGTGAATTGACACAGATTTGCTTATGGAAGCGCATTCCGAGAAAGTATCATAAATTCCCTCAATGATGTCGTCTTTCATGCAGACAAGAAAGCAGTTGCTTAACTGCATCACAAATAAGTAAATAAATAAATAATAGGAATATTAGTACACAGCTTAACCATTAATACTGAATTCAGTTTTTTAACAATCTTGAATTGAGTTATGGTAGAAGGTGCAATTCTTGAGGTGATGGGAGTGATCCCTATTTTCATATAATCACAATTTGCAAATCCGTAGTGCATCTACAGGCTACAGCCCTCTAGCAGTCCATGCATTCCAGATAAAAGGTTCAGGTAACAGGGAATCTCTTCTATACCCTTCACATAAACTACTGTACATGGTTAGCGAACGCTCACATCCTGTCGTGGAATTAACACGTCAGATGTCCTTAGTGTGAGGACTTAGTCGCGAGGCCAACGCATCTATGTGGTAGCTTCAGAGGGGTTGAGCGGAATCAAGAGAGGCAACACAGACAAGGGTTTAGACAGCTTTGGGCCCCGGGAAACATCATCCGGTAAAAACCCTACATGTTGTTTGAGGCTAGGTCTCATTATCATCACGAGGGAGTCGCCGTAAACCGGCTCTCCTCTTTTTTTCTAGCCCTAAGATTGTTTCTTCTTGCTTGTAGCTTCTTTGGGGAGCCCTGCCCCTCCTTATATATGTTGAAGGGGCGGGTTACATCTGGAGTCCTATTAGGATTAGGAGTAGTCTATCTCTAATACAAACCGGATACAAGTCCAGGTCTTAACTCCTTGTAAGACAAATATTCCTTATGCCTTTCCTCTTAAACCGGCCCACAATAGTTGAACCGGCCTTCATGAACCGCCAGACGGGCCACCGGGTCTTGTCGCTCCTCTGACCCGTCCACCGGGTCACCAGTGAGTTACAACGTCCTGGCGGGTTGCTGGTAAATTGCCAGGTCTGGGCGGGTCACCAGGTGAATATCGCCAAGTGCGAGAAGGACCTCAAATAAACCACCAAGTCCGGCCGGGTTAACTTCCGGCCGGTTTACACCGCGGGGTATATCCTTGACATTAGCCCCCAAGTTTAGCTTGGATTTATCCATGATAAACTTATGCTGCAAAATAAACACCAGAACAAATTTGGCAGATTGTGCTCCGGTTTAAGAATTCTTGTAGACCGGCACCTGATCGTTCTTAAGTCCTTTGTCATTTCCTCCTTCTAGAAAATCCGGGTCAATAACCAGCTTCATACTCAAATTGCTGATGTTGGCTTCTTATAGAAAAAATATTGTGAAGAATAATCCACTTGAGTCGGCTTCCAAAGCGCTGGTTTAAGAAATATTGGTCTTAAAATACTCATCCGATATTCAACGGTTTGAAGATGCAGAACTTGCCGGTTTTATCATTGCCAAAGACTGCCGGGTTGCAGCCATTGTGGTCATAATGATTGGTGACGCCGATTCAACCTAGTTTGCTCAATCAAAGAATTTGAAAATATTTCTTCGATAATAATACAATACCTGTAGCCCCCAAGTCTTTGAGCAGAACAAAGTGGTGGATTAAGACTTTGCTTCAATATAAATACTGCCACTTTTAAAGAAATCCATGTTTGTTCATCCCAGTGACTAGTAAAAACTGAATACTCCATACTATGTAGCCCCCGAGTGCCGGGTTGTCATGCTTGCAGCAACCTGGGACTTGTAATTGTCTTATACTCATAAAAACTTCAACCAGTGTAGCCCACAAGGGCCGGGTCATTATGCAATAATGAGCAGGGACTTTGTAGGTATAATCATGTAGATTTGATCAATGATGTGTAGCCCCCATCATGGGACTTGAATCCACGTCCACAAGGTTAAGAGCCTTGTGCTTTACCAATGAGCGATGGACCCTTCAATATAATGAATAAAAAGCTTTGTACCTTCAAGCTGTTGTGAGAGCAATTGGTAGCCCCAAGGGCCGACTCATTATAATGTGATGAGTCGGGTCTTCAATAATATGAGCAAAAATTACTTTGCATTAGCCCCCAAGTGTCATGGTGCATGCTTGCGGCGACATGAGACTTGCACCCTTGATGTAATCTCAATTAACATAATGTAGCCCCCAAGTGCCGGGTCTTAAGCCCGCAGCGACTCGGGACTATTCCTTCAATTGTAGAATAAATCATATCCATTAATAATATGATAACCATTGCGCTAAAAGCGACTTTGAAAACCTCAATTATAATATTGGTTATTGATAACCATAATAAAAATCCAGCCGTGTTGGCTATTAAAGATAACATAATCTGGTATGAAAAACCTTATTCATTCAATATCATAATGAAAATTCAGCCAAGTTTGGTTATTTGAATAATATAACCCAATGATTTATAAGCGCATGATTCCAATGGCGCCAATCCAAATAGGTATCTTGGCGACTTATAGTCCAAAGCCGGGCCGGGTTAACAAACACCGGATAATTTCTCATCATATCTTGGCGACTTATCATCTTAAAGCCAGGCCAGTTTAATAAACACCGGATAATTTATCATCATGCTTTATTCAACCTTGTCTCTGCATACAACAAGTTTAAAGTGTTACGGCGGTTTATCACGGAATGGTCATAATGCCCAACATATAACCCAGGTTTATAACCAAGGCTGCACTTAAGAATAATCAATGAAATATATCATACCTGTGACATTGAATCACATCATTGGTTTGCCAACTTTTTGTAGTAAGGGTGATAACCCCAATCTTGAGTAATGATAACTCCTTTCATACTGTGTCGATTTATGATAAAACCGTACCGGGTTGTGATAAACACCGGTTTAACCATATATAATACTGGCGACTCAGATTCAAACCGCACCGGGCGGATAGTCTCCGGATTATGATTTGATCATGTACTGACAATTTGTAATTGAAAGTCAAGCCGGGTTAATGAACACCGGTTTACTCCATAATAAGATGGTAACGTAAAATCAAACCGGGCAGATAGCCTACGGATTAGGATTTGACCGTGTTCCGCCAATTTGTAAATGACAGTTTGAAACAGATTAACAATGTCGGTTTAAAAACGCAACAAAAATCAAATAACAATTATGAAAAAATATGGAAGCAAAAGCAATGATAAGACCGTTTGCAAAAAGAGGCTTTATTGAGCCGATCAGATGGTGTTACCATGGTCGGACACGACCAAGCTCCCAATAAGGTGTAGCTATGGTTCAAGTCAGCTGTGTCCCCAATCGAAACCGTGGCATTATGCCGATCAAGTGGCATGGCAATGGTTCGGGTTCGACCAAGCCCCCAAGTGACTCTATGGCCTTAGGCCAATCAAGAGGCGTGTTGGTTCAGACTTGACCATGTCCCCAAGTGATCTGGTGGCTTTCGCCTATCAAAAGGCGTTGCATTGGTTCGGACATGACCAAGCCCCCAAGTGATGTTGTGGCACTAGGCCGATCAAGAGGCGTGGCTATGGTTCGGATACGACCAAGCCCCCAAGAGATCAATAATATGATAAGCCAATAAGGCATGATACCCATGTTTGGACCGCGCATCATGGCAGCAGGTCCTCTTTGGCACCCTTTAACTTTTTGCAAGAGATAAATCCTTCTTGAACCGGGATTTTGAACCGGATATTGAGAACTTCAAAGCTTTGTGGGAGACATCTTTCCCTTGAACTGGATTGTAAACCGGAATCTTCATTTTCAGCCGGAAATTTTCTGATGGCCTTTCAACTCGAACTTGCGAGAAGTTAATTCCTTTTTGAACCGGACATTTTTAAACTGGATTTGAGCGCTTGAGAGCTTTGTGGGAGAATATATTTCCCTTGAACCGGATTGTAAACCGGATACTTGAGAGATTCAGTGAGACTGACTTCTCTTGAGCCGGATTTTAAACCGGAATATTTTCTGATGATCCGGAACTTCTTCATTGAGCCGGGATTTTGTAACTGTCATATACTTACTAAGCCGGAAATTTTCTCGACGGCCTTCAAATAACAAAGAGCCTCCGGGACCGGGTTATCTTTCCCTCCATCGTCCTGGGGTTCTTAAATTTGCTGAAACTGGCAAGATTTGCTTAGTCATGTCATCGTAGCCCCCGAGTCTCAAGATGACTCAAGGAGTTGTCTTGAGATTCTCCGTACTTTGACCATAGCAGACAGTATATATCATTGGTGTTAATAACGCGATGTAAACCCACAGAAGGCTGAGGTGACTGTGGCGGGTTATAAATGATCCCATATGAGCCGTGTCAGCAACTCGGCAAATGGTTCCTTCCAACTGGCTGTTTGAAGTTGACCAAACTGTAGTGACAGCGATTGGTGCGCATGTCCATTGAACCATCCAGCGCAGACAGCGGCTGATGATAACTTGCCTCCAATTTGCTGGAAGAAAACTGGGCTTACCCAAGCAGTGACTGGCTTTTTCCTCAATAAAATAGCTCATGCAAACAGATGCAGCCCGATGTGTTGATGTAGACCAGGCCTCGGGGGCGGCGATTTGCGCACGTCCATTGACAACTAGCAGACGCGATCCTAGCAAGCTGATGTGAACCAGACCGCAAGGGCAGCAGCTTGTGTGCGTCCATTCATCATGTGATATATCCCGGATTATCCCCACGTGGAATATTATCAATCCGTGCTCCATACCCGTGGTATAAACCATATTTATAATGAATAATGGTCCTGTATATAAAAATATACAAATCAAAGTAATTGTTTTTAAACAATTTAATATGCGCTGATAAGATACAGAGAAAGGATAGCACCTGGCATTTTCATTGGATGGATACACAACAAAATGTATGATGTAACCCTTGCACCGCTGCTCCTTTTCCCTTTGACTTTTCCAATCTCCAGCAAGAAGAATTTTCTTTTGCTATCGCAACTCCACAGCGGAAAAGGCCTGCAGGGGCGCGGCGTAGACCATCAGGTAGCCGGCTCAAGCGGCTCAGATGGCAGCAGAGGCGGGGGTGGCCCAGAGCGGAGGTGAACCGGCCGCGGACATGGAGCAGGGCGGTTCACCACGTGCGGCGGCGCTCGATGCATTGAAACCTGGAGACATAGGGCGGCTCTCCAGCAGTGGCTCGATGCGGGGCGGTTTGGTGCGACTCAACGCCTACTATGGCAGTGAAGCGGAGGAGACCTAGCTGCAGCTTAGGATTTAGGCGGGTCGACACCGTGGCGGCCGAACACGTGGCGGCATGGAGCGGCGGGTTGAGGTGAGAGCGGTGGCCGGCTTCAAAATGAGCGGTGGCTCTAGGCGACTTGTGCTGGCGGACCGACCCATAGGCAGCGGGGCGAATCCGTGGTGACCCGGCAGTGGCTCGAGCAGAGTTGAACCGGCGACGGCGATTTGTTGTGGCGACGGCTTTTGAGCAGCTCCGCGGCTCAACACAGCACAATACGTCGTGAAGCGGCGCTTAGTGTGCTCCAATACAGTGGCGGTTTAGAGCAGAGGCGCAGGCACTCCGCAATGGAGGCGAGGACCGTGGCTATGGCGGGTCAGCTCAGCATGCTGAACCATGGCGGGAGTGACGCAGCGGCGATGGTGAAACAGTGAACTAGAGCAAGGCGTATTGACCGGCTCACGAGCGGACACCGCGGCGGTTCAGCGCTCAAGCGACGCCGCAACACAAGAGCAGCAGGTGGCATTCGTCAGCACGAAGGATAGCGACCGTGGTGGCAGTGACTTGAGACGAGGCCGGTTTTGGCTCAGTGTTGACCCGTCAGTGGCGGCGGAGTAGAGCGGCTTGGCGTGTGTGAGCTGCAGCAGAAAGATGCCGGCGAGGTACATCGGCGACTCAAGGCGCGGCAGTAGGCTAAGGCCACTTCACCGGGTCACTGCAACGGCTTGGCGCAGCTGCGAAGACGGCCCGAGGCCTGCTCTAGTAGGGGCCACGGCGGCTCTTGGTGGAAAAACGGAGGCCGGCGGTTTAGAGACGGACTCCGGCGGGAGCGGCGACCCGAGGTGAAGCGGCGCTGCAGCCAGGGCGGCCCGGAAGTGACGGGGACGGGGCTTGAAGCGCTGGAGTTTGGCGACAGTGTGGACAACACGGAGCAGCGCGACGCGTGCGCTTGTAGCGGCCCAGGCGCAGCGGATCATCCCCGGCCAGAAGAGGTGTGACAGCTCGGGTGGTCCAAAGCGGTAGCTTGGCGTGCCGGCGGGTTCGCAGAAGAATCAGCAAGGCAGGTTAACAACGGCAGCCCGGGGTGCCGCCGGCTTGACGTGTAACGGCTGAGACTTGAAGCGGGAGTAGCAACCCATGTGAACGAACGTTTCTTAATGCTGGCTTCCTTGTGTGTTTTTCAACCCCGTTTTTGTCAGTCGAGTTATGTCCTTCCAAAACTGCTGCATGCTAGTGCTAGTACTAGTACGGGTTCTCGGTAGTGAAATAAAAATTGGACTTTGCTTCACGTGGAGAGTAGCAAGGCTTTAGTGGAATCGGTCTTCTCAAGCACAACCTGACGGCTCAATGAATTGGATGTGTGTGTTGCATGAAACCAAGAAAAATACGTGTCGGGCCGTGCCGACTCCTTCAATTAGCAGTAGTGGAAAATTTTGTCGGTCTTGGCGATTTTCAGGGCGGTGGCCATACGGTTGCAGGACGTAACAAAGATGGAACCAGGTGGATGATAGCGACAGCAGCCTAGAGTCCATGATGGAAACTGATTCCCTGGGCAACTCAGAATAGACGCAGCGACTCGCGGCTCCAACACGGATTCGAGGGTGAAGACAAAGCTAGTCACGGAGGCAGCGCTCGAGTCCTTGGTCGAGGCGGCAAACAACAAAGCCTCGAGTCCATGGAATTGACCCGGCGAAGAAGAGGCAACTTGCTCGAGGTGTGGCGGTTTAAGGTGAAACGCGATGAGTACGTCCGCGAGGCGGGTGTCGGCGGCGGCTTGGAACAAATTGGCCTTTGTTCATGTTGATGATTTGCACAGATTTCGGTGAACCAACACTGAACCGAACCAATCTTTCAGGATTTTCTCTGATAATCTTGCCAACCAACCGGATGAACTCCACTAATAAATAATTTCTGATTTTGATCAAAATTGATATAGATCCTTTCAACACTAACTTTTCTTCATCCGGAAATTTGCGAACTTCTCCAATCCCTGGAAGAGATCCCTCCAAGAACTCAACACCACCATGCGTTCGGCCCCACGGTGGGCGCCAACTGTCGTGGAATTAACACGTTAGATGTCCTTAGTGTGAGGACTTAGTTGCGAGGCCAACGCATCTATGTGGTAGCTTGAGAGGGGTTTAGCGGAATCGAGAGAGGCAACACAGACAAGGGTTTAGACAGCTTCGGGCCCTGGGAAACATCATCCGGTAAAAACCCTACATGTTGTTTGAGGCTAGGTCTCATTATCATCATGAGGGAGTCGCCGTAAACCGGCTCTCCTCTTTTTGTCTAGCCCTAAGATTGTTTCTTCTTGCTTGTAGATTCTTTGGGGAGCCCTGCCCCTCCTTATATATGTTGAAGGGGCGGGTTACATGTGGAGTCCTATTAGGATTAGGACTAGTCTATCTCTAATACAAACCGGATACAAGTCCAGGTCTTAACTCCTTGTAAGACAAATATTCCTTATGCCTTTCCTCTTAAACCGGCCCACAATAGTTGAACCGGCCTTCATGAACCGCCAGACGGGCCACCAGGTCTTGTCGCTCCTCTGACCCGTCCGCCGGGTCACCAGTGAGTTACAACGTCCTGGCGGGTTGCTGGAAAATTGCCAGGTCTGGGCGGGTCACCACGTGAATATCGCCAAGTGCGAGCGGGACCTCAAATAAACCGCCAAGTCCGGTCGGGTTAACTTCCGGCCGGTTTACACCGCGGGGTATATCCTCGACATTCACATCCCCTTCCCTACGTCAGATGCCTGTTTAACCACAAAAATACCATGCTCTTCGGAACACCTTCAGCGCCATTGTGTGTGAACCTGTCCTGCATCGCGTGTTAGCGCCGAAGTGCACCATGTCTGCCTAATCGACACCCCGAAAATCAGATGTCACACCTCCATACAGCAGCTAGCGGTGGTGCAACAGAATGGGAGAGAGGTGCGAGCACACATGTAGGCGAAGTGGACACAGGTCATCGGCGCTGCGAGGAGTTGCGACCAGGAGGTCATGGCGGCGGCACCTAGGGTTCGCCCTATGACCGCGAGATAGGCCGGGGTCGAGGAACTGCGTCGACCCTGCCCATGGACAGGAGCCGTCTGCGGACGCGGGTTCTAGTGGTGCCGCCTTCGGCAAACTCAGGCGTCGTGGTGGACACCGCCGGGGTCAACGGCTAGGTGGAGCACGACAGTGGTAGGAGAGGTCGGGATTTTGGGGAGACGCTGCGAGAGAAGGGCCTTCACTGCTTGGGCCCAGCGGGGGTCCAAAATAACTACGGCAGCAGCTTCCCTCGCGTGAGATCCGACATGAAGGTCACATGAAGGACGAGACTTGCCTGCTCCCTTCCTATGCTCCCATCCGTGCTCCCGCGTACATGGCTTGATTTGATTGGAAGAAAATAATACCCGGCCCCACCCCCTGAAAATCAAGGGGGAGATGATTAGATTAGAAAAGAAAAAGGGAAAAAGACAGCCGTAGGATGAAGTGGGAGCACGGATGGCAGCATGGGAAGGGAGCAGGCAAGCCGAAGGGAATAGGGGATCTCTAAGATCTAGGAAAGGGTTGGAGTAAAAAGGAAACGCACACCTCCATTTAATATCAGTCGGTGAGTGGCGCACATCAATCATGATGAATGCTTCCTGGCCCGAAGATTGATTGCCCGATTTATCATCCACCCATCGATCCACCGCCGCTTTGTAGATGCATCAACCGCCTCCCCATGGACCGGTCTGGTCCTCTCGTTGCGTTGGAGATTCCGACCGAGCAGAGAGTAGACTGCTCATCGAGCCACGCATATGCCTCCCATGGACCACATCGACCCAGGCAGCGATCAGCTCGCATGCAGTGGCACCTAGCCCATTTGGCCCAAATTCACAGATATCGTCCGAAATAGTTCCTGAGCAATGGCCCTCTCCAAAGAGACTGCATGTGGTCAGCGTACAGAGGTCATGGGGTCCACAGAGACATCCAATGGACAGCAAAACCAAAACAACATATCTGACGGTTAAGACCCCTAATGGCCTGAGAGAGCTGGATTAGTGATCAGTTATAATATATCTAAATTGCCAGATCAATCCAGCCAGGAGACAACTATCATCCCGCACACAACAGCTCGGCGCCATTATAGCTCTTCCATAACATTTTGAGTTAATTTTTATCTGTGCAAACTGGAGCTTGTCTCCATTGTTTTCTTTATATAAGAGCATTTCCAGTTGGACATATCAAACATGACCCTTTAAACGCCCGCGAACGCGCCTGGTCAGTGACCGGGAGTGTCCGTTTTGAGCCCCTATTTATATGTCTACACAGCCACACTTCTCATTTTCTTCCTCATATGTCCGGTCAGTAGCATGTGATTGGTCGAGATGAAAAGAGAGAAAGAAAAGAATGAATAAAGAAAGAGAAAAGGTGGTCCTGATGGGGCCGCGTCCTACCACTACAAAAAAGACACATCCGTGAAATTACGGGCCGAACGAAAAAAATTATGTCATGCTTATGACACTTCTATGACGATAATTGTGACAAAACCACGTATCATCATAGATGTGGTGGGCTCCTACTTCTATGACACAAAATCATGACAGAAATGGGTTTTTCGTCCTGGGCAGTTCATGACGGAAAAAATCATGGTAGAAGCGAGGGCGAGGAAAATATCGGGGAGTTCCCTGTTATAGTGGGTGGTCGGGGCGAGCGATGCACGGAGGTTTGTGCGTTTCTCTCGTACACGTACGCGCGTGTGTGCGAGGCGTTGGGCTCTAACTGAACCCGAGCGAGGCGTTCGCTTACTGAACCCGAGCAGTTGCACTAGCTACGTTACTGAACCCGAGCGATCGATCCCTTGGCTGTTAACTGGACCCAAGCGATTCCTTCGCTACTGCTGCTAACTGAAGCCGATCGAACCTGCCTCGTGATGAACAGTGACCGTTGTTTGGGGGTTGGATGAATAGTTTCTGGTTGGGGTTGGATGAACAAGACCCCGTGGTAGTAGTAGGCCATTGCCGCTGGATGAACAGGACCCCGATCGAGAAGGCCACCACACACACCCGAGGCGGTTGGGGGTGGATGAACAGGACCCTGTGGAGGCTCCATGAACAGTAGGCAGTGGAGGCTGGATGAATAGTAGCCTATGGATGAACAGTATCTGGTGGAGGCAGGAGGACAACGCCGTGGATGAAGAATAGCAGGTGGAGGCTGGAGGAAGTCGACGGTGGATGAACATTAGCCCGTGGAGGCTAGAGCGAGGCAGTAGACTGTGGATGAACAGTAGCCCGTGGAGTCCCGTTTTGCGGTACGCCACACCCCTCCTGATGAACAGGACCCCGTTTTGATTGTAGGCGCTCCAACACAAGTCCGTTTGCTCCATTTCGTGGTATGTCACACCCCTCCCGATCAACAGCACCCCATTTCGATCATAGGAGCTCGAACACAAGTCCATTTCCTCCGTTCTGGGGTACGCCACACCCCTCCCGATTAACAGGACCCCGTTTCGGCCGTAGGAGCTCGAACAGAAGTTCGTTTCCTCCGTTCCGCTGTACACCAGACCTTGTTTCGGCTATTCCGTCCAAGCCGGTTGACTCCCAATGAACAGGATGTAGTCCGACCCAGTCTGTTACCTCCCGATGAACACGACGATGTTTCCTCCATTCCGACCCAGCCGGTTGGCTGCCGATAAACAGGACGCCGTCGTTGTACGCATTAGAGACCCCGCTCGGGTGTGCATACGTTGCCGTATTTACTTTCTTGCAGCGTGGTTGCACGTACGTGTACACGATATAGACGGGACTGCGTGACATGCTACGTCCACGCCTCTACTACCACACGTGTCGCTCCCTACTCGGCAATGGTTCATCGTTGCAGAGGGACCGATCGACCACTATGTACGTACTTCGCAACCAGACAGACAACCCTACGTACGGTTTGACCAGGTGGGTCCCAGCTTTCAGGGAGGATAAGGAGGTACTTTCTTGCGTGCGAAGATATAGCTGGTGGGTCTCAGCTGTCAGGGGGAAGAATCTTTTTTTGCCCGTAATATGGACGCACTTCCTTACGTGCGAAGATGTAGCTGGTGGGTCCCAGTTGTCAGGGGGAACTTTTTTTTCTGCAAAATACTATAGCCCTTCCAGTGGGTCCCCTCTGTTAGGTGGAGGAATCATTATTTTGCGCGTAGTAAGGAGGCACTTCCTTCCTGTGGCTATGGACCCAGCTGTCAGCCTCTCCACATACAGTCCTCTTTCGATGAAAGTCGATCCTTGACCATGTTGACCACACCGCGATGAGAGCACCAAGGCGGTGGACAACAGCGAGCCTAGGAAGGGAATGACCCGGAGCCGAGGAAGACTCGGAAGTTGTTTCGCACGTAGATGGGCTACGAGGGTTTACTAGTTCGGCAGCAGTGTGAGGCTTCCATTGCCGGAGAATAACAGGAGGTCTGGGTGAGTACAGGGATGGCCAGGCCAACGATGGGAGTAGGATGGGGCGGTGAGGCCTGCGCGGCAGCACAGCTGGCCACATGACGCAGGAGAAGGCGGTACGACCAGCGATGGTTTGGGCGGCTGGAGCAAGAAGACCAGAGGTTGAAAAAACACGACTACCATTGGATGGACATCGTACGGTCACTGTAGCTAGAATCATTTATATTGACTAAGTTGACAAATCCCGCGTCCGCGTCAACTTAGTAGGCCCACAAGTCAGCCTCCTAATATGTTGGGTCCCAGCTAGCAGGGGGTATTCATTTTTTGTTCGTAATAAGACGGCACTTCCTTGTGTGCGAAGATATAGCTGGTGGGTCCGAGCTATCAGCCGGAGGAACTTTTTTTCGTGAAATAAGAGGCCCTTCCGATGGGTCCCCGCTGTCAAGTGGAGGAATCTTTATTTTGTGTGTAATAAGGAGGCACCTCCATGCGTGCGGCCGTGGACCCAGCTATCATCCTCTCCACATACAATCCTCTTACGATGGATGTTGTTCGTTGACCATGTTGACCACGCTGCGCCCAAAGCGCCAGGGCGATGGACAACGGTGAGGCCTAGGAAGGGAACAACCCGGAGCCGGAGAAGTCTCGGCAGTTGTTTCCCACACGGAGGGGAGTACGAGGGTTTACTAGTTCGTCTGCCGTCGCCAGAGAATAACAGGAACTGTGGGTGCATAGAGAGATGACCATGCCAACGATGGGAGTAGTGTGGAGCGGTTAGGCCTGCGCGGCAGCACAGCCGGCCTCGGGAGACATGAGCAGGCAGTATGGCCGACGCTGGTTTCGGCGGGTGGAGCAAGAATACCAGAGGTTGAGGAAGCAGCACGGCCGTTGGATTAACATCCAACTGTCACTGCTGCTAGAATCGTTCGTGGACCAAGTTAACAAAGCCTTCCGTACACGTCAACCTAGTAGACCCACAAGGCAGCCTCCAAATCTGTCCCAAACAGCATACAACAAGAAATCGAGGGCCATAAGAGTACGGACATTGGGGATTTCTAATTTTGTCTACCTCTTCAGTCGGACAGGCGCAAAGGGTGTTATTGTCCACTATATTTATGCATATGCATATTATCAAAAACATTTGAAGGTACTTAGTATTGTTTTTCTATTGAAAAAGAGCACCTAAGAAGTGGCAAAATCTTAATTACAAACTAACAAGTGGCAAATCGTCAAAGTCCCAAATAAGTGATGGCAAAAAATCAAAAGGCCCATTTTTGGTAAGCACTTGCAATAACCGCGCTAATACAAGAGCGTGCGTCGACGAGTGACCCCTCCCGTGTCATCCCATGCCTCTCTAGAAGAATCCATGGCACCCACATTCTCTTCCTCTCATATCATCTCTCTCTCACCGTCTCTCCCTCCATTTCTCTATTTTCTCTCCAGACCGAGCACCGATGCCGAACCCCGGCATGCTCCAGCAAGTGTGCTATAGGGGGCTAGGGCACGGTGCTTCAATCGCTTTTCCCCTGCATCCAAATCAAGCATATATGCGACCTCTTGATCTAAATCGGAGAACGGGGCATGGAGCCGACTGATGGTATAGCCGTCCGCCGCGTGTCATGGGGATTTCGACCTGCTTGGTGTTGTCGTCATTATTGCAACTTGCAAGTGACCCCATGATACGTCTCCGTCGTATTTACTTTTCCTAACACTTTTCCTAACACTTTTCCTCTTGTTTTGGACTCTAATTTGCATTATGTGAATGAAACTAACCTGGACTGACGCTGTTTTCAGCAGAACTACCATGGTGTTGTTTTTGTGCAAAAATAAAAGTTCTCAAATTGGAACGAAACTTTTTGGAGATTTATTTCAGAATAAAAGAAAAATACTGGAGCCAAGAACCACCGAAGGGGGGCCCCTGGGTGAGCAGAACCCACCGGGGCGCCCCCCCCCCCCACCCTCTAGGCGCTCCCAGATGGGTTGTGCCCACCTGGTGGCCCCGCAGACCCTGATCCCGACTCCATAAATACCTATTTTTCCAGAAAAAAATAGGGAGAAAGAATTACCGCGTTTCACTAGACGGAGCCGCTGCCACCTATTATTCTTCATCGGGAGGCCAGATCTGGAGTTAGTTTGGGGCTTCGGAGAGGGGGGGTCTCCGATCTTCGTCATCACCAACCCTTCTCCATCGCCAATTCCATGATGCTCCCCACCAGGAGTGAGTAATTCCTTTGTATGCTCATTGGTCGGTGAGGAGTTGGATGAGATTCATCATGTAATCGAGTTAGTTTTATTAGGGCTTGATCCCTAATATCCATTATGTTCTGAGATTGATGTTGTTATGACTTTGCCATGCTAAATGCTTGTCACTTTTGGGCCCGGGTGCCATGATTTCATATCTGAATCGTTTTATGTTATCACCATTATATCTATGTTCTACATCCGATCTTGCAAGTCATGTTCACCTATTACGTGTTATGATCCGTAAACCCCGGAATGACAGTATTCGGGATACTTTCCAGTGATGATCGTAGTTTGCGGAGTTCATGTATTCACTTTGCATTAATGCTTTGTTTCGGTTCTCTATTAAAAGGAGGCCTTAATATCCCTTAGTTTCCATATGGACCCCGCTGCCACGGGAGGGTAGGACAAAAGATGTCATGCAAGTTCTTTCCATAAGCACGTATGACTATTTACGGAATACATGCCTACATTATATTTATGAATTGGAGCTAGTTTTGTATTGCCCTAGGTTATGACTGTTATATGATTAATATCATCCAACGAATCCACCCATCCAATGCATACGATTTTCCTACGTATTGATCTTGCTAAGTTACTACTGCTACTGTTACTGTTACACATGCTACAAAATCATTGCTATCACTGTTACCGTTACTATTGTTGTTGCTACTACTATCAAAACTATCATATTACTGTGCTACTGATTGATTGTTGCAGATAATTAATCTCCAGGTGTGGTTGAATTGACAACTCTTCTGCTAATACTTGCAAATATTCTTTGGCTCCCCTTGTGTTGAATCAATAAATTTGGGTTGATTACTCTACCCTCGAAAACTGTTGTGATCCCCTATACTTGTTGGTTATCAAGACCCTTTTTCTGGCACCGTTGCCGGGGAGCATAACTATATTTGTTGAGTCACTTGGGATTATTATTTATCTATCACTGTGAAGAATCTGAAGGATACCAAGACTAAGATATTTCCCTCTAAGACGAGGGGAGGTAAGGATCTGCCATCTAGCTCTGCACTTGATTAACCTTCTATTTTGAGTAGACTTGCAACACCACCACATGCTATTAATCCTAATATGTCGCAAGTTAACGATGATGCTACTTCTATGAATGCTACTCATGATGATGCTAGTACCTTGCTTGATGATAATATTCCACTAGGTGAATTTCTTGATGAACAAATTGCTAGAGCTAAAGATATTGAGCATGCTGAAACTGACGAAGTACTTGAATCTGAAAATCTTGAAACACCTATTAGACCTAGCTCTCCTAGATATGAATTGCCTAAGATACCGGAAGGTTATGTTATGGATGAGGAGACAACTAGAGACTTTCTTGCTTGCAAAGATATAGATGATCTCAAGAAATTATTATGCAAACTGAAAGAAAAATCTTTCAATTCTAGAATGAAATGTGATCCTAAGTTTGCTACTTCACCTATCTTTGTTGATGATAAGGATTATGAATTATCTGTCGACCCAGAGTTAATTACTTTGGTTGAATCTGATCCTTTCCATGGCTATGAAACTAAAACTGTTGTGGCACACCTTACCAAATTAAATGATATAGCCACCCTTTTCAGTCATGATGATAAAATTCGCTACTATTATATCCTCCAGTTATTTCTGTTCTCATTAAAGGGCGATGTTAAGATACGGTACAATACTCTTGCTCCTGGTTGTGTGCGTAGTCCCCAGGATATGATTTACTACTTCTCTGAAAAATATTTTCCTGCTCATAAGAAATAAGCTGCCTTACAGGAAATATTTCACTTTGTGCAAATTGAAGAAGAGAGTCTCCCACAAGCTTGGGGAGGCTTGTCCAATTGCTTAATGCTTTGGCTGATCATCCACTTAAGACAAACGAAATACTTGATATCTTCTATAATGGACTAAGCGATGCTTCTAGGGACTTCCTACCTAGTTGTGCTGGTTGTGTTTTCAGGGAACGAACTGTTGAACAAGCTGAGGACTTATTAAATAACATATTGAAAAATTATGATGATTGGACTCTTCCCAAACCACTGCCTAAACCCACTCCGAAGAAGAGGGGTATCTTATATCTCAGTCCTAAAGATATGCGAGAGGCAAAGAAATGTATGAAGGAAGAAAATATTAAAGCTGAAGATGTCAAAAATTTACCTCCTATTGAAGAAATACATGGACTTGATACACCACCACCCAAGGTGGTAGAGGTAAACTCTTTAATGAAATTTGATGAAAAGGACACTTCTTATAATATGCATCCTAGTCAGTGCCTCTATGAGTTTGATAACTACATTAGAAAACAAGATCACTTCAATGAAAATGTTATGGAACAATTGAAATACAACTCTGATATGATTGCTCGCTTGAGTGACTTGTTATTTAGAATCTCTAATGATCTTAGAGGCTTAGTAAAACATGCTTCTATGGTTCACACTCAGTTAGAACAAGTTGCTAAATCTCATGGAGAATTGCTTGATGAAATGAACAATAATATCAATGACCATGCTGTTAGAGTAATGACTAGAGGAGGTAGAATGACTCAGGAACCACTTTATCCCGAGGGACACCCTAAAAGTATTGAACAAGACTCTCAAAGAATTAACACTAATGCACCTAGTCCTTCTAAAAAGAAAAAGAAAAATTATAGGACTTTGCATACCTCTAGTGAATCTGAAGTAGAAAACCCTCCCAAAGATAATAATGATGTTTCTAACTCTCATGCTGAAACTCATCTAGTGATAATGAAAAAGATAATGATGATGTTCATAAAGACAATCAACCAAACAATGAAAAGGAACCAGATAATGATGTTGAGATAGAACCAGTTGTTGATCTTGATAACCCACAACCTAAAAATAAAACTTATGATAAAAGATACTTTGTGTCAAGAAAACATGGCAAAGAAAGAGAGCCATGGGTTCAAAAACCCATGTCCTTTCCACCTAAATCAACTAAGAAGAAAGATGATGAAGAATTTGAACGCTTTGCTGAAAAGCTTAGGCCAGTCTTTTTGCGCACTCGCTTGACTGATATTTTAAAGATGGCCCCATATGCAAAATACATGAAAGACGTCATCACTAATAAGAGAAAAATACCGGAAGCTGAAACTCCAGCATGCTTGCTAATTATTCTTTTAAGGATGGAGTACCTAAAAAACATGGAGATCCGGGAATACCAACTATACCTTGCTCCATCAAAAGAAACTATGTTAAAACTGCTTTGTGTGATTTAGGAGCTTGTGTTAGTGTTATGCCTTTCTCTTTATACAAAAGACTTGACTTGAATAAACTCACACCTACTGAAATATCTTTGCAAATGGCTGATAAATCAACTGTCATACCTATCGGTATTTGTGAGGATGTGCCCGTTGTTGTTGCAAATGTTACCCTTGGTAGACACTTTGTTATACTTGAGATGCCCGAGCACGACAACATATCGATTATCCTTGGTAGACCCTTTTCGAATACTGCAGGGGCTGTTATTGATTGCAATAAAAGCAGGGTCACTTTTATTATCAATGGTAATGAGCATACGGTGCACTTTCCCAAGAAACAATTCCAAGTGAATGGTATTAATGTTATTGAAAAATCTCCGACAATCACTATTGGAAGCTTTCAATTACCTCTACCTACTGTCAAAAATAAATATGATATACTTGTTGTTGGGGACATGCATATCCCCGTTGAGGTAACCTAGTGTTTTACGAAAGTTCTTTTGTTCATGCTAATCGAAGGTGGTTGTTAATAAGACTTGATCAACCTTATTAATGGATCATCTTTGAGAGGTATGAAGTTGATGAATTTAGTAGGCATTGCCTTCTGTCCTTATCTTTTGTTTTCTATTTTTCTTAGTTAAATAAAAAAATGCCATGTCTATCATGTTCATGTTTTGTGGATTTTCCATGCAATAAAAAATGACCCAAAAAATAAAAGTGCTCAGAATGCCCTGAAAATTTAATACGATTTTTTCTGATTATTTCTGAATTTTTAGTGCAAATAACATTAGAGGGGGGTGCACCAGGTGGGCACAACCCACCTGGGCACGCTAGCAGCCCCGAGCGTGCCCTGGTGGGTTGTGGTCCCCATGTGGGCCCACCTTACTTATCTCTTTATCCCATGTCATCTCCTACCTCCAGAAAAAAACCACCATTGCTCTCTCTCTCGTGTTATTGCTCTCAAACCCGTGGATTTCGATCTCTTTGCTCGAAGCTCCGTTTCCAAAACTGTTTTGGGGGATTGCTACCTGGTATGTGACTCCTCCATTGCTCCAATTAGTTTTTGATTTAATGGTTTATATTTTGAATAATTAGCTACTCTTGGTGCTGCTGTAGAAGAGCTTGCATGTTGAATTATTAGAGTTCTAAGTAGTTTGAATGCTTGATATGGCCTCTATGTATCTCTATGAGTAGTTGCTATCAATCTTGTGAAGTTTTGTTGACAAAAATTTTGTGGACTAAAAATTTCCAGAATTTTATTTATAGGAATAAGATGAGAAGAGCTCTAAGGGAGTCAATGGGGAATCGTCGGACAGTGACCTCCATACTCAGAGGAGGGTGGAGGTGCGGCCGTGCGAATGGCCGCACAACCCCTTCATGGATGGAGCTGGGATCCGTCAAGAGTTCGCAAAATTTGGTGCTAATGCTGAGCTTACCGACTTCATCGCAGCTGAGTGTGAACAATAACATCTCCTTACAAATTCCTTTGTGCAAAGCTTCAATTTTCTGAGTAGGAATAACCCCCCTGAGGTGCAGTTTAATTTATATGCTGAAACCCGTCAGATACCACTGATACATCCATTTTGCATCATGTTTATCTACTGTTATTTATAATGTTTTCATGCATAATGATGACTTGTGGAGTAATTCTAATGCCTTTTCTCCCATAATATGCAAGGTACACAAAAAGAGGGAGAATTCCGGCAGCTGGAAATCTGGACCTGAAAAAGCTACGTCAAGCTACCTATTCTACACAACTCCAAATGAGATGAAACTTCACGAGGAATTTTTATGGAATAAATAAGAAATACTGAAGCAAATAACTACCGGAGGGGGGGCACCTGGTGAGCACAAGACACCAGGGCGCGCCCTGGTGGGTTGTGCTTAGCCCAGCCCACCTCTAGTGCCCCTCTTCCGGTATATAAGTCATTTTGACCTAGAAAAAATAAGGAGAGGACTTTCGGGACATAGAGCCGCCGTATCGAGGCGGAAATTGGGAAAGAGCACTTTTGACCTCCATTGGAGCGATTTCGCGGGGGGAACTTCCCTCCCGGAGGGGGAAATCATCGTCATCATCATCACCAACAACTCTCCCATCTTGGGGACGGAAATCTCCATCAACATCTTCAACAACACCATCTCCTCTCAAACCCTAGTTCATCTCTTGTGTTCAATCTTTGTACTGTAACCTCAGATTGGTATTTGTGGGTGACTAGTAGTGTTGATTACATCTTGTAGTTGATTACTATATGGTTTAGTTGGTGGAAGATTATATGTTCAGATCCAATATGCTATTTAATACCCCTCTGATCTTGAGCATGATAATCATTTGTGAGTAGTTACTTTTGTTCTTGAGGTCACAGGAGAAATCTTGTTGCAAGTAATCATGTGAACTTGATATGTGTTCGATATTTTGATAGTATGTATGTTGTGATTCCCTTAGTGGTATCTTGTGAACGTCGACTACCTGACACTTCACCATATTCTGGCCTAAGCGAATGCATTGTGGAGTAGTAATTAGATGATGGGTTGCGAGAGTGACAGAAGCTTAAACCCTAGTTTATGTGCTATTCCGTAAGGGACCGATTGGATCCAAAAGTTTAATGCTATGGTTAGAATCTACTTGTAATACTTTTCTTGTAGTTACGGATGCTTGCGAGGGGGTTAATCATATGTAGGAGGTTTGTTCAAGTAAGAACAGCACCTAAGGACCGGTCCACCCACATATCAAATTATCAAAGTAGCGAACACGAATCGAATCAACATGATGACAGTAACTAGATGAAATTCCCGTGTACCCTCAAGAATGTTTTGCTTATCATAAGGGACCGTTTTGGCCCGTCCTTTGCCTCAAAAGGATTGGGCTACCTTGCTGCACTTTAGTTACTATTATCGTTACTTGCTCGTTACAAATTATCTTGCTATCAAACTACTCTGCTACTTACAATTTCAGAGCCTGCAGACATTACCTTGCTGAAAACCATTTGTCATTTCCTTCTGCTCCTCGTTGGGTTCGACACTCGTACATATCTAAAAGGCTACAATTGATCCAATATACTTGTGGGTCATCAAGGCTATTTTCTAGCGCCGTTGCCGGGGAGTGAAGCGCTCTTGGTAAGTGGAAATTGGTAAGGAATAATTATTACTACGTGCTGAAATTTATTGTCACTTGTTACTATGGAGAACAATCGTTTGAGGGGTTTGTTCAGGGTATCTTCACCTCGACCGGAACCACAATTAGTCACCCCTCAACCTACTGCACCTACTGAAAATATTGAATATGAAATTCCTTCGGGTATGATAAAACAACTGCTAGCTAATCCTTATGCAGGAGATGGAATCAAACATCCTGATATGCACTTGATATATGTGGAAGAAATTTGTGGATTACTCAAGCTTGTAGGTTTACCCGGAGATGAAGTTAAGAAGAAGGTTTTCCCTTTATCTTTGAAGGGAAAAGCATTGGCATGGTATAGGCTATGCAATGATATTGGATCTTGGAATTGGAATCGATTGAAATTTGAGATTCACCAAAAAAAGATCCTATGCATCTAGTAGATCGGAATTATATATATAATTTCTGGCCTCGTGAAGGAGAAAGTATCGCTCTAGCTTGGGGGAGGCTTAAGTCAATGTTACATTCATGCCCCAATCATGAGCTCTGAAGAGAAATTATTATCCACAATTTTTATGCTCGGCTTTCTCATAATGATCGATCCATGCTCGACACTTCTTGTACTGGTTCTTTTATGAACAAGACTATTGAATTCCGGTGGGATCTCTTGGAAAGAATTAAACACAAATCTGAAGATTGGAAACTCGAGGAAGGTAAAGAGTCAGGTACTAAGCTTGAGTTTGATTGTGTTAAATCCTTTATGAATACTGACGCTTTTCAAAATTTTAGCACTAAATATGGACTAGACTCTGAGATAGTAGCCTCGTTTTGTGAATCATTTTCTACTCATGTTGATCTCCCTAAGGAGAAGTGGTTTAAATATCACCCACCTATCAAAGAAGAAATTAAAGAACCGGTAATAGCTAAAGATGAAACTATTATCGATAATGTTGATCCAGTTGTTCCTACTGCTTATATTGAAAAACCACCTTTCCCTGTTAGGATGAAGGAACATGCTAAAGTTTCAACTGTGGTCAATAGAAGTTATATTAGAACACCTAAACCAGCTAAACAAATCAAAGTAGAACCTAGTGTTTCTATGGTTAAGAATCTCCTAGTTGAAAATATAGTTGGGCATGTTATTTACTTCTGCGTTGAAGCTGCTGGAATTTCCAAACCCGATAAAAAGGATAAACATAGACCCGTTGTTGGCATGCTCGTTGTCTCAGTTAAAATAGGAGATCATTGTTATCATGGTTTATGTGACATAGGTGCTAGTGTGAGTGCTATTCCTTTTACTTTATATCAAGAAATTATGAATGACATAGCACCCACTGAAATAGAAGACATAGATGTTACTATTAAACTTGCTAATAGAGACACCATCACACCACTTGGGATTGTTAGAGATGTTGAAGTCTTGTGTGGAAAAATAAAATATCCTACTGATTTTCTTGTTCTTGGTTCCCCACAAGATGACTTTTGTCCCATTATCTTTGGTAGACCTTTCTTGAACACCGTTAATGCTCAGATAGATTGTGAGAAACAAACTATCGGTGTTAGCTTTGGTGATGAGTCTCATGAGTTTAATTTTTCCAAGTTTAGTAGAAAGCATCATAAGAAAGAATTGCCTAGTAAGGATGAAATAATTGGTATTTCTTCTATTGTTGTGCCTCCTACTGATCCTTAAGAACAATATTTGCTAGACCATGAGAATGATTTGCATATGCACGAAAGAAATGAAATAGATAAGATTTTCTTTGAACAATGTCCTCTGCTTAAACACAATTTGCCTACTGAAACTCTAGGAGGTCCTCCTCCACCTAAAGGTGATCCTGTGTTTGAATTAAAACAATTGACAGACACTTTGAAATATGCTCATCTTGATGAGAAGAAGATATATCATGTTATTATTAGTGCTAACCTTTCAGAACATGAAGAAGAAAGATTATTGAAAGTTTCAAGAAAGCACCGAGCTGCTATTGGATATACTCTTGATGATCTTAAGGGCATTAGCCCACCCTCTGTCAGCACAAGATTAATATGGAGCCTAATGCTAAACCCGTTGTTGATCACCAACATCGATTAAATCCGAAGATGAAAAAAGTGGTAAGAACGGAAATATTAGAACTTTTGGAAGAAAGTATAATCTATCCTATAGCTGATAGTAGATGGGTAAGTCATGTTCATTGTGTCCCTAAGAAGGGAGGTATTACTGTTGTTCCTAATGATAAGAATGAACTTATTCCACAAAGAATTGTTACAGGCTATAGAATGGTAATTGATTTTAGAAAATTAAACAAAGCAACTAGAAAAAATCATTACCCTCTGCCTTTTATTGATCTAATGCTAAAACAATTATCTAAGCACACATATTTTTGCTTCCTTGATGGATATTCTGTTTTCTCATGAATACCTAATTCTCAACCTGATCAAGAAAATCCCACTTTTACTTGTCCTTTTGGAACTTATGCTTATAGATGTATGCCTTTTGGTCTATCTAATGCACCTACTACCTTTCAAAGATGTATGACTGTTATATTTTCTGACTTTTTTGAAAAGATTGTTGAGGTTTTCATGGATGACTTTTCTGTTTATGGGAAGTCTTTTGATGATTGTTTAAGCAATCTGGATTGAGTTTTGCAGAGATGCGAGCAAACAAATCTTGTCTTGAATTGGGAGAAGTGCCACTTTATGGTTAACGAAGGTATTGTTTTGGGTCATAAAATTCTGAAAGGGGTATTGAAGTGGACAAAGCTAAGGTTGATGCAATTGAGAAAATGCCATGTCCTAAAGATATCAAAGGTATTCGTAGTTTCCTTGGTCATGCTGGTTTCTATAGGAGATTTATTAAAGATTTTTCTAAATTTCTAGGCCTCTTACAAATCTTTTGCAAAAGGATATTCCATGTGTTTTTATGATGATTGTTTAGAAGCCTTTGAAACACTCAAGAAAGCCTTAATTTCTGCACCTATTGTTCAACCACCTGATTGGAACTTGCCTTTTGAAATTATGTGTGATGCTAGTGATTATGTTGTTGCTGCTGTTCTAGGACAAAGAGATGATAAGAAACTGAATGTTATTCATTATTCTAGTAAAACTCTAGACAGTGCTCAACGAAATTATGCTACTACTGAAAAATAGTTTCTATCAGTGGTGTTTGCTTGTGATAAATTTAGATCTTGCATTGTTGATTCTAAAGTTATTGTTCACACCAATCATGCTGCTATAAAATATCTTATGGAAAATAAAGATGCTAAACCTAGACTCATTAGGTGGGTTCTCTTGCTACAAGAATTTGATTTATGCATCACTGATAGAAAAGGAGCGGAGAACCCCGTAGTTGATAACTTGTCTAGGTTGGAGAATGTCCTTGATGACCCACTACCTATTGATGATAGTTTTCCTGATGAGCAGTTAGCTGCAATAAATGTTTCTAATATCACTCCTTGGTATGCTGACTATGCTAATTACATTGTTGATAAATATTTACCACCTAGCTTTACATACCAACAAAAGAAAAAAATTCTTCTATGATTTAAGACACTACTTTTGGGATGACCCACATCTTTATAAACAAGGAGTAGATGGTATTATTAGATGTTGTGTACATGAGCATGAACAGGGACAAATCCTATGGAAATGTCACTCTGAGGCTTATGGAGGACATCATGCGGGAGACAGAACTGCTCACAAGGTATTGCAATCTGGATTTTATTGGCCTACTCTCTTCAAGGATGCTCGTAAGTTTGTCTCAGCTTGCGATGAATGTCAAAGCATAGGTAATATCGGTAAGCATCAAGAAATGCCTATGAATTATTCACTTGCTGTTAAACCATTTGATGTTTGGGGTTTTTATTACATAGGACCTTTTCCTTCCTCTAATGGGTATGCTCATATTTTGGTTGTTGTTGATTATGTTACTAAGTGGGTAGAAGCTATTCCAACTAGTAGTGTTGATCACAACACCTCTATCAAAATGCTTGAGGAAGTTATTTTTCCCAAGGTTTGAAGTCCCTAGATATTTAATGACTGATGGTGGTTCACACTTAATTCATGGTGCTTTCCGTAAAATGCTTGCCAAGTATGATGTTAACTGTAGAATTGCATCACCTTATCACCCTCAGTCTAGTGGTCAAGTTGAACTTAGCAATAGAGAAATAAAATTAATTTTACAAAAGACTGTCAATAGGTCCCGGAAGAATTGGTCTAAGAAATTAGATGATGCACTTTGGGCTTATAGAATAGCATATAAAAATCCTATGGGTATATCTCCTTATAAAATGGTTTATGGAAAAGCTTGTCATTTGCCACTTGAGTTAGAACATCAAGCTTATTGGAAAATTAAAGAACTCAACTACGATTTCAAACTTTCTGGTGAGAAGAGGCTATTTGATATTAGCTCATTATATGAATGGAGAACCCAAGCTTATGAAAATGTCAAGTTATTTAAAGAAAAAGTTAAAAGATGGCATGATAAAAGAATCCAAAAGCGTGAGTTCAAAATTGGAGAGTATGTTCTTTTGTACAACTCTTGTTTCAGATTCTTTGCAGGAAAACTCCTCTCCAAACAGGAAGGACCCTATGTTATCAAGGAGGTTTATCAATCTGGAGCCATCAAAATAAATAATGCTGAAGGTACTAACCCGAAGGTTGTTAATGGACAATGAATAAAACATTATATCTTAGGTACGCCCATTAATGTTGAAAGCAATATTATACAAGCTATGACACCGGAAGAACACATAAAAGAAACCTTCCGGAACACTCCAGAATCGTGAAAAAGAGGAGCTACGTGATACGGTAAGTAAACGAACTCCGAAAAATCCGCAAAAATATTTTTTGTTAGTTTTGGAATATTTAAAAAATTAGGAAAATAAGAAACTACCAGGAAGGTGACCCTGGTGGGCACAAGACACCAGGGCGCGCCTGGCATGCCAGGCGCGCCCAGGTGGGTTGTGCCCACCTCGGGTACCTTCTGGACTCCGTTTTTCTTCCGTTTGCTTGTTTCTCAAGATAAAAAATATTTATATACCCCCCGAACCTATTGACCATTGTATCGCGGAGAAATCTTCTGTTCTTCTTTCTCGCTGTTTTCCTGACAGATCTGAAAATATGTCGTCTCAAAATTCCGAGGAGGAGTGTCTGGTTTCTTATCAGCCTTTAGATAAAAAACATCTTAAAGGAGACCTATCCCTACATATGGTTCTCCGATGAGGAAGATGAAGATGAACCAGTCCCTCCTCGTTTCAAGCATGAAAGCATGGAGGCATTATGTAAGAGGATAATAAAGCTCGAGATTGAGAACAGTGAGTTGAGGAAACGTTATCCTCCGACGTAAGCTAGAGGAAGAGAAAGACAAGATCTCTACTTCATCACCACCACCACCTTCTTCTTCATCACCGAAAGAAATTTGAGTATCGGGTATGGGCACCCCCCTTGGCTTGCGCCAAGCTTGGGGGAGGTGCCCCAGTATCGTATCACCTCCACTATCTTTTGCCTTTATTTACCTTAGTTCGATCCATAGTTATTTTTTTGCTTTAGATGAATAAAAGTTTAGTTCGATCCTTTCTTTTCGAGGGTTTGCTTAGTGATCTATCTTTGTAATCGTGTGCAAGATATATAATAAAGTTTAGTTTGAGTTTTGTTTTCTTTACTTTAATGTTTCAGTAAAAAGAAAGGAAATATAGCTCATATATTAATCTTATGGTAAGTAATGAAATCACATAAGGAAAAGTATAAGTAGAAAATTTTATTGGAGATTGACAAACATAGCATTGGTCAATGATGCAATTCAAGAAAGAATTAATAAGGGAAGAGAGGATTCATATACAAATACACTATCTTGGAAATCTTTTGTGATTGTGAGCCCCCATCAAAATATTATATGCCAAAATTGTTGACGTTGGATAAGGAAGGCAACGTAATGATTTATGTTTGTTCGTATTCACATAGAAGTTATATTGTCATAGATCCTTCAACATGTGGTGCTTGCCCCCCATCTTGGCTGCCAAAAAAATCCGCACCAAGTAGAGATACTACTTGTGCATCCAAAAACCCTTTAACCCAAATCTTATTTTCAAGTAAGTTGTCATCGGTGCAATAAGGCAATAAAAATTGCTTCTAAAACTGTTAGATCATTTAGTGTAAGAGAAAGTTGAGCATTGTACGGACTTGTGATAGCAAAGAATAAAAGCGACAGACTCCATAATAAAGGTTGCTATCATAAGGGGCAATATAACATGACGTTCTTTTGCACTAAGGGGTTGAGCATACAAACAAAAAGCGCATGGCAACCTCTGCTTCCCTCTACGAAGGGCCTATCTTTTACTTTAATGTATTTACTTTCATGCAAGAGTCAAATTTTCTCTCTCTATTCCTTTTTATTTTTCTCTTTCGGCAAGCATCATGTGGTGAGGAAAGATCTAAACACATATATCCAGCTGGATACGGATAGCGTGAGTTATTATTGTTGACATCACTCTTGAGGTGAATATGTTGGGAGATGAAATTATAAGCCCCTATCTTTCTATGTGTCCGGTTGAAACGTTTTGCTCATGTGTATGCGGTGAGTGTTAGCAATCATAAAAGAGTATATGATGGTTGAGTATGTGGACTTGCCTAAAGGCTCTGATACGTGACCCTTCCTAAAAAGATGATGAATTGTAGTTGCAAAGTTGACTGAGAACATAGTTTGTTGGTTTCCAATAGAGTTTATGCTTTATACTTCGATGTTGTGATGAATTGTTACTTATTCATGAAAGTTCTATGATAAAAGTTTTATGTTAAAGTTCGTTGTTGTTACAATAATTTACATGATGCTTCTATGTCCGTATTTTGTTTTTATGGACATACCTCTCTCTAAGCATGTGGACATGTTTTTCGATTTCGGATTTCGGTTTTTGCTTGAGGACAAGCGAGTTCTAAGCTTGGGGGAGTTGATACGACCATTTTGCATCATGTTTATCTACTGTTATTTATAATGTTTTTATGCATAATAATGCTTTTTGGAGTAATTCTAATGCCTTTTCTCTCATAATATGCAAGGTACACACAAAGAGGGAGAATTCCGGCAGCTGGAAATCTGGACCTGAAAAAGCTACATCAGGCTACCTATTCTGCACAACTCCAAATGAGCTGAAACTTCACGAGGAATTTTTATGGAATAAATAAGAAATACTGGAGCAAATAACTACCGGAGGGGGCCACCTGGTGAGCACAAGACACCTGGTGGGTTGTGCTCAGCTCAGCCCACCTCCGGTGCCCCTCTTCTGGTATATAAGTCATATTGACCTAAAAAAATAAGGAGAGGACTTTCAGGACGAAGCGCCACCATCTCGAGTGGAACTTCGGCAGGAGCACTTTTGCCCTCCGGCGAAACAATTCCGCCAGGGGAACTTCCCTCCCGGAGGGGGAAATCATCGTCATCATCATCACCAACAACTCTCCCATCTTGGGGAGGTCAATCTCCATCAACATCTTCAACAACACCATCTCCTCTCAAACCCTAGTTCATCTCTTGTGTTCAATCATTGTACCGTAACCTTAGATTGGTACTTGTGGGTGACTAGTAATGTTGATTACATCTTGTAGTTGACTACCATATGGTTTATTTGGTGGAAGATTATATGTTCAGATCCAATATGCTATTTAATACCCCTGTGATATTGAGCATGATTATCATTTGTGAGTAGTTACTTTTGTTCTTGAGGTCACGGGAGAAATCTTGTTGCAAGTAATCATGTGAACTTGATATGTGTTCGATATTTTGATAGTATGTTTGTTGTGATTCCCTTAGTGGTGTCATGTGAACGTCGACTACATGACACTTCCCATATTTGGGCCTAAGGGAATGCATTGTGGAGTAGTAATTAGATGATGGGTTGCGAGAGTGACAGAAGCTTAAACCCTGGTTTATGCGCTATTCTGTAAGGGACCGATTGGATCCAAAAGTTTAATGCTATGGTTAGAATTTATTCTTAATACTTTTCTCTTAGTTGCGGATGCTTGCGAGGGGGTTAATCATAAGTAGGAGGTTTTTTCATTTAAGAAAACACCTAAGCACCGGTTCACCCACATATCCAATTATCGAAGTAGTGAACACGAATCGAATCAAAATGATGAAAGTGACTAGATGAAATTCCCGCGTACCCTCAAGAACGCTTTGCTTATCATAAGGGACCATTTTGGCCTATCCTTTGCTCAAAAGGATTGGGCTTCCTTGCTGCACTTTTGTTACTATTACCGTTCCTTGCTCGTTACAAATTATCTTGCTATCAAACTAATTTGCTACTTACAATTTCAGCGCCTACAGACATTACCTTGCTGAAAACCATTTGTCATTTCCTTGCTGAAAACCATTTGTCATTTCCTTCTGCTCCTCGTTGGGTTCGACACTCTTACTTATCGAAAAGGCTGCAATTCATCCCATATACTTGTGGGTCATCAACCACTCAATGACTTTTGTGACATATGCTTGATTCCTTCTGACGGGGAAATAAGAGAGCCTAGACCTGCAGAATTTGAGGACTTTTATCGTACTCTATCTATGGGAGATGAGAGAGGGGTATCGAGTGTCACCGCCACTAGCTTGAAGTTTCCTTCTGTGCATTATTTTGCTCTATTCATTGTGAAGTGTTTACTTGCTAGAGAGAAGGTTGGTGCACTTAGTGCCCCTGATTTGGCTGTCCTACGCCGTGCACTATACGGGGACAACACTTATAGCCTAGGGGCCATTATTGCATGTCGTCTGTACCTTAACAGAACCAAGGGAAAAATTCATGGCAGTATTTATGCAACACTTAGTGATGTCTACTACACAACCTTATTCTTGTAGACGTTGTTGGGCCTGCAAGTGCACAGGTTTGTAGGACAGTAGCAAATTTCCCTCAAGTGGATGACCTAAGGTTTATCAATCCGTAGGAGGTGTAGGATGAAGATGGTCTCTCTCAAGAAACCCTGCAACCAAATAATAAAGAGTCTCTTGTGTCCCCAACACACCCAATACAATGGTAAATTGTATAGGTGCACTAGTTCGGCGAAGAGATGGTGATACAAGTGCAATATGGATGGTAGATAAAGCTTTTTGTAATCTGAAAATATAAAAACAGCAAGGTAACAAGTGATAAAAGTGAGCGTAAATGGTATTGCAATGAGTTGAAACAAGGCCTAGGGTTCATACTTTCACTAGTGCAAGTTCTCTCAACAATAATAACATAGATAGATCATATAACAATCCCTCAACATGCAACAAAGAGTCACTCCAAAGCCACTAATAGCGGGGAACAAACGAAGAGATTATGGTACGGTACGAAACCACCTCAAAGTTATTCTTTCCAATCAATCCGTTAGCTATTCCTATAAGTGTCACAAACAGCCCTAGAGTTCGTACTAGAATAACAACTTAAGACACAATTCAACGAAAACCCTAATGTCACCTAGATACTCCAATGTCACCTCAAGTATCCGTGGGTATGATTATACGATATGCATCACACAATCTCAATTCATCTATTCAAACCAACACATAGAACCTCAAAGAGTGCCCCAAAGTTTCTACCAGAGAACCACGACGAAAACGTGTGCCAACCCCTATGCATAGGTTCATGGGCGGAACCCGCAAGTTGATCACCAAAACATACATCAAGTGGCACGTGATATCCCATTGTCACCACAGATATGCACGGCAAGACATACATCAAGTGTTCTCAAATCTTTAAAGACTCAATCCAATAAGATTACTTCAAGGGGAAAACTCAATTCATTACAAGAGAGTAGAGGGGGAGAAGAAACATAATATCCAACTATAATAGCAAAGCTCGCGATACATCAAGATCATGCCAAATCAAGAACACGAGAGAGAGAGAGATCAAACACATAGCTACTGGTACATACCCTCAGCCCCGAGGGTGAACTACTCCCTCCTCGTCATGGAGAGCACCGGGATGATGAAGATGGCCACCGTTGATGGGTTCCCCCTCCGGCAGGGTGCCGTAACGGGCTCCCGAGAGGTTTTTGATGGCTACAGAGGCTTGCGGCGGCGGAACTCCCGATCTATCTTCTGTTCTGGAAGTTTTACGATACGTAGGTATATATGGGTGTAGGGGGTACGTCGGTGGAGCTTCGGGGGCCCCACGAGGCAGGGGGCGCACCCTAGGGGGGTGGGCGCACCCCCCCCACCCTCGTGGCCAGCTCCCGTATCTTCTAACGTAGAGTCCAAGCCTATCTGGTGGCTTTCCTTCCAAAAATAACTTCTCCAGTTGATTTCGTTCCGTTTTGACTCCGTTTGATATTACTTTTATTAGAAACACTGAAATAGGCATAAAACAAAGAAATGCAGGCTGGGCCTCCGGTTAATATGTTAGTCCCAAAAATAATATAAAACTGGATAATAAAGCCCAATATTTCCCAAAACAGTAGATAATATAGCATGGAGCAATAAAAAATTATAGATACGTTGGAGACGTATCAAGCATCCCCAAGCTTAATCCATGCTCGTCCTCGAGTAGGTAAATGATAAAAAAGATAATTTTTGATGTAGAATGCTAGTTGGCATAATTTCAATGTAAATCTTCTTAATTGTGGTATGAATATTCAGATCCATAAGATTCAAGACAAAAGTTCATATTGACATAAAAATAATAATACTTCAAGCATACTAACAAAGCAATTATGTCTTCTCAAAATAACATGGCCAAAGAAAGTTATCCCTACAAAATCATATAGTCTGGCTATGCTCCATCTTCCCCACACAAAATATTTAAATCATGCACAACCCTGATGACAAGCCAAGCAATTGTTTCATACTTTTGACATTCTCAAAACTTTTTCGATCTTCACGCAATACATGAGCGTGAGCCATGGACATAGCACTGTAGGTGGAATAGAATGGTGGTTGTGGAGAAGACAAAAAGGAGAAGATAGTCTCACATCAACTAGGCGTATCAACGGGCTATGGAGATGCCCATCAATAGATATCAATGTGAGTGAATAGGGATTGCCCGGATGCACTAGAGCTATAAGTATGTGAAAGCTCAACAAAAGAAACTAAGTGGGTGTGCATCCAACTCGCTTGCTCAAGAAGACCTAGGGCATTTTGAGGAAGCCCATCATTGGAATATACAAGCCAAGTTCTATAATGAAAAATTCCCACTAGTATATGAAAGTGACAACATAGGAGACTCTCTATCATGAAGATCATGGTGCTACTTTGAAGCACAAGTGTGGTAAAAGGATAGTAACATTGTCCCTTCTCTATTTTTCTCTCATTTTTTTTATTTGGGCCTTTTCTTTTTTCATGGCCTCTTTTCTTTCCTTTTTTTTCTCTTTTTTTCGTCCGGAGTCTCATCCCGACTTGTGGGGGAATCATAGTCTCCATCATCCTTTCCTCACTGGGACAATGCTCTAATAATGATGACCATCACACTTTTATTTTCTTACAACTCAACAATTACAACTCAATACTTAGAACAAATATGACTCTATATGAATGCCTCCGGCGGTGTACCGGGATATGCAATGAATCAAGAGTGACATGTATGAAAGAATTATGAACGGTGGCTTTGCCAAAAATATGATGTCAACTACATGATCATGCTAAGCAATATGGCAATGATGGAGTGTGCCATAATAAATGGAATGGTGGAAAGTTGCATGGCAATATATCTCGGAATGGCTATGGAAATGCCATGATAGGTAGGTATGGTGGCTGTTTTGAGGAAGGTATATGGTGGGTGTATGATACCGGCGAAAGGTGCGCGGTATTAGAGAGGCTAGCAATGGTGGAAGGAAGGAAAAGAGCATTATAATCCATGGACTCAACATTAGTCATAAAGAACTCATATACTTATTGCAAAAATCTAGAAGTTATCAAAGCAAAGTATTACGTGCATGCTCCTAGGGGGATAGATTGGTAGGAAAAGAGCATCGCTCGTCCCCGACCGCCACTCATAAGGAAGACAATCAATAAATAAATCATGCTCCAACTTCATCACATAATGGTTCACCATACGTCCATGCTACAGGAATCACAAACTTTAACACAAGTATTTCTCAAATTCACAACTACTCAACTAGCATGACTCTAATATCACCATCTTCATATCTCAAAACAATTATCAAGCATCAATCTTTTCTTAGTATTCAACACACTCATACGAATTCTTACAAATCTTGTATGCTTAGCATATTATGATTATTTAAGCAAATTACCATGCTATTTAAGACTCCCAAAATAATATAAGTGAAGCATGAGATATCAATAGTTTCTATAAAACAAATCCACCACCGTGCTCTAAAATATATAAGTGAAGCACTAGAACAAATGACAAACTACTCCGAAAGATATAAGTGAAGATCAATGAGTAGTAGAATAATTATGCAACTATATGAAGACTCTCCCATATAATAATTTCAGATCTTGGTATTTTATTCAAACAGCAAGCAAAGCTAAAGAAAATAAAATGACGCTCCAAGCAAAACACATATCATGTGGCGAATAAAAATATAGCTCCAAGTAAAGTTATTGATGAACGAAGGCGAAGGAGGATGCCTTCCGGGGCATCCCCAAGCTTAGGCTCTTGGTTATCCTTGAATATTACCTTGGGGTGCCTTGGGAATCCCCAAGATTAGGCTCTTGCCACTCCTTATTCCATAGTCCATCGAATCTTTACCCAAAACTTGAAAACTTCACAACACAAAATTTAACAGAAAACTCATAAGCTCCGTTAGCGAAAGAAAACAAAACAGCACTTCAAGGTACTGTAATGAACTCATTATTTATTTATATTGGTGTTAAACCTACTGTAATCCAACTTATCTATGGTTTATAAACTATTTTACTAGCCATAGAGTCATCAAAATAAGCAAACAACACACGAAAAACAGACTCTGTCAAAAACAGAACAGTCTGTAGTAATCTGTAACTAACGCAAATTTCTGGAACTCCAAAAATTCTAAAATAAATTGGTGGACCTAAGGAATTTTTCTAGTAATCATCTGCAAAAAGAATCAACTAAATAGCACTCTTCAGTAAAAAGTCGAAGCTAATCTCGTGAGCGCTAAAGTTTCTGTTTTTTACAGCATGATCATAAAGACTTCACCCAAGTCTTTCCAAAGGTTCTACTTGGTACAAACACTAATTAAAACACAAAACCACATCTAAACAGAAGCTAGATGGATTATTTATTCCTAAACAGAACCAAAAAGAAAGAAATTAAAATAAAATTGGGTTGCCTCCCAACAAGCGCTATCGTTTAACGCCCCTAGCTAGGCATGATGATTTCAATGATGCTCACATAAGAGATAAGAATTGAAACATAAAGAGAGCATCACGAAGAATATGACTAGCACATTAAAGTCTAACCCACTTCCTATGAATAGGTATTTTGTGAGCAAACAACTTATGGGAACAAGAATCAACTTGCATATGAAGGTAAAACAAGCATAACTTCAAAACTTTAAGCACATAGAGAGGAAACGTGATATTATTGCAATTCCTACAAGCATATATTCCTCCCTCATAATAATTTTCAGTAGCATCATGAATGAATTCAACAATATAAGCACCTAAAGCATTCTTTTCATGATCTACTAGCATAGAAGTTTTATTACTCTCCACATAAGCAAAATTCTTCTCATTCGGAATAGTGGGAGTATCATAAGAGACTTGAATACTATAAATTGTTTCCACATTAAAAGAGTAATGTTCAGAGAAAGGGTACTCATAATCATGACAAGTTTTATAAATATAATCATCACTACTCTTTATAACATAGGTTTTATCACAATAATCATCATAAGTAGCAACTTTGTTCTTATCATAATCGATTGAAACCTCTTCCAAGATTGTGGATACATCACTAAATAAAGTCATGACCTCTCCAAATCCACTTTCATAAATATTATAAGATTCAACATCCTCCAATACCGTGGGATCACTACTTCCTAAAGTTGACACTCTTCCAAACCCACTTTCATAAATATAATCATCATAGGTAGAAGGCATGCTATCATCATAACTACTTTGCATATCAAAACTTGAGAGGCTAAAAATATCATCATTATTAAACATAGATCCCCAGGCTTGGGACAAACATTAATTGCAGAAAATATATTCTCAAATATGTCATCCTCATCAAACATAGCTTCCCCAAGCTTGGGCCTTTTCATATCATAAGCATAATCACTCTCATCATTAATAGTATGGATAGCACCAATAGTATAGCAATTATTATATTCTTCCAAGCAAGTGCCAAAAAGATTTTCAAGATCATAAGAAGTATCATTATCTTCCCAATCATAATCATCAGAACAAGCAATAGGCACAACGAGATCATCATCAAGTGTATCATCTTCATTTTCATGAGGCACAACAATAATAGGAGCAACTTTATTTGGGAGAGATACCTTTTTACCTCTCTTCCTTCTTATTTTCTTCTTCTTCACCACATCATGTGTGGGTTCAATCCTCTTTTTGGAGCTCCTTATTAATGAGATTGGTTGAATAGAAGGCTCCTCCTCGTTTCCTGATTCATCATAAGAAATAATAGGAGGATATTGGGAAGTCTCTTCCCTTTCATTAGCATTCTATTCATCCTCTATTTGTTTTCTTTTCTTTATGTAATTGGCAATATAAGGATTTTCAATGCAATTCACCGCACAATACATATAAATCTTCTCTAGATCAAAATCAAGTATTCTATCAAGATTAAATTTTGGAATACCCTCAGTTATACATTTCATTTCTTCATACCCCAAAAGAAGGCTAAGCTCCTTATGATGCTCAAGGGTAATAAAATTATCACAATATTTGGACACGACTTGATCATGAAACAAATAGCATTGGAGCTTTAAATGACCATGTTCATTGCAAAGTTCACAAGGGGCGCGAAAAATATTGAATCATTCAGCACATTCATCTAAATCTTCTTGCAACAATTTGGTTTCTAAGTACTTATGCCTCTTGCAATATCTATCTTCCCTATTTGGTGTGTACTTACAAACCCAATGCACTCCACAAAAATTGGCATGTTCATAGGAGGCATTTTCATCATAACTAGTGCAATCATCATTAGTACTATGGATATTCAAGGAGTTCATACTAACAACATTGCAATCATGCTCATCGTTCAAAGATTTAGTACCAAGCATTTTAAAGCATTATTTTTCTAACACTTTGGCACAATTTTCCTTTCCATCATACTCACGAAAGATATTAAAAAGATGAAGCGTATGAGCCAACTCAATTCCATTTTTTTTGGTAGATTTCTTTTATAAACTAAACTAGTGCTAAAACAAGAAACAAAAATATTCGATTGCAAGATCTAAAGATATACCTTCAAGCACTCACATCCCCGGCAACGGCGCCAGAAAAGGGCTTGATGTCTACTACACAACCTTCTTCTTGTAGACCTTGTTGGGCCTTCAAGTGCACAGGTTTGTAGGACAGTAGCAAATTTTCCTCAAGTGGATGACCTAAGGTTTATCAATCCGTAGGAGGCGTAGGATGAAGATGGTCTCTCTCAAGCAACCCTGCAACCAAATAACAAAGAGTCTCTTGTGTCCCCAACACACCCAATACAATGGTAAATTGTATAGGTGCACTAGTTCGGTGAAGAGATGGTGATACAAGTGCAATATGGATGGTAGATAAAGGTTTTTGTAATATGAAAATATAAAAACAGCAAGGTAACAAGTGATAAAAGTGAGCTTAAACGGTATTGCAATTGAAACAAGGCCTAGGGTTCATACTTTCACTAGTGCAAGTTCTCTCAACAATAATAACATAGATAGATCATATAACAATCCCTCAACATGCAACAAAGAGTCACTCCAAAGCCACTAATAGTGGAGAACAAATGAAGAGATTATGGTAGGATGCGAAACCACCTCAAAGTTATTCTTTCCAATCAATCTGTTGGGCTATTCCTATAAGTGTCACAAACAGCCCTAGAGTTCGTACTAGAATAACACCTTAAGACACAATTCAACCAAAACCCTAATGTCACCTAGATACTCCAATGTCACCTAGATACTCCAATGTCACCTCAAGTATCCGTGGGTATGATTATACGAAATGCATCAGACAATCTCAATTCATCTATTCAAACCAACACATAGAACCTCAAAGAGTGCCCCAAAGTTTCTACCGGAGAACCACGACGAAAACGTGTGCCAACCCTTATGCATAGGTTCATGGGCGGAACCCGCAAGTTGATCACCAAAACATACATCAAGTGGCACGTGATATCCCATTGTCACCACAGATCATACGGCAAGACATACATCAAGTGTTCTCAAATCTTTAAAGACTCAATCCGATAAGATTACTTCAAGGGAAAACTCAATTCATTACACGAGAGTAGAGGGTGAGAAGAAACATAAGATCCAACTATAATAGCAAAGCTCGCGATACATCAAGATCATGCCAAATCAAGAACATGAGAGAGAGAGATCAAACACATAGCTACTGGTACATACCCTCAGCCCCGAGGGTGAACTACTCCCTCCTCATCATGGAGAGCACCGGGATGATGAAGATGGCCACCGGTGATGGGTTCCCCCTCCGTGAGGTCTTGGAGCAGGCTCCCGAGAGGTTTTTGGTGGCTCTGAGAGGCTTGCAGTGGCGGAACTCGATCTATCTTACATTACGGAAGTTTTACGATACGTAGGTATATATGGGTGTAGGGGGTACGTCGGTGGAGCTTCGGGGGCCCCACGAGGTAGGGGCACGCCCTAGGGGGTGGGCGCGCCCCCACCCTCATGGCCAGCTCCCGTATCTTCTAACGTAGAGTCCAAGCCTATCCGGTGGCTTTCGTTCCAAAAATAACTTCTCCAATTGATTTCGTTCCGTTTTGACTCCGTTTGATATTCCTTTTCTTCGAAACACTGAAATAGGCATAAAACAGCAAATCTGGGTTGGGCCTCCGGTTAATATGTTAGTCCCAAAAATAATATAAAAGTGGATAATAAAGCCCAATATTGCCCAAAACAGTAGATAATATAGCATGGAGCAATCAAAAATTATAGATACGTTGGAGACGTATCACTTAGCGAGTCACTTTAACGTTCAGGTTCGCCAACAGGATTATCGTTTCCCCAAGGTTTATGGATCACCAGGTGATGAAAGATCACCACTTTATTGATATTAATGATTCTATTAATAATATTCCTTACAACCTGATCTTCAATGAGGATACCCGTGGTATTATTCCGTTGCCTGCACCTACTTTGTTTGATTCTATTACCAGGGGCGGATACAGGATCATGCCAGACGACATCATTGCCTACCAGAACACCCAGGCGGAGGAGGAGGCACCCCAGGAGTGGGATGTTCAGGTGCCGCCGCCGCAGTACTTCGACAAGGGACCCGATGGCTACTACGGGTGGTGATTACCAAGCTAGGCCAAAAGCCTAAGCTTGGGGGAGTACATGTTTCAACCGACATTACATTCATGCTCATAGATTTCATTCCAGTTGTCGGTGTTCACACTTTTTCATTGTATTATCCATGCTAGATTTATTTTCTTGTTTTCTTCTTGTGTGTTTGAAAAACTTTGAGAAATCCAAAAAATGTTTCTTCTTCTTTTCAGTTTTTCTTTCCAGTTTAGTTAGTTGTAGTATTAAAACAAAACCCAAAAAGATTTATTGATTATTCTTCTTGCTTGTTCGGAGCTTTCCCGTGTAAATAGTTTTTCTCATTTTTTTCCTTAATTTTGCTTTCTTCAAGAAAAACTAAAAACTCCAAAAATATTTCAGTGTGTTTCTCTGAAATTCTTTTCTTTTTATTGAGTCATTCCAAGGAGAAGACCACGATGAAAATGTTGAGTGGCTCTCATGTGCATTATTGTTGATCTAATAAAGAGACCATATTACCTTGTCTTCTCCTTTTGAATAAAATGTTTGCAGATTCCAGCTTAGTCCACGACACTCTTGCACTATTATTATTTTCATATCATTCGGTCGTGCAAGTGAAAAGCAATAATGACGATATTTCATGAACTGGCTGTGGTTGAGAGAAACCGGTATGAACTCAACTTGTTCTGTTTTGTAAATATGTTTAACCTAGTATCAATAATTCAGCCTATCATGATCAAACATGTTTGCAGTGACAATTAAAGATTACAGTTTCTCATGCCATGCTTATGTAGCTACGAGTGGATAATGATTTATCTTGGGTGTCAACATTACCTTAAATGATTGTGATGTGGTATGATGATATGGTAGCCTCCTCTGAATGTTTCAAGTGGCTTGACTTGGCACATGTCCATGCATGTAGTTTAATGAAAACCAACATAGCCTCTATGATATTTATGTTCATGGTGTCCATATCCTACTCATGCTAGTATCCAATGTTTATTATTCATAATGCATGTTCATGACCGTTTTCGCTCTCTAGCTGGCCGCTTCTCAACCTATTTGCTAGCCTTCGCCCGTACTAAGCGGAATTACTGCTTGTGCATCAAAATCCTAAAACCCAAGTTATTCCAGATGAGTCCACTATATCTACCTATATGCGGTATTACCCTGTCGTTCTAAGTAAATTTGCATGTGCCATCTCTAAAAACTTCAAACAAACATCTGTTTTTGTGTTCCTGGATTGTTCATAGAGTGACAGGGGGTAGTCGATATCTTCCAGGCTAAGTGGGTTATTCTCATGATGAGTGTTTATTCACTCGTCTTTGCACAAGAGGGGCAGTAATAGGGATGCCCAGTCTCGAATTCAACAATTGCAAATAATTAAACAAAACTCCCCCAGGACTGATGTTGGTATGGACGGTACACGTGGATTCGGTCTAGCCGTGGAGTGTGTTTGTTGGTGGAGGGGGAGTAAACCTTTACTTTTATCGCTTGGGAACCGCCACTAATGTGTTTAGCATGGAAGATATTGATAACTTTTGGTTGTGACGTAAACAGGAAGGGTGCGTTTCTCAAAATTTCATTTATCTCTGTTTTAAAAGGCTGAGCTCTGGCACCTGCAAATCCCTGCTTCCCTCTTCGAAGGGACTATCTATTTACTTTTATGTTGAGTCATCACCTTCTCAAATAAGCGCCAGATCTGAGAGCACTATTGTCATCCTCATGCATTGTGTATAGTTAATGTTGGGTGCATCATGACTGGATCTTTTCTACCATGAACTACAATGTTTAGTCGCTGCTTGAAGTTTGAAGGTGCTCTGCATTTATGTTTTGTGGTCTCAGAAAGGGCTAGCAAGATACCACTGTTGTCATATTGTATCATGATTGTTTTAGCAAAGTGTTGGCATTTGAGATATCCTATTATTGCTCTCTAGTTGATTATGCCATTGAAATGAGTTAATGTGATGCCCCGATTCAATCGTACACTAATCATGCATGGAAATGTGTACGATCAAGATCAGGGACTCACGGGAAGATATCACAACACAACTCTAAAACATAAATAAGTCATACAAGCATCATAATACAAGCCAGGGGACTCGAGGGCTCGAATACAAGTGCTCGATCATAGGCAGTCGTGGAAGCAACAATATCTGAGTCCAGACATAAGTTAAACAAGTTTGCCTTAAGAAGGCTAGCACAAACTGGGATACAGATCAAAAGAGGCGCATGCCTCCTGCCTGGGATCCTCCTAAATACTCCTGGTCGTTGTCAGCGGGCTCCACGTAGTAGTAGGCACCTCCGGTGTAGTAGGAGTCGTCGACGGTGGCGTCGCTCTGGGCTCCGACATCTGGTTGCGACAACCAGGTAGAAGGGAAGGGAAAAGGGGAGAAAAGCAACCGTGAGTACTCATCCAAAGTACTATGCAAGCAAGGAGCTACACTACATATGCATGGATATATGTGTAAAGGGCCATATCGGTGGGTGAACTGCAGAATGCCAGAATAAGAGGGGATAACTAATCATGTCGAAGACTACGCCTGGCAGCCTCCGTCTTGCGGCATGTAGAAGAGAGTGGTGAAGTCCTCCAAGTAGCATCGCATAGCATAATCCTACCCGGCGATCCCTCCTCGTCGCATACATTGAGAGCGATCACCGGGTTGTATCTGGCACTTGGAAGGGTGTGTTTTATTAAGTATCCGGTTCTAGTTATCATAAGGTCAAGGTACAACTCCAAGTCGCCCACATCGAAGATCACGGCTATTCGAATAGATTAACTTCCTGCAGGGTGCACCACATAGCCCAACACGCTTGATCCCATTTGGCCGGACACACTTTTCTCGGGTCATGCCCGCCGCGAAAGATCAACACGTCGCGCCCCACCTAGGCCAACAGAAAGGTCGACGCCGGTCTAAACCTAAGCGCCTGAGGTTACGGGCCCATCGCCCTTAGCACACCTGCATGTTGCGTGGCGGCGGAAGCGAACTAGCCCCTTAATACAAGAAGCGGGCTTACGTTCCAAACCGTGGCAGCGCTTCGATCGTTGACGTCCACGAAGGCTTGGTGATACCACGACGCCGAGTGCCCATAAGCTGTTCAGCGTAGTTGGTTAGTGCGTATAGGCGGTGAGCGGACTCAGATCAAATACCAAGATCTCGTTAAGCGTGTTAAGTATCCGCGAACGTCGAACAGGGCCAGGCCCACCTCTCCTAGGCAGTCTCAACCTGCCCTGTCGCTCCGCCACAAAGTCCACACAGAGGGCCGTTGGGACAAGGGTCCTTTCAGGCCCCAATCCGTGAATCACTCGCGGGTGCTCCACGAGCCGACCCGACTTTAGTCACCACATGTATCATGTATAAATGAAAGCACAAGTGCTCCCTAGGTGGTTTTGGTAATTAATGTCAACATATCTCTTGTTGGACTAACACTTTTATCTAGTATGTTTCAGATAAGTTCAACAATGGAGTGGCATGGACTAAAGGATGTGGGAACTCCTTCAAGATGCTAAGGACAAAGGATTGGCTAAAGCTTCAAGCTCAAGACTCTTCGTTTTACATTTTAGTGATCCAAGATCACATTGAGTCTATAGGAAAAGCCAATACTATCAAGGAGGGATGAGGTGTTGCTTAATGAGCCTCTTGCTTCATGTGCTTAGTGATATGCTCCAAAACCCTCAGCTACTTTCCCACTTCCACACATATGTCCTAAAACCTAAAGTCAAACTCGGCCCCACTGATTCTTCCTATCCGGCGCCACCGAGTTTGGATGTCTTAGCCACTGCCACAAACCCTAGGCAAATCGGTTCTACCAATAGGGATCTCGGTCTCATCGAGATGGGATTGTAATCTCTCTGTGTATGTCCATCATCAAAATCAGTCTCACCGAATTTGAGAATCGGTACTACCGAGATTACAATGCAAACTTTCTGGTTAACTTATTACCAAAATTGGTCCCACAGAGTTTGAGTAATCGGTCCAACCGAGTTTGCGTGTAAATTGTGTGTAACGGTTAGATTTTGTGTGGAGGCTATATATACCCCTCCACCTCCTCTTCATTCGTGGAGAGAGCCATCAGACTGAACCTACACTTCCAACTTACTATTTCTGAGAGATAACTACCTACTCATGTGTTGAGGCCAAGATATTCCATTCCTACCATATGAATCTTGATCTCTAGCCTTCCCCAAGTTGCTTTCCACTCAAATCTTCTTTCCACCAGATCCAAATCCTATGAGAAAGAGTTGAGTGTTGGGGAGACTATCATTTGAAGCACAAGAGCAAGGAGTTCATCATGAACACACCATTTGTTACTTCTTGGAGAGTGGTGTCACTTGGGAGCCTCCGACAAGATTGTGGAGTTGAACCAAGGAGTTTGTAAGGGCAAGGAGATCGCCTACTTCGTGAAGATCTACCGCTAGTGAGGCAAGTCCTTCGTGGGCGACGGCCATGGTGGGATAGACAAGGTTGCTACTTCGTGGACCCTTCGTGGGTGGAGCCCTCCGTGGACTCGCGCAACCGTTACCCTACGTGGGTTGAAGTCTCCACCAACGTGGAAGTACGATAGCACCACCTATCGGAACCACGCCAAAAACATCCGTGTCTCCAATTGCGTTTGAATCCTCCAATCCCTTCCCTTTACTTTCTTGCAAGTTGCATGCTTTACTTTCCGCTGCTCATATACTCTTTGCATGCTTTCTTGTTATGTATTGCAAAAGTTAAACTTTGGCCTAAACTCCACTTAAACTTTAATAAGGTTAAAAACTGCTTCTTTGGTACTTAGTGTCTAATCACCCCCCCCCCCCTCTCTAGACACCTCTTCTCAAGATCCTAAAAGTGGTATCAGAGCATTGGTCTCCATTACATTGGTTTAATAACCATTGGAGGAAGATGGATGAGTCTAGTTCGGTGGGTCTTAGTCATAGAGTGCCTATTCTTGATGGAGAGTATTTTCATGAGTGGAAAATGAGATGCTTGTAATTTTCAATCAATATCACTTGAACCAGTATATTGCTAGCCCTTGTGCTCCTCATGTTGATCCTATGCATCCTACCTGTCGGTGTCAAAACCGGCGGATCTCGGGTAGGGGGTCCCGAACTGTGCGTCTAGGCGGATGGTAACAGGAGACAAGGGACACGATGTTTTACCCAGGTTCGGGCCCTCTTGATGGAGGTAAAACCCTACGTCCTGCTTGATTAATATTGATGATGTGTGTTACAAGAGTGGATCCACCACGAGATCAAAGAGGCTAAACCCTAGAAGCTAGCCTATGGTACGATTGTTGTTCGTCCTATGGACTAAAGCCATCCGGTTTATATAGACACCGGAGAGGACTAGGGTTACACAGAGTCGGTTACAATGGTAGGAGATGTACATATCCGTATCGCCAAGCTTGCCTTCCACGCCAAGGAAAGTCCCATCCGGACACGGGACGAAGTCTTCAATCTTGTATCTTCATAGTCTTGGAGTCCGGCCGATGATGATAGTTCGGCTATCCGGACACCCCCTAGTCCGGAACTCCCTCATTAGCCCCTGAACCAGGCTTCAATGACGATGAGTCCGGGCGCCAAGATATTGTCTTCGGCATTGCAAGGCGGGTTCTTCCTCCGAATAATTTATAGAAGATTGTGAACACCAGGATAGTGTCCGGCTCTACAAAAATAAATTCCACATACCACCGTAGAGAGAATAATATTACACAAGTTCAATCTGCTGACGTATTTAGTGGCGTGATGTCATGCCATTACCAAGCCTTTACTCGTTTTTATTGTTCCACCTCTGTGCGTTTAGCGAGGCGGTTTCCTTGGCACGTCTTGTCGGGCAGAGATCGTGTTCCCCTTATTCCGGAGTCCCATCAATACGGACGTGGGTAACCCAACCGCCATTGATTGTGACGCTTGAGGATAAGCGAGTTTTACCAGGCCGGCGGGGACACATGTTTTTGTCCGCCCATATAAGGGGATAAAGATCCAACCCTTTTACCTGCGCCTTCTTCCTCCTTGGCTTATCCATCTCCGCGAACTCGAGCTCCAGCGCCCAAGTCCGCACTTCTTACCTCAACCTTCTCCAACTATGTCCGGAGCGGGACACAAGTGGATGGCCCATACAGGTCCAGAAGCTGCGCGACGCCGGATATTTGTCCAGCAACATCGCGCATCGGCTCCCCGACGAGGGAGAGCTCGTCCCCAACCCCAGGCCCCATGAGAGGGTAGTATTTCTTCCCCATTTCCTCCATGGACTGGGCTTCCCGCTTCATCCCTTTGTCAGGGGCTCATGTTCTACTACGGCCTAGATTTCCATGATCGGCCCCGAATTTCATCCTCAACATCTCGGCGTTTATCGTCAGGTGCGAGGCCTTCCTCTCGCATCCAGCCCCACGGCTTGTGGCTCAAGACCTTGATGTCAAGCGAAGGTTGTGAAGGGCAGCCAAGCGGAGTGCGGAGGCGCCATGGTGGGTAGGATGTCCCACGTTACGTGGCTGGAGGGCACTTTCGTGGAAACCTTCAAGGGGTGGCAATCGGGGTGGTTCTACATCACCGAGCCGCGTGACGCTGATTGGGCAGCGGCCCCCGAATTCAGATCTGGCATCCCTACATGGCTCACCTCCTGGAAAGAGAGTGGCTGGATTTGGGAGGGATTCGGAGGAGCTGATCGGACTCCAAGCTTGTATCCAGAAGCTGGTGGACAAGAAGCTCAAGCTTGTCAACATAGTCCAGGTCATGCTCATCCGCCGGATTCTCCCGTGCCAGCGACGGGGCTTCAACATGTGGGAGTTTGATCTGGCGCAGCACGGACCTGGCGGGCTCTTGACACTACGTCACGAAGATGTCCGGAAGGTGTTGTTCAAGGCGCCGAAGCTCCGCATCCGCTACCAAAGATCATGATTCCGCTCGCAGCGTCCGGTGACGAGGTAAGTGATTTCACCACTTGTTTTCCATAGTTTGGCTCTATGGGATCTAAACTCCCTTTACCTTTGTGAGGAATGGGTGGCGAAGGCGAGCAGACTATCTGTCCGACCCCATTGCCGGAAGGACCCAGACGCCCGCCTAGCAGGGCTGCTGGCTCCGGCACCTGCGTGGTCTTGGGAGAAGACGGCCAAGAAGACGGCCACGGGGACTCGGACGACTTCCCGTTTTCAGGTGCTATCGGATGATGAATCCGAGGCCGACTCCTCCCACCGAGGTGAGGGGGAGAATCAGAAAGCCTCTCCCCGGTGAAGGAGGAAGAAAAGGAAGGCCTCCCCAACAAGGGAGGCCGAAGGGTCCAAGAAGGAAAAACTCTTCCCCGGACTGCTCCGCCAACGCCAAAGGATTTACAACGAGGACTGGCCTCTAAGGGCCAAGCCCCTGGCGATATCGTAAGTATCCGGACTCCCGAATAAATTCAAAGTTTTTTCTTTTCGCCACATAATGTCTTTCTAATGCCGCATACAACCCTGCAGTCCGCCCAAGGATGATTTTCCCGTTTCGTCGAGCGGGTCCTTGGGTGCGTCGGATACGGATTCCCTTCCGACTACCTCCACCCTCCGTGCCGCGGACGACGCCGAGGTGGGGTCCCAAGAAGGGACCCACCAGCAGGAGAAGGCCCCGGAGGTGTCACAGGACACCCTCCCGGACTTTGCACCGGACTCACCCCCGGAGGCCACAGTGGCTCCGGAGTCCAGCGGGCAACCCCTTCGTAAGAAGGGCAAGACCGCGACGCCGGCTGCCTCCGTCCAACCGGAGGTGCCGGATAATTCTTTGGAGGCGCTCAACGGCGCCTCCATCAAGAGGAACACCGCCTGTTATGAGTGCGGTGATTGAAGGTTCGGCTCGCCAAGAGCGGGCTGACCAAGCCTACAAAGACCTTCTAACGGGCTTTGAGGTAAGAATTTCAATATATGTAAAATGGTACCGCATAGGCGGTAGCCTCGATTCTCGGTTCGGTGTTCGGAAAGAAAAGCCGGACTGAGGATCGTTAGAAAGATAAACACAGGGGTCATAAAAAATATGTCAATATGGGATTGCAGGCTGTGCCCGACCTCCGCCGCACTGGCTGCGGAGGTCAATACTTTGAAGGAAAACCTCGAGCGGTCCGAGAACGAGCTCGGCCATGCCAAGAAGCAGCTCGAGGAAAAAGAAGGTGAGTAATACCTTATGAAAATTGTACCTTACAGAAAAGGATTTGGTTGCAAGAAAAATGACAAGGATAACGTGGGTATTGTAGGGGCCACTAATGAGGTGGCGACCCTGAAGGAGGCGGTGGCCGCGGCCGAACGTAATGCGGCCGTGGAGCACACCGAGCGAGAGAAGCAGGAGGCGCGGGTGGCGGAGAGACAGCAAGAGCTCCAAGATCTCGTGAAAAACATGAGAGCTTGGGCGTGACTCAAGACTCGAGAGTCTCGAGCTTGGAACGGCTCTTGAGAGTGCCAAAGCCGCTAAGGCCGAAGCCTACAAGGCCCTCCAGGAGGTTCAGCGGTGAAGAAAATAGCAGCGGGTAAGGCATTTTCATGCAAAGTAAGCATGTGAGTGTTAATTACTGCTTACCCGAATTCGGAGCTCTCCGGGGAGGCGTTCGTAGATCTTCCTCATGGCGTGTCCGATGCTGCCACATTCTACCGGGCCGAGGAGGAGCTCGACAGAGAAGGTCTTGGTCTCAAGATGTTGAGGCCGGACATCCGGTGCCTTTAGTGACCAGGTGAAGCAGCTGGTCGAGCTCCTAAGGCGGCCGAACAGGCCATGAAGGGCCTTATAGTTCGGCTGTGGCCTAAGGAGTCCATGCACAGGAGCTACTTGATGCAGTGCGGCGGTGATGGATGCGTGCCCGTGGGTAGAAGTCATCAAGCATTCCGCTTGTATTGAGGGTGCCCGTCGGGCCCTTGCCCGCGCATAAAGGTGCCTTTGGGGCAAGATGGATGCCGAAGCTCGTGGACGGACCCGCCACGGAGGGCAAGGAGCATCACGCCCGAGATGTATTATAAGAGTGTCTTTGAAGGCGCCCGCACTATTGCGGGTGAGTGCTCCAAAGATGTAATATTTGAGTAGACTCGCATTTTGTTATCACTGCGCTGAAAACTTAGTTCATATGCGCTAAGCAACGCTTGTTAATTTAAAATATTACCTACGTGCGGCTGTTTATCAAATTTGAGAGATGGCAAGTCGTCGGCTTGACCCCCATGCCACGAGTGCTGGGGTGTTCGGGATAAACTTGAGCGCTCTTGTTCCCATTTATGGGTCCATCTAGGGAGGCGCTCAACACAGCGAACAAGGCAACCGGACTTATAATGCTTGAACACTCTCACTTAGCCATAGAATTCTATAATTTTAAATTTAGTGAAGCCCCTAGTCTTCGGAAGGCGAATTTGGGGCGCTATCCATTCCTTGGCCGGACGATGTCCGGCTCCTCGCTCTAAGCGGCATAAGTCTTTAAGGACTCGCAAAAAACCTCTCGAACAATGATCGGCTCTCGTCTCATCATGACGGTCAGTTTTAGCTTTCTCCATCGAGGCGTTAACCAGCTCAAGCTGGGCGGAATCGCGATGGTTCTCCAGTGCTACCTTAGCCGATATAACGGAACGTAAGGTACCAAAACATGGGAGCCGGGCAAACCCAACTATTGACCCAAGACATGATTCGGAGCCGATGCATATAGTGCTATAAGTTCGGGGTGCCGCACTTGTGGAAGTGTTCGGACTCATCATACCATAATGCGGGAAACATAAGCCCCTGGTGTATATTAGCCGTACCAAAGTGTACGGATGCAACATGCCGTGAATGAACGTACGTATGAAAAAGAAATGCAATTATAAGCAAAAAGGTGTTGCATTGTTTTATTCAATAAGTGCTGCTACGAATGCAGAACGATAAAAATAGTGCGATAAGCAAGGTATGGGACTGTTAAACATGTCCCCCTCCAGGGGTAGGCTGCAGATTGGTGTATAAAAATGCTCGTAATGGAGACCACGCTGTATATTCGTTGTAGCCTTTATCCTTCCACAGCTATTGCATCGCGAGTTCGGCAGTCTGCCGCCGGACGGGGCCTCTCGACAAACGGAGTCCTGTGGGTAAAAAGTAAAAGGTAAAAGAAAAGAAAAAGGAACGACACACTTGAGAGCCCTGGTGTGGTTGAGCCGCGATGCAGGTTTGTCGTGGTCGTGCCCCTCTCCCCATGCCCATGGTATCTTGAGCGTAATGGTGTCTGTGAAGGACACCTTTGACGTTCGCAGAGCTGGGGTTGGGGCTGCATCGCTCTGGCGTGCTCGTAGCGTCTTGGGTGGTCTTGTTGTAAGTTACTCCGGCGCTTAGCTGTGTCCGCCGCTTAACGGCGGACTCGAGAATTGCCTTAAGAGGCTGCATTGCACTTCGCCGCCAGAGTCAGCTGTATGTTCCTCCGTGCGGAGAGAGCGTTGATGTTTCCGTTGACCGTGATGACTCCTCGAGGGCCTGGCATCTTGAGCTTGAGGTATGCGTGGTGCGGCACCGTGTTGAACTTTGCAAAGGCGATGCGTCCGAGCAAGGCATGATAGCCGCTGCGGAGCGGGACTATGTCGAAGATTAACTCCTCGCCGGAAGTTATCCGGGATCCGAAGACCACTTCGGTGTAATTGAGCCTGTACAATTGGCTTCTACACCTGGTATGACGCCTTTAAAGGTTGTTTTGGTAGGTTTAATCCTTGAGGGGTCTATGCCCATTTTGCGCACTGTATCCTGGTAAAGCAGGTTCAGGTTGGTGCCGCCGTCCATCAGGACTCTGGTTAGGTGAAATCCATCAACGATTGGGTCTAAGACCAGTGCGGCGAATCCGACGTGGCGGATGCTGGTGGGGTGGTCCCTTCGGTCAAAAGTGATCGGGCAAGAGGACCATGGATTGAACTTTGGGGCAACTGGCTCCATCGCGTAGACATCCCTGAGTGCACGCTTCCGCTCCCTTTTGGGTATGTGCGTATGCGTATATCATGTTCACCGTCCGCACTGTGGGGAAACCCTTCTGTCCTCTATTGTTTGGCGGTTGGGTCTCGTCCTTGTCATCGCTATGCAGCCCCTTGTCATTGTTTTTGGCAATTAACTTGCCTATCTGCTTGAATACCCAACAGTCCCTGTTGGTGTGGTTAGCTGGCTTTTCGGGGGTGCCGTGTATCTGGCACAAGCGGTCGAGTATTCGGTCCAAATTGGACGGACCCGGTGTAGTTCTTTTGAATGGCTTTTTCCGCTGACCGGGTTTAGAGCCTCTGAATCTGGCATTGATTGTTGTATCCTCAATATTGTCGCCGTTAATGCCGCGTTTGTTTTTGTTACGACGCTGCTCGCCATTTCGGTCCTTGAAGTCCGGACCGCGAATTTTCTTTGAGGTTGTTGCTGCGTGCTAGCCAGCTGTCCTCACCCGCATGAAGCGGGTCATGAGTGATGTGAGGGCTGCCATGGATTTCGCTTTTCCTGTCCTAGGTGCCGGGCAAGCCACTCGTCATGGATGTTATGCTTGAAGGCCGCGAGGGCCTCCGCATCCGGACATTCGATGATTTGGTTTTCTTGGTTAAGAACCGTGTCCGTAATTGTCCGCCGATTCGTCTGCTGCTGAATTATGTGGCTTAGGTCATCAGCGTCGTCGCCGCACATAAGTGCCCCGAAGTTATCGAGGAATGCGGCTTCAGGTCCTCCCAGCTCCCAATTGACTCTGGCGGCAAGCTGTTGAGCCAATGCCGGGCTGGTCCTTTAAGCTTGAGGGGAGGTATTTGATGGCGTGAAGATCGTCACCGCGGGCCATGTGGATGTGAAGGAGATAGTCTTGATCGAAACCGCGGGTCTGTTGTGCCATCATAGGATTCAATATTGACGGGTTTAAACCCTTCGGGGATTTGATGATCCATTACTTCGTCTATGAAGCATAGTGGGTGTGAGGCGCCTCTGTACTGGGCGATATCACGACGGAGCTCAAAAGAGCTTTGTCTGCATTTTGTTCGCCCGGCCGGACTTCTTGTGTCCAGCGACGGTTGTCGCCACGCATCGTGGCGCCCACACGATCCATAGATCGATCTTGATTGTCTTGCCTTGTCCTCCAATATATCTCGCAGGTCCGGAGCGTTCCCCTGTGGCCGTGTGCTTTTTGAGTGATGACGGGGTACGGTTCTAGTGAAGGGCCTAGAGGCCTCTCTGTCGCGACCACGGGGTGGTTGGTCAGCCGTATTGTCTCCTGGAGATGCGGGTTCGTAAGCCTCCTCCTCTAATCGGGGGGAGCAGCTTGTGTTTAGGGTAGCTTTTGGAGGGGTGTTCGAGCTCATGCTCTTCGGCCGCGAGGACTTCAGTCCATCTGTCGGCTAGCAGATCCTGGCCAGCTCTAAGCTGTTGCTTCTTTTTCTTGAGGTTGTTTGCCGTGGCCATAAGCCTGCGTCTAAAACGCTCTTGTTCGACGGGATCCTCAGGCACGACGAATTCGTCATCGTCGAGGCTTGCTTCGTCTCCGGAGGGAGGCATATAATCCTCTACCTCTTCTTCTGCCGCTCTCTCGTGAGGGCTGGCGTCTCCATCCTCCTACGCTGGATCTTGCTGGAGTGGATTATCTTTGGCACTGTCCGGTATTTTGTTATCTCCGGTGCCGGAATCTTCATTCTTGTTGTGGCGGGATTTAGAGCGGCGCCGCTGACGCCGGCGCTTGGGCTGTTTCTTGGAGGGGCCATCCTCCTCTGTTCCTTCGCCACTCCCATCCTTTGGGATATCCACCATGTATATGTCATATGATGAGGTGGCTTTCCAGTGCCCGGTAGGCGCTGGTTCTTGTTCGTTTCCGGCATCGTCGTCCATACCGTCGATGTCTTCGGAGTCGTAGTCTAGCATGTCGGTTAGATCGTCGGCGGCTACAAAGTGGGTGGTGGGTGGGCTTTGAATTTCTTCGTCGTCGCATCCCAACCGTCTGACCGCTGATCCGGCCAGGGCTCTCCTGATAACGAGAGGTACTTTAGCGAACTCAAGATGTCGCCAAAAGGTGAGAGTTGAAAGATGTCCGATGCGTTGAACTCCATGACCGGCGCCTAATCAGATTCGATCGGAGGGGGCGCGGGAGGTTCGAAGTCCGGCAAGGAGTCCGGCACCTCGGAGTCGCGAGCTTTATGAGGGACAAGATCAGTGTTCGGCTCTATCGCCGTAGAGGTTGCAGCCCCGAGGCGGTGTCTAGCCATCCGTCCCCGATCTGCAGAGCCGGCTCGAATTGAAGATCGGAGCGGGTTCGAAAAGCGGCCTCTGTGGTACTGTCCGGCTGCAGAGCTAAATCATGCTCGCCGTGACAGTGCGGCACGCTCGGCTGTGGCTCGACTCCATCGAGGATCAAGTCCCCGCGAATGTCAGCCGTGAAGTTCAAACTTCCAAATCGACCGACGGCCAGGGCGTAGCTTTCGATCTGCTCCAGATGGCCAAGAGAATCGGCCCGCAGTGCGAAGCCCCCGAATACGAAGATCTGTCCGAGGAGAAAAGTCTCACCCTGGACTGCGTCGTTGATGATGGTCGAAGAAGCCATCGAGCCTATCGGTGAGGACACAGAGGAACTCTCAATGAAAGCACCAATGTCGGTGTCAAAACCGGCGGATCTCGGGTAGGGGGTCCCGAACTGTGCGTCGAGGCGGATGGTAACAGGAGACAAGGGACACGATGTTTTACCCAGTTCGGGCCCTCTTGATGGAGGTAAAACTCTACGCCCCGCTTGATTAATATTGATGATGTGTGTTACAAGAGTGGATCTACCACGAGATCAAAGAGGCTAAACCCTAGAAGCTAGCCTATGGTATGATTGTTGTTCGTCCTATGGACAAAAGCCATCCGGTTTATATAGACACCCGAGAGGGCTAGGGTTACACAGAGTCGGTTACAATGGTAGGAGATCTACATATCCATATCGCCAAGCTTGCCTTCCACGCCAAGGAAAGTCCCATCCGGACACGGGACGAAGTCTTCAATCTTGTATCTTCATAGTCTTGGAGTCCGGCCGATGATGATAGTTCAGCTATCCGGACACCCCCTAGTCCGGAACTCCCTCACTACCCTTGATGAATCTATTGACATGACTAGGAACCTTAGAACTGTTAATCTTATCACTAGAGGTTTGCCTAGAAACTTGATTAGAATCCTACCTACTTTTGAGTGTGCCTACACTATATGGAAATTTCTTGAGGAACGCTTTCCAAATTATTCCTTGAAAAATCTAGATGAAATTCTCTATAGGTCTATTGCTTTGAGTAAAATGAATACTAGTGATCCTATGTTTGGTGATCGTCTATTTGAACTTACCGACCTTATGCGTGCCAAAGGAGATGTTGGAACTATTAGTGATATTATTTCGAAGCCATAAGAATTCATAAGCAAGATCATTGTCAAACTCACTCTAATGAATTACCCTCTCTAGGATTTGATCCACCACATGACGATGTTGAACATGGATACTATGATGAGGATGATGATAGTGACTTCGATCTTGATGATGCAATGAGACATTTTGGTCTTATGGCAAATCTTCGGGGATATATGTCAGGAGGAAAGGAATGGGTTATTGATAGTGGATGTACCAATCACATGACCGGAGATAAAGACATGTTTCGTGAGCTTGCTGAAAATGATAGTCCTCGAAAGTTTGTCACTTTCGGTGACAACTCAAAGGGTAAGGTGGTTGGCCTCGGTAAGGTGGCCATATCACATGATAGCTCCATACAAAATGTCATGCTCGTTGAATCTCTTGGCTACAACTTACTTTCAGTATCTAGACTTGCTGATTTTGGTTTCAATGTCCTATTTACTGAAATTGACTGCCAAGTGTTTCGTCGAGACAATCATAAAATGGTCTTTACCGGTGTGCGTAGAGGTGATCTATACATTGTTGATTTCACTAAAAGGCTCAACCTAAAACTTGCTTCATTGCTAAATCCTCAAAAGGATGGTTATGGCATAGACGATTAGGTCACGTTGGCATGAGAAACCTTGACAAGCTTATTAAAGGAAATCATATCCTTGGAGTTAACGATGTCATATTTGATAAGGATAGACTTTGCAGTGCTTGTCAAGGTGTAAACAGGTTGGAGGAAGGCATCCCGTGAAGAACATCATGACCACAAAGAGGCCACTCGAGCTACTTCACATGGATCTCTTTGGTCCCAACTCCTACAAGAGTCTCGGTGGAAATTCTTTTGGTCTAGTTATAGTTGATGATTTTTCAAGATTTACGTGGGTGTTCTTTCTCGATGATAAATCGCAGGTCCAAAATATCTTCAAAAACTTCGCTAGAAAGGCCCAAAATCAATTTTAAGTAAAGATCAAGAAGGTTCATGGCGACAACGGAACGGAGTTCAAGAACGCAAATGTGAACACCTTTCTTGACGACGAAGGGATTTCGCACGAGTTCTCGGCTACGTACACACCTCAACAAAATGGAGTTGTTGAGAGGAAGAACCGGACGCTCATCGAAATGGCGAGAACGATGCTTGATGAGTACAAGACAAGAAGCACTTTTTAGGCGAGAAGCGGTTGAGACAGCTTGTCATGCAACAAATCGCTTGTATCTTCACAAGCTACTCGGCAAGACGGCATACGAGCTCCTCACCGATAACAAACCCCAAGTTGGATACTTTCCAGTATTCGGCTCAAAGTGCTACATTCTTGATAAGCATCATCGCTCTAAATTTGCTCCTAAGTCTCATGAAGGTTTCCTACTAGGTTATGGCTCAAACTCTCACACTTACCGTGTCTACAAAAATTTCACCCAAAAGGTTGAAGAGACGGTAGATGTGAAGTTTGATGAATCTAACGGCTCGCAAATAGAGCAATTGCCGATTGATGTAGGAGACAAAGACCCTTCAGAAGCAATCCAAGACTTGTCTATTGGCAAGGTCCGTCCAACGGAGGTGAAGGAGAGTACCTCGTCTATTCAAGTGGAAGCTTCTACTTCACGACAAGGTGAACCAAGAGTTGATACGGAAGCATCCACAAGTGGGACACACCAAGATGAAGAAAATAAGGAACTGCATCAAGATGAACGTCAACGACCTCCTTCTCCACCACGACAAGAGAACGACAACGCCAACAATGAGGAAGGCCAAGAAGAAGAACAAGATGAAGAAGATGTTCAACGAAGACCCAAGCAAAAGCTTTCACGAGTTCGAGCAAGAATTGCTAAAGACCATCCGTCGAGCAAATCTACAATGACATTCAAACCGGGAGAATCACTCGCTCTAAAACTCGTTTAGCTAACTTTTGTGAAAACTATTCTTTCATCTCTAGAATTGAACCTATGAAGGTTGAAGAAGCATTGGAAGATCCGGATTGGATAAATGTTATGCATGAAGAGCTACACAACTTTGAGAGGAATCAAGTTTGGACATTGGTTGAGAAGCCCGACAACAACCACAACATCATTGGTACCAAATGGGTGTTTACAAGCAACAAGCAAGATGAAGATGGACAAGTAGTTCGCAACAAAGCACGTCTAAATCGCCCAAGGCTACACATAAGTCGAAGGTATGGACTATGGTGAGACTTATGCTCCCGTTGCTAGACTTGAGTCCATTCGCATCTTACTTGCCTATGCTAATCACCATGATATCACCTTGTACCAAATGGACATTAAAAGTGCTTTTCTAAATGGTGAAATAGAGGAGGAAGTTTATGTTCAGCAACCTCCCGGCTTTGTCAATCCTAAGAAACCCAATCATGTTTACAAACTTCACAAAGCTCTTTATGGTCTTAAACAAGCTCCTAGAGCATGGTATAAATGCTTGACCAAGTTTCTTCTTGAAAAAGGCTTTGAAATTGGGAAAATTGATTCCACACTTTTTACTAAAAGGGTTAATGGAGAATTATTTGTATGCCAAATTTATGTTGATGATATCATATTTGGATCAACTAACCCTCATTTTAGTGAAAAGTTTGGGAAGCTAATGTCGGAGAAGTTTGAGATGTCAATGATGAGTGAACTCAAATTCTTTCTTGGGTTGCAAATCAAGCAAACTAAGGAAGGTACTTTTGTCTCTCAAACGAAGTAGACCAAGGACTTATTCAAGGAGTTCAATATGCAAGAATGCAAAGGTATGTCTACACCCATGCCTACTAGTGGACATCTTGACTTAACCAAAGATGATGAACCGGTTGATCAAAAGGTTTATCGCTCTATGATTGGTTCATTGTTATATCTATGTGCTTCACGTCCCGATATTATGCTAAGTGTGTGCATGTGTGCACGATATCAAGCCGCTCCTAAAGAATGTCATCTTAAGGCCGTGAAAAGGATAGTGAGATACTTAATCCATACACCAAATTTTGGCATTTGGTATCCTAAGAGGGCCTCTTTCGATCTTGTTGGCTACTCCGACTCGGACTATGCCGGTGACAAGGTTGATAGAAAGTCCACTTCGGTACTTGTCAATTTCTTGGTAGATCTCTTGTGTCTTGGTCCTCCAAGAAACAAAACTTCAGTATCCTTATCCACCGCCAAGCGAAATACATTGTCATTGGTTCATGTTGTGCTCAATTACTTTGGATGACCCAAACTCTTAAAGATTATGGGATATATGTGAAACATGTTCCATTACTTTGTGAAAATGAAAGTGCTATCAAAATTGGTCATAATCCCGTACAACATTCTCGAACTAAGCATATTGAAGTTCGTCATCATTTCATTCGAGATCATGTTGCTAAGGGTGACATTGATCTTAAGCATGTTCGCACCGAAAAGCAATTAGCGGATATATTCACTAAACCTCTTGATGAGAAAGTGTTTTGCAGGTTAAGAGGAGAATTGAACATCATTGATGCTTCAAACTTGGACTAGAAACTCCATTGGATACATGCAAGACATAAGCTTATGCTTAATCCTTGATATTTCACCTATGATGGAAATCTTATGTCTTGGATATATTTGTATCTTGCATGTTATCTAACCCATGTAGGTACTTGGTTGAATCAAATTCCATGAGGTTGTAACCTACTCATATCTTGAGCAATCTCTACATCACCAAGTCTCTACACAAGGTGGTTGAAGCCAAGGAAGCACAAAACCATTTAAACATATACTTTTGACAAATTCTATGTTGAGCTTCAAGATTGTCATTTTGGATACACAAGTGCTCTTCCTTGCACCTAACTAACCCATGTAGGTAGATGGACTCAAATTCCAAGTGGTGCTCCAAATTCTTGATGAGCTACATCAACCTTGAGCAATTCACACAAGTTCAACTACATGGACAACACCACCAACCAAGGTATGTTATTCCATCTTAGAGAAGCTTTACTCCAAGTCATGAGTTAAAGCAACTCGACAAGATGTCAATACAACAAGATGCTTAAACGAAAAATGGCAACCCCATTTTGAGCTTAAACGATGAGTATGACCGATGATCAAGTGATCTCACTTGACTCCTAAGTCAATATACTCTAACATAGGTGACTTTGTCACCGACCATCTCTAGATGAAGTTCCCTTGTGTTATTCTCTGAGTTTTTGCATTTGTCCCATGCATATGTGTTTCCCCTTTCAAAAAAAAACTTCATCTAGATTTCTTTCTGTTTGCTTTGCATTTTCTGCATTCCAATTCATTGCAAATCCTTCAGTAAATTTCTTGCAGATGTTTGTGAGATCTTATTAGTCAAGTGAGCTGAGGTGACAAGTGTTTTCTCTGTGATGAACTCGGTTACACCGATTTGTTATTTTCGGTCCAACCGAAAACTTTCGGTACCACCGAAGCATACCACTCGGTGCCATCGATTTCACAACAGGAAAAATGGTTTGCCACTTATTATGTGTTTCTTTTGATCCAGCTCCACTAAATGAATCTTGTCCTCTACAAGCATCACATTTTTATCATTGCTTTAGGTTGTGACTCAAGGATCAAACCCATTCACGACAAATTCCAGTGGGGGAGAGAGAGCTAAAAAAATTCTTATCAAGCCCTTCTTGGAAATTGATGTCAAAGGGGGAGAGAGAGAGAGATCACATCAAAGCTTATCACTTAGAGAGATCACATCAGAGAAGGAGAGAAAGATCTCCAGGGAGAGAGAATAGTAGATAAAAGTATTTCTCAAGGATCCCAAATGCTTGGTGTTCAAGAGGAGAGATGCCACATGTCTTCTTGAGGGGAAAGACATGTTCATATGTGCTTATCTGCATTAGCTTGCATTAGCTCTGTTCATTTATATCTTTCAGCTCTGATTTTACATTTCCCTACCTTCTCCCAAAGATCCCATGCTAGATTCAGGGAGCAAGACATCTAAGGGAAAGAAATCATCTAAATTCATTGCATATCTTTACTCTTGGGGACATGTTTAATCCAATGTAGTACTTAGTACTCACTCTTTACATGTCATCCCAGTCTTGGTATTCTTGTGGTTTCTTTTGTTTGCTCTGGCTAGTAGGTGCATCTGTGTTATCTAACCTTGTTTGCGCAGGTTCATTCCATCCTAAGCCAACTCAAGACTACAAGGTAAGTATATGCATCACAATCATGTGTATGAGGAATTCTTGCTGATGTACATACTGTTTGCAAGAAGGACTCATGGGCATGAAGGTATTTTCTTTAATATTCTTTGCTCTGATGCATATGGCCAAGATACATGTAACACATTGCCTACTCTATCATGGTTATGCTATCACATGCTTCTCTATTCCATATTCACATGATTGCATACATGTAGGGGGAGCATATGCATGTTACATGTCTTTCCAAAGCTTTACTTGCTATTCTTTATATCTTTATCTAAAGCTTTGATGTATGTTGTCATAAATTACCAAAAAGGGGGAGATTGAAAGCACAAGTGCTCCCTAGGTGGTTTCGGTAATTAATGTCAACATATCTCTTGTTGGACTAACACTTTTATCTAGTATGTTTCAGATAAGTTCAACAATGGAGTGGCATGGACTAAAGGATGTGGGAACTCCTTCAAGATGCTAAGGACAAAGGATTGGCTAAAGCTTCAAGCTCAAGACTCTTCGTTTTACATTTTAGTGATCCAAGATCACATTGAGTCTATAGGAAAAGCCAATACTATCAAGGAGGGATGAGGTGTTGCTTAATGAGCCTCTTGCTTCATGTGCTTAGTGATATGCTCCAAAACCCTCAGCTACTTTCACACTTTCACACATATGTCCGAAAACCTAAAGTCAAACTCGGCCCCACTGATTCTTCCTATCCGGCGCCACCGAGTTTGGATGTCTTAGCCACTGCCACAAACCCTAGTCAAATCGGTTCTACCGATAGGGATCTCGGTCTCACCGAGATGGGATTGTAATCTCTCTGTATGTCCATCATCAAAATCGGTCTCACCGAGTTTGAGAATCAGTACTACCGAGATTACAATGCAAACTTTCCGTTAACTTATTACCAAAATCGGTCCCACCGAGTTTGAGTAATCAGTCCAACCGAAGTTTGCTCGACCAACTCTCTGG